>CM021752.1:4462919-4739726 GCA_011075105.1 Heteronetta atricapilla | reverse complement strand
CCATCCCCATCCCCATCCCATCCCCATCCCATCCCCATCCCATCCCAATCCCATCCCATCCCATCCGGGCTGGGACATGGCAGCCTTCTCCCGAACACATGGACCAAATAATTTTGACACTGAAATTCTTCCATGGAATAAATTTAGGGTTGTTGAAGCGAAAAACTTAAAAAGAAAGAAAGAAAAAAAAAGTATTTTAGAAAAGCAATTAAAAAAACATTATTTTGATTGCCATTTCCAAGAAGATCAGGAAAATCTCCACCAAAACCAACATTTTTACATGAATATTTACATTTTGTTTGAAAAATCTGTTTTGGCTGAAAAGACACTTGTTGAAAGTTGCGTGACGGGCGATGTCACCTCCCTGGCGACGTGGGCGCCGCCTGGGCCGTGGCCACGCATCACCAGCAGCCCCCGCAGGGCCACGGGAAGAAGATCCCGCAGCTCCCTGCTGTGGCTCCCGACACAAAAAGGGGCAGCACAAATCCTGCCCTGGCTGCCGAGCGGGGCTGCCCGCACCCCTCCGGAGCTGCCAGAAGCTGGGTCAGGGAATTTTGGGGTATCCTGCCCACTGCATCGGTTGCACAGCACCGCGGCTGGGTGCGCTATGGAGGGATGCTTCCCAAAAATGAGGTCTGGTTAGGAAAGGGCCTTCCCTTCTCCGGGACCCCAGGGAAGCTGTGATCCCTGCCCCAGATGGAGAGATCCCCAACGCAAATCTTGGGGATCTGCTCGGTGATCCAGAGCGGGGCACTTCGCCGTGGGTCCATCCATCCTGACCTTCCTGTCTTGCTCTTCGCCTGCCCGACAGAACTGTGAAATTACATAAAACTGAAAACTGGGATTTTTCCTTTTTTTAAAAAAAATTTTATTTCAGTCCCCAAACAGAAAACTGGGGTTTGTGACAGGGCAAGGCCACGCATGAGCAAGGCGGGATTGAAGCTGAGAGGCTTTGCTTAATTAATCGGCACCTAAACGCCTCGCTTCCTCCAGCACCGCAGCTCATGAAAGGAGGAGAGGGGGGAAACCCACTTCAGACGGGGAAGGTTTTCTTGAAAAGCAATCACTTGGTGTCACATCCCGAGCTGCTTTCCTTTCATGTGGCAAGCGGATGATGGCAGCTTGCTCCCCCTGCTCCGCATCAGGTGCGGGGGCCCCGCGCCGCTCGTGGGGGCAATGTCAGCGGGGCAGGAATGGAGCCAGGGGGTGGGATGGGGGAAAAGGGTGGGATTTTGTGCCCGAGAGGGACCCAGGCTTCCCCACGTGCTGCGGGGCGATGCCGGCGCAGGCGGCACGGAAAGGGAGAGAGCAGGAGATGGAGAGGGAAGAGGAGAGGAGAAAAATGCCTGGCATGAGTTCAGAAAGCTCTCCAGCTCACACATCTGGTTCTTATATTTCAAAGTTAATTAGTCATATTGAGGCTGTCTGAAGATAAATTTATCATCCAGAAAAAACACAAACAGTTTGAAAAATGAAAGGAAGTGAGGTGACACGGCTTGACGTTTAAATAAATCATTTTAACATGATTAAAAAACTTGTCCTCCCTGACACCCGGCGCTGGATACTTTGCAAAGACTTTTTGACAAAGACAAGTCCCGCTTTGGCACACAAAGCCCCTGCCATTCACTGCCACACTGCCAGCCCTCCCCAGCGGGTCCCCGCCTGGGCTGAGCCGGAGCCTGGGAGCCCCCCAGCACCCCCGGCGGGGGGCACCCAGAGGTGGGACCTGGCCCTGGGGGAAGGCACGGGTGTGTGGGGACAATGCTGCTGCAGCATGCCTGTCCCCATGTCCCCACGACAAACCCAATGCTGATCGAACCCAACGTGAAGGTTTTCCCCCGCTGGTGACACTGTCCCACCAGTGGTGCCGGTGGGATGGCAAAAGGAGCTGGTTTTGATGTAAAATCCCCCTCATTTTGGTAATTCTCACCGGGTGGCTGTCACTGCCTGTTCCACTGACACCGTGCAGAAGTCTCGTTAGGTCCAGGGCTTTGGTTTTACATCCACGTTATCAAATTTCCCAGTCACCGGGCCGAGTGACGGGAGGCATGCGGTGGCACGAAGCGCCCTCCCCGACCGATCATCCTGCTGCTGGACGAGGGCGAGGGGCATGGGGCTGGTCCCGAGGGGCTGCGCACTGCTGGTCCGAGGGGTGTTTAAGCTTTGCTGACCCTGGCTGGGTTTCTGATGTCTTTCACGCCCCGGGTCCAGCCCAGTCCCTGGGGAGCCCGCGGGGCTGTTGGCCAGCTCCCAGCCCGGACGCTTGAACAAGATGTCGAAATCCCCCCTGCTCCAACCCAGCCACCAGACCTCGGATCAGCCCTTGCTCCCTTCACCCTCCAGGCCTCAACTTGCAGAGCTGCAACATGGGGATTGCAGGGGGCCTGAGATCCTCCCCTGCTTCCCAAAATCTGGATGCAGCGGATAGACGGACAGACACATGGAGACACGAAGCCCCCGCCTGTTTGGAGCCGAGGAAGCTGAGCAGGGTGGGAAGCCGCATGTCTCGTAACAAGAAAAGAGCTCTCCTGGGCATGAAGGGAGCAAAATGACATAAAGGAGCGTGAAATAAAAATAAATAAACAAAAAAGTGACGCTTAATGGATAAAATGAATATTCACGTTGTTTCCAGGGAGGAATCTTTGACTTTGGTGATGGTTACAGCTACAAGGTTTGCGCGTTTTCTTGCTGTCAAAGCTTTCACCGTAATTGTCCAAAAGTTCCTTGATTATCTCTAACAAAACTGTCAGCTGCCTTTGAAGTATCAGAACAGTCTCATCACATCTTATTAAATAGTAAACATCATTTGCAAGCCTGCAGAGCCAGGCAGTGGCGGGCGGGCGGTGCGCGGCGGGGCCGGGGGTGCCGCGGGGCCGGGGGCAGAGCCCTGCGAGGCACGGCAGAGGCCGTCCCTGCCAGCTCCCCGCGGGGCTCGGGAGGAATTACTGGGCTGGAAATGAAATCCCTGGTTTGGATCCCACCGAATGTTTTCGTGCTTTTCCTTCCAGACAGATCTGGGGAAACTTACTTCATGCGTTGAAGTGTCTTTCGAGAGCTGAATCTTTCATAGAAGAGTAATTGTGCAATTAGCTATGAATTAGTAAAAATTCGTTCTAATTACTTCCAGGTGTGACACATCTTATGCTCAGAAGCGAGGAGGGGACTGACGCTGCCCTGTCAGCATTTGCTTTCGGAGCGGAGACACCTCGCAGGGCTGCCGTGGGATCAGCTCATCTCGCCAGGCTGGGATGGGAGCCGTGAGCCCTGGTGCAGATCGGGTCCCACTTGGGGCAAACCACCCCAAAACTGTGAAGATCGGCCCATTTACCCTGCTCTCAGTCTCAAAAATGGGCTGGTGGCTGTGTCCCATGGAGCTGGAGCCCCTTCTGCCCCCCCAGCCGAAAGCGTCCCCTCTGGCTCACTGCTGGCCGGGGTGGGAAGCCAGGTGGATCCCATTGTGCCTGGTGCGTCATTAAAAACACTGGAAATCTCACAGTAAAGCCTGCAAGATTTCCAGCCTTAATTCCAGATCAAAGAGGCTTTGGGAAGGAGCATCCCAGGTTTGAATGCTTATCTCAGCCAGACCCAGCGAGCTTTTGAAGTTGCCCCATCAGTCACTAATCAAAGATCTCCTTTTAGATGGGGAAATCAAATCCCTTTCAGCAGAACGGGTGGTTATCAGTTTCTAAACATCACTTGTCTTTCCAGTGACCTTCTTTTTGTGAGCTGACCCTGGGGCCGCCACTGGAGCAGGAAAACCTTGCGAGAATTGGCCCTGCAGTTTGCAGAGCATTGGCACACGCATAGCTGCGCCTTCAAATCAGCAAAGAATGTGTGTGTGGAAGCAATAAAACCCTTCAGAGGTAAATAAATACATGCTGTATTCCCCATTTAACACACTGCAATTGCCTTTGACTACAAGCGCTAACAAAGAGCCAGCATTTCCACTCAAAAGAGGAATTCGCAGAGCTATCGGCCTCTGTTTTCCCTCACAGACAATGTGAGGGGACGATAGCATCTGGGAGGACCAAGACCTTAGCTCCAAGTAGCCGTGCCTGGGTGGGTGGCACCGGGACATCAGAGGCTGCTCCTGCTCCCTTGCAAGGGCGCAGCCAACCTCTGTGCAAAGAGACCCAGGGAATTTCTTAATTTTCCACCCCCTCTGCAAAAAAAAAAGTAAGCCTCCAGCGAGGACTGTGGATGCCAAAGCTCTCTATGATTAGTTTTGACACGTGGGGCTGAGACGCAGAGCGGGACGTGGTCCCCACAGCCCCCGTGGTCCCGGTGGCAAGATCTCGCCCTGTCCAAAATGCTCGGATCGCCTCTCAGGCTCGCGGCGGTACAAAACCACCAGGCACCTTGCAGCAAAGTCTCCGTCTACATTGCAGAGCAGCGTGGGTCCGGCCGTGCCTGGATTGAGTCTGAATCAGCATAATGACCAGTTTTCACTGAAAGCGTTGCATCTTATTTAACCTAAATTACACGGAGCTTCAGGACTCTGCCGCTGAGTCTTCTGGCAGGATTGCACATGGCTCTCTGGAAAATTGCCTGAGAACTTATGTCCAATTTAGTAACTTGCTGGCTTACCAACTTTTTGACAAGCTGCTGGGAAACCTCTTCTTGCAAATAGCTTGTGGGATTGACATTTGCACTGTCAGGTAAAACTTTTCCCTGGAGAGCCTGGAAAAAAACCAAGCACGCACAGGCCTGTCTTCACTGCTGCCACTTGGCCGTGCCCACGAAAGCCAAACTGCAGCAGGACTCTCCTGTGACCTCTCCTGTGATCATTTGCCCACCGAAACCTCCAGGAAACAGCTTGTGCTGCTAAAATCCCTGGTAGGATTTCGCCGTGTGGCGGAGAGCAGCGCGCTGTCCCGCCACCAAGAACATTCCCTGGACGCGGGTGCGGTGGCCGTGCCCATGCGATCCCTCCTTGTAAATTTGTTGTGCAGAGATCAGATGACGAGCTTCTCAGACACTTTCCTAGTGGGAATTTACACCTTGGAGCTGGAGGTGGAGCAGGATTGGGACCGCAGCCCAGAGCCCCCCGCTGCCTGCAGCGGGGCTGGCGCAGCCGATGCGTCCCCCTGCCGCCGTGCTGGGCCCGCTTTCCGTGCTGGAGATCCATCACCCACTATTTTGGGCTTTCCCTCTATTTTTGGAAATCGTCTCACGGTTCCATATCCTCCCCTGTAACTGGATTCTTCACGTCCCTCCACGTCTCTGTGCTCAGCGTTAACCCTTCGGGCTGGGGCTAAAGAAGAAAAAAAAAGGAGAAAAAAAACACATCAACACTGGCGCAGCGGGTAGTGAGGGCTGCAGATCACCAAGCCCCCAAACAGCACGGCTTTTATTGGGTTGGAGCTGATTTCTTTCACGTTTGCCTGGGCGACTCTGCATAATTAAAAATAGGCCTCGCTTATAAAAAATAAACAAACGCTGTCACTGTCCTGTGCAGGAACAGCCCGGGGGCAGCTCCTGGCTGAGTGAGGTGCCCGGCGCAGCCGAGCCCAGCTCCCAAGGCTCCTTTGAAACCTCTGAGCCTGAGCACGGGAGGCAGAGCAGCGCACTGGACCGGTGCTGCCAAAAACTGGATTTTTTTTTTTTTTTAATAAGGCCTCAAACAAACTAATAAAAATACCCCGTCAGCAGGGCAAATTTCATTCCAGCTGGGAGCTGGATTCCTGTTAAAGGAAAGTGCCAGCAGGCCCTTTAGCTCCAATGGCACTACCAGACATAGCTATAATTATGAGCTTTCGATTGCTGTGTGAAGCTGTTATGAATTTCAGTGGGCAGAGGGGCACAGAGGAATAGTAAATCACCCAAACAAAAGGTATGGGCAGCAGGGAGTAGGCTCCGGTGTTAACCAAGCACCATTGTAAAGAGCTTAAATTATGACCATGTGCCATAGTTAGAGCAGGATCTGCAACTGGGAGCTAATTGTCCTGGAGGCACCCAACCATCTCTGCAGGCAAGGGAGAAATCAGGTTATGCTTACCAGTCTTTTGTCCTTGGGATTCCCAGTGCTCCCAGTTCATCCAGAGGAGTGGGAGGACTTTGGTCCGGTGCAGTTGGCACCGCTGCTTAACGCCACCGAGGGACCCGAGTCGCCCCATCCCCAGCTCTGGGGTGCGCTGCAGCAAGGCACGCGGTGCTTGGGTTTGCTCGACGGCTCCAGGTCCTGCAGGTGCTGTCGGAGCTGCTCTCGAAGAAAAGGGCCTCTTGCCCCACACCTCCAAAATTTATTTCACCCAGAGTTTTGCTGTCTTCAGAAACGCATCGACTTTCCCCAGGTACTGAAGGGCTCCCAGGGGTGGCCTCCACATTTCCAGGCACCATTTCAAGCCCTTTGCAGCCCTACAAAGCCCGCAGCTGGAGGAGCACACGGGTCCTTGGCACGGCCGTCGCTCACCCTGACCAAATGAGCAGCACCTGCAAGTGGACCCCGAATTGTGGCGCTCCCCACAGGCTCCCCCCTTGCTGCTCCCCTTCCCCATCCCTGGGCATTGCAGTTATTTTTAATTTTGGCTCTATTTAATCAGCCACTTGCTCGCTCATTGTCCCAGGTCTCAGCAGCCTCAGTCACCCTCGGGCAGCTCAGGCAGCACGGGGAGAATTCAGATGTTGGCCAGGACGGTGCTTCCCCCTCCCCGTGATGGGTTTTCATGCTCGGGGAGATTTGTCTGCAGACATAACTTCTCTGCACCTCAAGAAAGTCAGCGCTCTGCCGAGACAGGCGCAGGATTAATGTCCCGAACTCAGAGCAAGGAGGGGAGCATGTGCGTGGAGAAGCAAGTCTGCACCAAACCGCATCAGTAAAATGAGAAAGCCAAAGATTGCGCCATAAATAAGGACCAGTTGACATTTCTTAAATTCATAGCTTTAGCACACAGCAAAGTGTCTCCTTTTTATCAGGAATTTGTTGACAAGAGTTGCAAAAAGATCTACAAATAATACTGAGTGGGGCTACGAAAATGTATTTGCGGAACATTTCGGTATCAGGGATCACCATTATATCGGAAGAATACATCTTCCTGGAACATTTTATTAGTATCTAGATTTTATAGCTGCTCCCTTTTAATTTTTTTTTAAATTTATATATATATTTTTTACCCCTTCAGCAAATGCAGCACTGGCAGAAAAGAGGGCGAGCGGGCAATGAGGGACGGCCCAGCTCCTGGGGACACAGCTCCAAGCTGCCCCCATCCCTTCCCATCCCATTACACCCCACTCGGGGTCTCGGTGCCATCCGGGGATGGAAAACTTGTGGAAGAGCCCGGGAATGGAGCCTGGCCCCCAGGGAAAGCCCAGCTCCAGCACCGGTGCCCGTGGCCGCCCTTCCCCGGTCGCTGCCCGTGGCCCCACTGCGGCACACGGGGCCCATCCTGCCCTCACCCCCCCAGCTGCAGCCTGCCCGGCAGAAGCGATGATAAATTTCCAGCAGTGGCATTACAGACAGTCATAAATAACGCCTTGCTCTTTGGTGCCGGCAGTTTCCATTAGGGCTGTCTGCATTGGGCTGTTGATACCCCCAGTCTGCGCTGGACCCAGCCGTAAAATTTATCAGCGTGCTTTCCTCACCCCATAAATCATCCCGGCTGGGAGCCATATGGTAGATAAGGCCCCAACAACACCCGGCCCCCAGCGGCAGCGGGTGGGCAGCTCCTCAGAGGGGCACAGGGGCCCTTCTGCCTCTCGGTGCCACCCAGAGGATGCCACTTGTCCCCTGCACACCGGTCCCTGCCCTTGGTGGCACGTCCAGGGCATCTCGTGGCTGCCCAGACCCACGTCAGCAGCTTATTAGAAGGAATCACGCCTTGTCCACACCTCACGCAGCTATGGGCGTTCCAAATGTAACTGGTTGGATGCTGAATTTTGATTATTTTGAGCTGAAAGGGCCCCGTGACACAGGGAGCCACATTTCACTCTCATCCCCTGCGGCGCAGTGGCGGAGGAAGGGCAGCGTGCCTCAAACTTGAGGTTTTTCCCCCGTCCCTGCCTTTCCCACCTTTATTTATTTCTATGCAGAGCGAGGCGTAAATTGACACCAAATCAGCCTGTTTACATTTCACACCCACTTTGCACAGGAGAAAACGTGTAAAGTGGTGAAGAATGAAGCCTATTGTTGCAGGGCTTGATTAAAAAGGGGGAAATATTCCCCGAGGTTTTGCAGTAAGGATTTACGCATGGGTTTAGCACCCTCTCCCCCCTTCCACGAGTATCTGAGATACAACCGGGTGCTGACCACACGGGGAAAATCGGAGTTTGTGCCTGCGACTTTACAGCTGGATCCCCAGGCTGTGAGCCTGGCACTTGGGAATAAATGGGAATTTGGGGCGACACAGGCACCCGACTGCCGCTTCCCCACTCAAGGCTGGCTTTCTCCTGCTGGTCTCCAGCCCCAGCTCTACCCTACAACCTCCTTTCCGTTCCAATCCACTAAAAGCAAAGCGAAGACCCCGCACGGGGGCTTTCCCTTGGTGCCATTGGGAATTGGCAGCCCCCAGCCCTTCGCTGCCCCCCGGGGTTAAGCGTGTGCGGGAGTAAGGAGCAGCTCCAGCAATGCCCGGCTACCTCGGAGGCCTGTCTCGCGGAATCTGCCATAGTGAACTCTTGGGAACACATTAAATTAAGTGTCCTAAATTCGCCTAACTATGCATTTAATTTGGCAGTAATAGGACACTCTCGGTATAATAGCGGAGTTGCTGTATAATAGAAGAGTAGCTGCATATTAATATTTTGATTATTAAAGACATGTGTATTGGAGGCTTAATAACTATGTAATATATTATTGCTTAATTGCTCAGACTCTTAAGTATGTTTTCATAATTAGCTGCTATTTAGTTAACGTAAATATCCAGCTTATTAAATATAGAAATGCAGTTCTGCTTGCAGCGGTTATTTGCATGAGCCGCGGCGGCAGCGGCGAGCCGTGCAGCTCCGTGGGGACTGACCCTGCCGTGGGTGGCCCTGGTGGCCACACGGCCACTTCCCGGCCACCACCCAGGGGCCACAGGGCCACCGAGCTCCTCGCAGCCGCTCCGAACTTTGCAGGTTGTCTTGGCTGCGGTGGGAAGGCTCCCAGGGCTGAAGCCTTCGCTTTGTCTGGTTCCTCTCAAGCAGAGATAATTCCCTCTACCTGGGCCAGACAGCTGATGTGCTTCCTTCTTCCTTAATTTGGCAATAAATCTGCCAAGCCGGGAGGCTTCTGAATGAGGCTTTTGCTCTGGTTCCTGCATGGAGGACCCATAAAAACCATATGGAAATGAAAGACTGGAATGCGCGTTTCATACTTGGGCTGCGCGGGGCCCGCGGCTCGGGGATCGTCGGCGTTTATCTGGGGCAAACACCTGAGCTCGCCGCCAGCTCGGCTCTGCGTGGGTGCGAGCAGGTAAATGCCCCGGGGGCGGCTGCCTTTGGCCCTGAGCGTGCACGTGGGGGGGATCCTGGCAGCAGCCACGAGCAACGGGGGGACCCTGGCGGCACCCGGCGGCACCTCAGCTTCTCCTGCACTGGTCCTGCAACTGCTCCTTCTCAGAACGGGCGTGAAAATAAATAAATAAAATCATAAAATAAAATAAAATAAAATAAAATAAAATAAATAAAATAAAATAAAATAAAATAAAATAAATAAAATAAAATAAAATAAAATAAAATAAAATAAAATAAAATAAAATAAAAAAGGTGATGCCTTAGGAAACCTGTAGTCAGGGTGGAAATTCCCTGCATGTCACCGAGCCCTGGGCTGGGACTGCAGGGACAATGCTGTTTCAGGGTGTTCCTGCTTGCTGTGACGACCTTTACAGGCCTGTTCTAACCCAAACTGTGCCCTGCTGTGCAGATACTGCTGGGATGCTGCAGGGATGTGGGGTGCGGAGGGGCTCTGCTGGTGGGCCTGATCCCACGCCCCCAGTGCCCCCATATTCTGCCTGCAGAGATTGCAGAAATTGTAGAAATTGCATAAATTATCCTCGTTTTGACTGCATGCACGTGACTGAGAGCTTCAAAGGTCAGAGCCAGAGGTGAGCACCCGGCCCCGCAAGCCCCCCGACGTGGCTGCGCTGCCAGGCTCGGTGCTTGGGGCACTTCCCCTCAAGTGCTGGGATCGAAGAGTCCGAAGGGCTTTGGGCTTGTCTTCCAAGCTCACAGTTTTGGGGCAAGTTTCTTGTTTTGGTTCCTAAACGCTACATTTCAACGTGTTTATTGTCCCACCGCCTAACAGGGGGAGGAAGGCTGAATGAGCCAATAACTCAGCCGCTGTGAACATGTTTATTTGATTTTTTTAAAAAGAGCTTTAGCAAATACAGTGCGTACAAGGAAAGAAAAAGCCCTGATGCCAGCATGCATAATTCCTCCAGGAGCAAGCCTGGTAGGAACACAAAAGCGTGCATGCTTCCAAACTGTAACCAATATTTGCACATCGGAGTGACTAATTCTCCACTCTGCGCCACAGAACAATAGGCATAATAGCAAGGTACATTAATGCAAAGCGTGATTGTCTGGTGCCGTGGTTATTTGACACATAAACAAGGAGAGGAGGAGGATTTTTATCTACCTGTATAACTATTCGCTGAACAGCGGGTTACAAATGTGCTCAGAAAATGCTGACCCAGGGCTGCTCCTGTACCTCCTGCGCCGGATTGGCACATGATTTGCAGCACTGCGGGAGTTCTATAGCTGACCTCATTAGCAGTGCATTTCCTGGCTTGTTAGCATCATATTTGTATAATTTACGGCACCTTCGTTTTTATGGAATGTGTTCCTTGTAGAGTGTAATGGCAGCAATATATTTAACCTCTTCTATTTAGGAATGCTGTTGCTGAAGGCAGCCTGGAGATATAAAAGGAATTTTTTTTTTCATCCCTCTTTCTCTCTAGCATGCATATTTTTTTTTTCCACCCAGTTGCTACATACCCAAATATACGTGGAACCTGTGAAGTGTTCATAAAAGGAAACGTGAAGCTGTGCTCAGGAAACCGCAGCTTTTGCAGGAGCATTCCCAAGGTCAAGCCCCTAAATCAGTGCGGTGCCATCCACCCAAAGCCGTCACTCAGCTGATGGAAGAGGAATGGGAACTGGGAAAAGGGAAGCAAAGGGAAAGGACAGCCCCGCGGTGAAGGCGGCACGCAGCGGTGGGATGGATTTGGGCTCAGCTCCTGCTGGCCAGCCAAGGGCACGGCTCCCCACAAGGGCAAGGCTTGGTTCCACCCCCGGGGATGCTCCTTTCTGCCCTGTTTCCTTCACCCTGTGAAGGACAATGTGTGGGTGTCACCGGCTGGGTGCACAGCCCCTGCCCACCCCAGCTGTGTCCCTCCAGGGCCCCCCAGCCACGCGGGAGCTCCGTGACCTGCAGGAGAGAAGCTCTGCTACAGCAGCCAGCACCATCTTCAGTGCAGAGCCCTCAGGAATCGCTCCTGTTTCTTCTCTGCTCGTCACAGCTGTTTTGTGGCACTCTGGCAAATCAGAGAAATGATTTTCATGAAGGCAGAGTGCAAGGAGGAGATGGGGGGGTGGCCACCAAGCCCCCCGTGTGGCAGAGCACCCAAGGCTCCCCATGTGAGCCATGCGGCACCTTTGCGGGCTCTGAGTCAGCTCAGCCCCACCGGGGGTGTCTGAAATTGGGCAGACAAATGCCTGCAAAATCGTTTTCCCCCATCCCAGCAGAGCCCGGGGCGATGTGAGCAGATGGAGACGTCTCCTGCTGACGGCTGAAGTCAAGCAAGAAGAGCCCCACCTGCAGAGCTGGGTGCTGCAGGGGCAGGCCCTGACACGAGGGCACCAGGACGGGCACCAGCACCCACGGGACGCGGCACCCCCGCTGCCGGCTCTCCCCCCGGGGCACGAGGTGCTGCCAGCTCCTCTGGGGGCTCGCCCAGCGCTCCGCCGCGCTGGCACCGCTTGAAAGCAAGGGCATGTGGCTAACCCGTCCCCTGCCAGGCTTTAAAACCCTGCTTGTTTTATTCGAAAGAGGCTGAAGGGGCAATTAAGAAGCTTTTCCTCAGGAGACGGAGCCCTCCGAGCCTGAAGGGTGCCGTCCCGTGCCGGAGCCACTCGCGGGGCTCGGAAGGGCCTGCAGCGCTCACCAAGGCCAAGTGCATCCCTCTGTCTGCTCCTGCAGAGCCCCGCAGGAGCCTTTCCTTGCTTTTCTCCTTTCCCTTAAGCCACAAATTCACCCCAGATGCAGCTGTCTCTATTTCAGCTCTAGGTCAGGGTGCTCGTGTGCTGGACCTGCTGCTCTCAGCTCACGCACCTCAGCCCAAGGATCCCTTCAGGTAGGACAAGGAGGCTGTACAAGATCCTCCTCCCTGCCCTCCCACCGCTGCCTTCGGGCTGTGTCTGCCTCCTCTTCTCTCCTGCAGGGCTCTGGAGGTGCCAGGCGGTGCCATCCAGGGTCCCACCTTCATGCGGGGAGCGCTGCGTGGGGACCGCATGGCCACAGCACGTGGAGCTCCCATCCCCGCCTGCCTGTGGCTGCCTTGAAACGGGACCTGGATCCCTTATAACTTGATTTAAATCAAAGCTGTCTCATTAGATGGCTGCGTACCTGCTTAGTTGTCTAAACACCCCATTTTCATGCTGCTCAGGTTGCCTGCGATGTCTCGCGATGATGAATTCCCTGGGTTAGGTGCACAAAAACACCTCTGCTGGCGGCGTGGTGCAGCCCCCTTGCACCTGCTGAGCCTCCAGGCCATGGTGGCGGTTCTGGAGCGCTCCGCTTCGCCGTCCCCCCTTCAATTTGCTCAGCATGCTTTGCTCACACCCACCTCAGCTCCATCCAGTCTTGGGCCGGTGGGACCTGGCACCGGTCCCTGCTGCCAGGGGGCAGATTTGGCTTCTCCCTCCCCACCGGGGCAGCCTTAGATCCCTGGGGATCCTGCAGGGAGGGGACACCTGAGCCGCCACCACCACCCCATGAAGGTTAAGGAGCATCACCTCCCTCCCCAGACAACCCCGGCTGGCCAAGACGAGAGGTCGGCGAGGCTCCAGGGCCAGGCGAGGCCACCGCTGCCCCGCAGAGCTCGGGGGGGCACGGAGCAGGACGGGGGGCACAGCGGCGTGGGGCCGGGTGGCAGCGGGTGGCATCGCGCCCTGCTCCCGGCGCTGCAGCAGCCCCGGCGGTGAGCGGCAGCAGCACTCCCGTCCCCGCGGCTTCTTGTTAGCTGCACTCTAAGCAGGAAAGTGACTGGCCCTGACAATATAATTTACATTGCTGTATAAAACTATCTGTGGAAGCCAAGCTAATTTGTGCCAGATTAGGCTATTTGTCTCAGCCACTGTCTAACGGCACAATCTATCAGAGGGCTGTTTTCAAATATCGCTTTTCAAGCGTGCCCTTGAGAGGCGGGAATTGATTGGGATCTTAGAAAGCAAAATTACAGCAATAACTTAAAAGAAACAATAATTACTGAATCATACCAGTGTCAGCACTCTGCAAAACACGAAATAGCCATCAAACCCCAATCCAATATATTCTGAAGCAAATTTATTGAATGGAAAAAGCAGTTGAGTGAGGCTTTTTTTCTCCCCTTTCCCTTCACCCCCTCTCTCTCCCGGTACATATGGTTATCTCAAAACCGCAAGTGAATGAGTCGATAATTCTTGTCATTGACTGCTCCATTTTCAGAGAGTCAAGAAAAGATCCATTAGCTACCTCCCGACTCGGTGTCTTTCCCCTTCCCCTCCAGTCATTTGCTAGTCTGCGCTCCTCAGGCAAACAAACATATATAACTAATCATCTGTTAAAGCGCCGAGTCCCCTAATAAATCTCTGCAACTGAAATACTTTAATGGGTAATTAATTGATCCTGTTCCAGAGGAGTAATAAGATAATAAATTAGACAATATTTCACTCAGTTGTGTCAGTGTACTGCTAATGGTGCTGTAGGGCTAAGCCGAAGGATAATAAATTAGCCAGAAATTAACTGCTAAGAGCTTTCTGCAGAGAAATTGGCTGACAGGCAAGGCTTTGTGATTTAGGGCCCCAATGCCGTTGTGGTGCTCTCCATTGCATTTATTTATTTTTCGGTGCTGGCGAATATTAACTCTTGTTTGCGGCCGGAGCGAGCTGCATGGCACGGCGTGGCGCGGTGCAGCAGCATGCAGCGGGGCTGGGGAGCAGCAGATTTATTGCAATCTGGTCGCGCTGCATGTAGGTAAATTACTTTTGTGCTGACTGTAAAGACTGTCTCTGAGGCAAGTTATTACCCATCCAGCAAACAAAAAGGAAATATTTTCTGGTGCATCTGTCATATTTCTCGGGAAGCTGTGGCAGAGGCACGGGGAAAGGTGACTCCGGGGGACCGATCCTCATGCGGCGTAAAGCAGCACGGCCCTGCTGGGGTCTGGCTGCTGCTGTGAGCTGTGCTAATGAGGACCCGAAGAGGTTTTGAAGGCCAGCCCGTGCTGGCAGCCCCCCCCATGAAGACGCTGCAGCGGGGGTTGCTGAGCAGGGGTGGCTTTGTCTCGCCAGGAGCAGGCGGTGCCTTGCCCCAGCTCTGTTTCTGCAGGGGCAGATGCCCCACAGAGCAGCCCCGGGTATAAAAGCACCTCAAGGACCCCGGTCAGGGCCAGTGCCTATTAACAAGGTCATTGAGGGCATCACCCTCTCCTTCCCATCTGTCCTTACAGCAGCAAGTCGGCCTGACCCGGCTTCAATAGGGCCGGCCTCCCAAACCCCATCTGGGGCTGCAGTGGGGGCCCTGCAAGGCAAAGCTCATCTGCTTTGGGCCCAGGGCATAGCAAGAGGAGGAAAGGCGGGTTTCAGAAGCACTGGGAGGGATGTACAAAGGGATAAGGAAAGAAAGAGGCTGGTGAAATGCCATAGGAAGCTCCCCAGTGCAGGGGATGCTGCAGGGCATCCCGCAGCATCCCGCAGCATCCCACGCAGTGCAGGAAATACAGGCAGCTCAGCGGAGCCGCGGAGGCCAAGGGCCTCTCCTTGGGCTTGCCCTCTCCCACTCCCCCTTTTCTCCTTCCTGCTGCCATTGCTTCCTGAGAGGAGGTGAAGAGAGTGATAATCAGCCAGGGCACCAGGAGAGCTCACGGACGAGATTAAAAGCAAATCAAAGAAGAAAAATTGTGGCACGGTTTATGTCTTCCTAATTAAAACCCCGCCAGCCTCCCTTCTCTCTCCCCCCCTCCCCTTTCCAGCTAATGTTACACTAACGAGCTGAGTTTAGTGGCATTTATGTAGATAAAAGTCCTGATGATTGATCTCAATGGCTTGTTAAAATTAGTTTCAGTCCACCATATTGATTTAATTCCATTGCTTGAAAGTGCTAATTAATAATGATAATAAAAGTGTCTGGGCTCATTATTATCAGGAGGCAGGTTGGGAAGGGGATGGGGGGCGCAGAGGCTCGCACGTCGCTCACTCCACCTAAAAGTGGCCTCTGGAAAGCTGCTGTGGGGAGAAAACAGGGCAGGAGAGGAGGGGACAGGGCCGGGGCTGCCCTTACCGGGGTCAGGCAGGGCTTGTGCAGGACACCAGGAGCGGGGACACGAGGGGACGTTGGCTGGGACCCCCCGGGGCTGTGGGTTCCTTGCACCCCGGTGTGGGTCCCCAGCCGTGCCAAGTCCAGCCTGCCCGCTAATTACTGTCCTCCAGGATCGCTTCGTGCTTCCTAAAATGTTTTGCACTGAGGTTTTCTAAAGACTCGTCCGCGGGCCGAACTTCAGTGTCATAGAGCAGCCCTAATTAAGGAACTTGCCGAGAATGCGGCGCCTGCAAAATGATGCTCGCACTCTCCTTCAGATACCTGCTGTCTCCAGCTTCTGAAGCCTCTTTCCTGGGGAAATTAATTAGTGTAATTAATATATTTATGCAATCATTCAAAGTGCTGATTACAGACAACTGCAGAGAAAACTTTTAGCAGCAGCCGCCACCTCTTCCCGCGGCTCAGCGGCGTAATTTCGGTGCGTTTGCTGATCTCGGCTCTCGCCGGCCACCCCAATATCATCGGGGTGTCCTCTGCCAGCTGCTGGCTCCCTCCAAGGCCAGGACGTCCCAGCTCCAGCCACGAGCTCTCCCCTTCCCCTGCGCCCCAGGACATCGGCACCGTGCTGGGGCTGTGGCAGGATCGGTGCGAGCCGGTCCCCGCCCCGGGGCAAGGCACTGCTGCTTCCCCCCTCGCTCCCCTCCTCCTCGCCCCTTCTGTCCCTCATTTCTTTCCCTCCTATTTCTAAAAATTCTCTCTGTCTTCCCCATCCATCATTTTCTCATTCCCTCTCTCGCATACACAGCGAGCCGGCTAATGGAGTCTGCAGTAATTCAGTCCTCCTCGACAGGGCTGTAATTTCAATAAATAATTATGGGACTTGATTTCATCTCCCTCCTTCCTGAAACGCGGCTGCACAAACTCATCACGGGGCAGATCATTAGCAGCGGGACTTCAGGATGGCCCCGCGGGTTTGGGGGCTCTCATCTTAGCCCCTGTGTTTCTCCTGGTGCTGCTGACTCCTCTCCGCAGCCTCCTGGGCTCCGAGCCCCAGCCACATCCCCACGATGGGAGGCTCGTCCACGAGGCCGACAGCACGGATCCCACCACCACCACCAGGGGAAAAACAGCACGAGGAGGCTGACCACGGCGAAGACAAATCCGAGGCCAGGCGAGGCCGGCAGTCCCCCGGCTCTGCAGGCAGCCAGACCGCAGATAGCCGTCCCCAGCGCCTTTGGTCTTGGCTGAAAACAAAGTGAAGGTCCCTGAGTTCTCCTATAAATGGTAATGATAACACAATTATCATGCAAAACAAAAATTAAGTTTAATGGTGCAAAGCCAGGGTGTACTGTGGAGGTAATTCATATTAATTATGTTTGGATTAAAAGCTTATTTCTTTTGTTAGCATCTGCAAGTAGGAACTTAGCAGTAAAAAAAGCCGCATATAATTACTGCATCTTATGGAGGAGCAGTGTCGAACTTAATGGAGCATCCCCATTCTCTCTGGGCACCCGACGAGTGGTAATATTTCACATTTTATGAAATACAGAAGAAATAAATTACAGGTTTAATGATAAGCATTGCTTGGGCTCGTAACGCAGCGCAGTTGGCTACCCAACGCGTGCCGACCTGCAGACCTGAGCGGCGCAGGGCTGGCAGGCAGCGGCTCCCTGTGCTCGGTGGGGACAGGGGACAGTGGGGACGGGGGGCTGCAGTGAGCCCCCAGACCCTGCTCTGGTTCCCGCTGGTTCTGGGGTGCTCCTGCCTCTAATTTCCTTACACACTGCCTGCCACGATGAGTTTTTGAACAGCAACGTGCGAGGCCTGGTGGACACGATGGCTCTGCAAAATGTGCTGGCCCGAGGTCGTGTCCCACCTGCCTCTCTGCACAGTGCCACCCCTCGCCGTCACCCCCCTCGCTGCGTCCTGCTGTCACCCCCTCTGTCCCCGGAGAGCTGCCAGCACAGCTGAGGGATCGGTTTCATGCTTTTGGGCTCCCCTCGCCCCCCTGGTGCCAGGGAGGCCGGCGGGGCAGCCCCCAGCTGGCCGGGACGGGGCTGATCCCGCTGTCATCGCCGCTCCCTGGGACGCTCCCCGTGCTCCTCGTGAGCCCGGGGCCTGACGGCGACGTGGGTGCCAGCTGCTATTTTAATGCCTCTGTGCTGCTGCTGGCAGCGAGGTGATCGGGGGCCTCCTTTTAAGCACAAACCAGTTTGGGGCTGGTCGGCAAGAGCTGCGGCGGCTTCAGCTTTTACTGCTGGAAGTGAAATGGCCACTTTTTTAAAACATCCCCCCCCTTTTTTTTTTTTTCTTACCAGAAAATCCTCCAGTCAGGGCAGGCTGAAGGCCTCCAGAGCACAGCACCCTCTCCTTGGCAGCATCGTTTGGCTTCAACCTCCTCATCGTGCCCCACGGCCCCGGCACTTCGCTTCTTTCCCCACCTCCCAGCCCATGACCCTCAAATTTCTGCGCCCACCGCCCCGCAGCTTTCCTTAAGGGGTTAAGGTTGCCTCCACGCCGTCATTAGCGTTATCTGGTTATTGATCTAGGAATTAAAAACCTCTACAGCTGGGCCTTCAGCTCCTGCTCTAAGGGGATGTGCTGTTGCTCCGTGTGGGGCTGGGCACCCCCAACGGGGACACAGCCACATCCAGAGCCCCACGCGGGGACCACGGGGGGGGGACACAACCAGCTCTGGGGCTGCTGTGGCCCCGGGGGACTCGCTGTGAGCATACATCAGTGCTTATATACATGTACACACACACACAGACACAACAAAGCAGCTTCTATAAATCAGCACTCTTCCTGGCTTTCTTTTTTTTTTTTTTTTTTTCCTTTTGACACAATAAATCTATTTTTTTTTTAAACTCATGGTAGCGATTGCATCATCTCCCTTTCGCTTCCTTCCCCACCCCGCTCCTAGAACAGCACAGATTAAGATAAAGTGATAGTGCTGTGTCAAAGAGTGCTTTACTGCCACACTTGGGATAGAAGAGGAGAGGTTAATTTATCATCGCTGGGGAGAACTGACAGAAGAGAGATATACTACCGAAGGGGGATTTAGCACAGGGCCAAGAAACTTCACACTATTTTTACCATCTGTCACATGCTCTAATAAAGCAGGACAAAATATGAAGAAAGGAAAAATGAACTATCAAACACTGATGTAATGCAGCCCATAAATCTAATTTAATTACTTTGCATGGAGACAGGTCCTCGAGTCCGTGTGAATATACTGGATTTTCTTGGCAACTTAACAACTAAGTGTTTTAATAACATCACACTATAATTTATTCTGCTTGAAACACAAAACCTCTTTTGTGCAAGTTTCTTTTTTTTTTTTTTTTTTTTTGGTGTGTGAGAACTGTTAATTTTTCCTGCTAATGTCAAAACTGGCATAAATTCACATGTGAACTTGAAGCCTGACTGTGAAAAAAGGCGGAGGTTAGCGAACGCCTTTTTATTGTTTGCTGCTTTCCGCGTGTGCCTGTGTGTGTACACACGGGGGGCTGCGAGCGCCTGGGAAATAATTGGGGCTGCTGATGACTTAGGTGCGGAGTCGTCTGGGTAATTAGATCTTAACGTCACGGCAGAGGAGTGGGGGAGGGAGGAGCGGGTGGAGGCCAAAAAGCCAAAGGAAAGTGGAGGAGGGAGAAGGAAAAGCGCGGAGGGGGTCTGGGGGAGGCAGGAGAGGGGCTCGAGCCCCCAGGGACGGGGGGGTTTGGGCACCCCGAGGGGCAGGGACCGAACCGGCGGGGAGCAGGAGCGAGTCAAAAAGTAGAATTATTATTCAATATGTGTCCCCGCGAATCCGGATGCAGTTACAGAAATTATTGCTAATAATGAAAGCTATATATCAAAGGTTATAAAATTCCTCTGTGCTGGGACACTATTTTTCTAGGCTTTGTTCTGAACCATTAAAGATGACATATTGAGTTTGTGTGCCTCTGTGTTTAGTAAGAGACATTTAAATCTGATTTTAACCTAAACTGGCAATTTTGACATTTGTCTCCGGTCTTTAAAGCAGGAGCTATGATGCCACCGAGCAGGGTGGTGGGCTGCTCCCGCCCGGCCTCCCTGTCCTCCCGCAGCAGGGAAGGGGCGAGCAGGTAATTAATTTGTTAGATCATCAGTGATTCATGGAAAATAAAACCATCCATCTTTGTATGGCTCTCTCTGGGAGGAAAAAAGATAAAAAAGAAGAAAAGGCAAAGAAGGAGCAGAGAAGCACGCAGGGACTGGGGCACCTGCGCGGCCCCTTGGTCCGTGTGCGCTCCCATGGGAGCTGACGGTGTGCGTGGTCCCCCCGCCTGCAGCATCCCTGGGATGCAGGATGGTGTTGGTGGGTAAAGCTGGGCTCAGAGAATTCAATAATTTCTGCTCCAGGGTCTCGCTGCTCCCCACAAAGTTTATTTGATGTTAAAACTCCAGAGGGTGCGGCCAGAGCAGCGTCCTGTGCATGCTCCCCCTCATTTGCTAAGCCCTCCTCTCCCTTCTTTAGAAAGATGGGGGAAATGGGTGAAAAAAGACAAACTGGGGGCATTTTTCAGTGCCATTTGTATTTATCTGCACTTGCAAACAGCACATCTAAGCAACTGATGGAGGCGGAGGCGATGCCCCCAGCCCAGGACTGGTCCTTGTGGGACCCGGACACGCAGGCTCCCGGGGGACACCAGCAGGACTCGCTCACCCCGTGACTTCAGTGCCAGCGCTGCTGTCCTTCTTCTTTTCTTTTTACACCATCCAGGCAGTCAACACGTCAGATGATTTACGTGCGTGGCAGCAACCTGCTCCTCCTGGCTGTGCCTGGGCCGCAGAGGGGCCTCGGCCCTGTCCCATGGGACACGGCGGGGTGGCAGTGGGGCAGGTCCAGCCCTGGGCTCACGTGCAGGAGCGAAGCATGGCACGTGCACGCCGGACTTTGCAGAGCTGGGATTTGGGATTTCAGCTCCCCTGAAGCTTCACCCGCAACTTGCCCGAACTTCTCGTGCAATCGTTGATTTTTTGACACCGAAAATTTTAAATAATGCAAAAGAGGTTCCCCCCCGCTAGAGCTCCTGCTGGAGCAAATCCATCAGACTTTGTAACAGCATCTCAGGGGAGCAAAGTGAGCATTTAAAACCAAAGTGCGGCAGAAGACACAGCTTTGGGGATGTGGAAAGGTACTGCCTGCCTGTTATTTGTTCAAGGATTAGAAACCTTAAAATCCAGGAATCTGCAAGTGCTGTGGCTCTCCGTTTTGGCTTTGCTGGTGCCTGGGCACGGCTCTGGGTGGACGCAGGGTACCGGGGACATCGCAGCCTCCTGTCCTGGGCCATCAGCAGCAGGCCCTTGCTCTCCCCGTGCCTCCTGCAGTGGATGCTGCATAAATGCGGAACAAACCGCAAATTCCTTTAAGTCTGAATAATCTTCTCCAAGCCCGGCATCCCACCAGCGACACGGAAAGAGAAAATCGGGGGCTGAAAGCTCAGGGGGGTGCTGGGGGCCAGAAGGTGCTTGCTTAGGACGCGGCTGTGTCAGCGAGACGGAGATGTGCGCAGGCTGAGCCCCGCAGGGCAGCTCGGGGCGCTTTGCTCTCCTTTCCCTACGTACAAAAGCAAAGAAGGGCTAATGCAAGATAAACCGCGTGGCAGCCCCGGGCATCTCGCCACCAGCTCCGGACCCAGGCAGTCGTTTCTGACCCAAAGAGCCGCGACTGCAGGCAGTGCGCGCCGAGGAGCGACCAAGTGATTTATTGCACAAGGGCACTTGCATCCTGTAGCTAATTAATCCGTGCACTGGGGGGCTGCTCTTTAAAGTACAAGAGTGTCAGCAAGCCAGGCCCAGGAGTCATTTATTTCTTTTCCTGAATGAAATTTTAAGAGAGAACCTGGCTTGTCCCAAGCTCGCTGAGGTGAAGCTATAGACCCTGAAGGAGGTCATCTTCAGTTCCAGCTACCGAATGCCCCTCTGTACCCGGTGTGCTGGGGAGCACAGGCCTGCAGGCGCCTTGGGAGCGATGCCCGTGCCTCCAGGAGAGCTCTGGGGAGGGTGAATCCACCCCGGGGCGGCAACTCCTGCCTTTGCTTTGGCTCTGCCCTCCCCATGGCAAACAACCGTCCCGTCTCCCTCCGAATTCCCATCGCTCCCACGCAATCCAGGCGTGCAGCCCGGTGGGGACAGCTCTCAGTCGGAGCCTGCACCTGCCTGGCACCGCGGGGGCTTGGTCTCTGGGGGGGCCTTGGAAAAGCAAAGCCGAGCCCAGAAGCCGGCCCACGCTGCTCAGACGGCAGCGGGCAGGAGAGGGAAAACGCAGTCAAAGTGGATCTGCAATCTACTTTCTTATTGCAGGAATAGATTTTGTATAATACACCAGGCATTATGTGGTTGCAGAAATGTGCACACCTTCAAATATATTGTTCAATAGATTGGAATTTATTTCGCTCTATTTTCAACGTCCCTCTTCCCCCCCCCCCCCCCCCCTTTTTTTTTCACTGTGTTGGAGATAATGAAAACCCTGGTATTTAAATTCAGTTGCAGCTCCTGGCTTGCACAGATTGATTGCTTAGGAAAAATACATATATAAAAAAAAAACCCTCAGAGCATGTATGCATAAACTAGATGGTAGATTAGGTTACTGGGAGAGGAAACGTACAAATGTACCGGGAGTGCACCTTTTGCAAGAAGATTAACTGATGGCAGCAGCAAGCTGCTGATGAAGGCAGTTTGTGTAAGAGCAGACCCTGGCGATGGAGACCCATCGCTCACCGCTGGCAGCGGCTGGGCCGGTGGCACCGCGGGCACGGGCACGCAGCGGGGGCACCACGGGCACGGAGCTGCCTCGTGCTTCGAGCTGCCGGGGGCATCGAGCACTGGGCGAAGCCCCCGAGCGTGGCTGTGATTTGAGCCCTGCGAACGGAGGGTTAAGCAGACCAAGCCAGGGCATAAATCGTGGTTTCCTCACAAGCTTTGCGGCAAGCTGGACCCAGCGTGAAGCCCCCCACAGCCGCTGTTTGGGAACTTGGGAAGATTTACAGGCCCAGCCCTGGGAGGCAGCTCGGAGCCTCGTTTCCCATGGCCGTGGGGCTGCAGCCACCTGCTGCCCCGGGTGTGGGTGGCTGCGGGCTGGGGATGCTGCCACCACGCCAGCTGCCTCTCCCCACGCGGGCACGGGGGGGGCTCAGTGCAGCCATGGGGCTGAGGCGTGCCCAAATTGCCCCTGTCCTCACCGCTGCTTCCCGAGGGCTGCAAAGGGTCCCCAGGTGCTGGGGAAAGCCAGAGGAAAGTGAAGTCATTTCCAGGCTCACTTAGGGCAGGGATGGAGAACGCTTCTTGGCTCATGCACAGCCGATTTGCAGGGTGCTGGAGAGCTCTGCGTGGATCCCATCGCACCTGGGGCTGCCCTGGGCATGGCCTCTCCCAGCAGCAGGGGCTGGTCCTGCAGGGCTTTGCCCCCAGCTCTCGTCCCCCCCCCTGCACACACGGACCCCCCGGCCCCAGGGTTAATCCCACGGGGATCACTGCGAACCGCCGGGGATTTGCCCGGGTGCCGCCGTGCGCCCAGGCCTTCCCCTGGCAGAGGCGAGACGCTTTGCTGCGCGCACACACAAGTTTTTACACGAGTTTCCTGAGTTCATGGATAAAGTCCAGAGCTGCCAAGCTCCCAGTACTTTGCCATGTCACACTAATAGCTTCCAGATCCCATCACATATTAAATTCATGCGGTTTCAGCGAAGCCATCTATTTAATGCAATTCGCTAAATGCCTGCGTAGCTCCGCTGACAGTGACATATTAGGTTTGCAGTCTTTTGCAATCTGATATCTCTGAATTTGCCACTGTACTAAAGATTTGATTAATGTGGTTCCATTTCGGTGCAGTAATTGGCTGCGACTGTTGTAGAAAATAATCAGGCTTTCATTCCTTACAACTGCATGGACATGCTAATGAGAGAGTGGGTTAATTAAGCCCCAGGCAGAAAGCGACAGTTACTGATGACTGTTATGACAAACCACCGACTCGGCATTTGGGAGCAGGACAGCAAATTTGCACTTTATGAAATTACAGGAAAACTGGGACATAAGGAATAAATAGTTACATCTGTTTGGTGAAAGGGAAAGAGCGAGAGAAGCGCGGAGCGGGCTGGTGGCTCTTCCTCAAATCAGGGCACAGACACGCAGGAGGGAAGTCAGGAGCCCAGCAGCACAGGGAGGGAATAAACTTTTATTTCCCTCGCGGGAGCTTCCCGGAGCACTCTGCCCGCCGGTGGGCTGGGAGATGCCCACCAGCAGGAGAAATCCCCCTTCGGGAGGCAGGACCCCGTGCACCCTGCTGCTCCTGGGGGCTCTGCAAGCAGCCAGGGCGGTGGCAGCATCGGTGAGCCGATGATTTTGGCTTCCCCAGGCGTGCCCCCGAAGGGCTGAGAGGAGGGGGAGGCTCCTGGAGGGAGAAAACCGGAGCCGTGCCCTGACACCAGAGCTGATGCGAGGCTTTGGAAGAACACCAGCGCCTTCCCGGGGCCCAGCAAATCAAACCAGCCCCGAGAGCTCCTCACGGAGCCGGGCAAGGAGTGACCCAAGGGCACTGCCTCTGCCGGGCAGCTCCTCCAGCTCCGGCTTTGCAATGCTAATAAGTAATTTATAAGGATTAACCGGCAATCTTTAAAACTTGCCTTTTCATGCTAGGGATATTTTGCAACATAAGCACTGCCACCATATAACCAATGATTTAGCTGAGGGGTTTTATAGTCTGAAATGGCTTTAAAATTTGTTTGGAATTACCTTGAGTACATTTTAAACACTTAAATTGTCATCTTTGCATTTTGGACTATTCACGAGGCACTATAGGAGCTTTTTTCCCCTCCGTTAGATTGCAGAGTAACTCTTCCATTGTTCCACCAAGCCCTCCCGAAAACCAGCCCACAGCACAGCCAACACACACTTCACGACCCCCAGACCCACGCAGGGGCTGTGGGTGGCACCGCCGGGCTCTGGGCACCCACCTGCAGCTGGGCACACAGCAGGAAAAGCCTCTTGGATGAGATGGAAGTTGGGGACCCCAGGCTGATGGAGCACCCCTCATCCCACCACAGTCTGAGCACAAGCGGGGCTTTTACCAGCACATCCCCAGGTGGGATTTCAGGTGCACGGGGGAAGGCAAATACCATCAGGGTTTTCTTATGGGTCTCGTTAAGGCTCGGGGATTATTCTGTGTTGTCTTCTGCCTTTTTGGAGAGCGATGAGCTGTCGGGGGGGTCTGGCTCCCACCTCCCCGTGGCCGTTCCCCGCTGTCCCCGCACTGTCCCCAGCCGCAGCACCGGGGTGCCCCCGGCCGGGACGGCCCCGCTGGCTGCCGGGGTCCTGCCCGGTTTTATACCTGCCAGGGCCTCGCAGAGCAGCCCCTAGAGGAGAAGCCGTAAAAATGGTTTATGTAGGAATAGGTCGGTTTCTGTGCAATAAAACCCGGAGCCATTGAAAAGCAAGCTCCTGTGTAATTACAAAGACAGAGGAGATCGCTTCCATATGTCTGAGTGGGTGTGAGGGGCCCCGAGCCCGCATCTGTTCTCTTTGTTCTGGAGGGGGAAAAGGGAGAGAAAGAAAGAGAAAATAGAAGACAGAAAAGGGAAACGGGGTCTGGTGGAGAAAATGACCTCTCGATAAACCCCGGCCAGAGCCGGTCCCGCCTTTGAGGATCAAGGCACGGCAACATCTGGCCCCGGCCGAAAGCACACTTGATCAATAAATTGTGCTACCAGGCACAGAATCAGAGAGATCTGAGAGCCATTCATTAACGAGCTCGTTAAGTGATTGATATGCTTAATTTTCCTGTCAAATGCGGACTTCCCTTGTAAACATGTCAATTGAGAAAAGTTCAAGCTTGTCACTCGGATTTATGGCTGGAATAACATGTAGGTGGAAAAGAGCGACGCGTCCCCTGTGGCCCGTGTTGTTTCCTATTACAGGCAGGGCCAATGAATCCAGGTGCTGCCGCGTCCTTCTTCTGCCTCCTCCTCCTCCTCCTCCTCCCTGCCCACAGCTGAGATAACAAAACCAGACCGGCCGCTGGAAGCGCCCCAGAACTTGGCCCCAGCGGCAATTAGCCCATTAATTTGTTCATCTTGATAAAGCTTTAGGGTGCCTTTGATGGGCTGGTGTGGGAACCCAGGCCCCACCTGGATTTCCTTGCTGTACATAGCTGCATGGTTAACCTTACCCACGACTGGCCATTTTTAGCTTAAAGTGAAAAAAAAAAAGCTTAAAAAAGCTTTGCCCTTTTCCCCTCCTCACAAGTGCCGGGTGCTCAACGCGCATCCCCACCGCTGGGACTTTTTTGGGGGGGAACTTTGGGAGACTGGGCTCGTTCCCCAGGCTCCTGGGGCTGGGTGAGCGTGGCCAAGCCTGGCACGGGGTCTCGGCTCCATCCCCAGCCCCATCATGAGCACCAAACCGTGGTGTTTTGGGGCTCTGGGGAGGTGTCCCCTCAGTTTGTGTGACGCCGGCACCGGGCAACTTCACCCTGCGCCTCCCAGGGAGCCCCCCCCTGGGCCGGGCACCGCCAGAAATCATCTGTTTTGTGACCGATTCACTTTTACTTCTGCTAACTTTCGTCACGAAACAGCAGTCATCGAATCGACACCTCGGTTCCCTTCAGCGTATTCCCTCTAGTGTCATTTTTTGATAAATGCCAAGAACAGCCGAGCAGCAGGAGACCATTATCCTGTGACACGCTCGCTCTGCTCACATTACCTCTGAAATAACACGGGTGCTCGCGCGGCTCCCGCGGCAGTCGGGGCAGGGACTGGAGGCCAAGCGGCCGCCGAGGCTCGGACGCTGCCGGTGCCCCCCATGTATTCCGCTCCATAGCTTGCTTCAGGCAGATTTCTCCCAGATTTTGGAGTTATCCCTCCTTCACCTTGCTTTTTCCTTTTTTTTTAAATTTTTATTTTTTTTTTTTGTCCAGTGACACCTCAAAGCCTTAGAGATAACAGAGCAGGAGGAGGGACCGGAACACCAGAACCCAGCCCAGCTCTGTCCAAGCTTCCCCTAATCCCTCACATTTAGATTTTGTGTTTCCTAAAGAGAATCGGGAAGGCTTGAAATCTAATTTGCTATGGAAATGGACGTTCAAGAGGGTGGTTTTTTTTTATTATTATTTTTTATTTTTTTTCATAGCAAAATCACCAGAAAGCCAGCTGGAGATCAGGCACCTGGGGGGGGGGGGGGGGGGCTGAACTGGGTGGGGGATCAGGGAGTGCAGCCTCCTGCCCTCGTCAAGAGCTCACAGAAATGAGGAGCTGAGGGCAAGGAGGCTGTGATGAGGCTGTGGTCAATTCCTGGGCCCTCCCTGGGCAGTAGGAGTCCGATCCTGTTCCTCGCATGGCAGGGATTTGCCATCGTTTTGTGTTAGCCTTGCACGATCTCGGTATTTATTTTTGCTAATATGACACAATTAAAGGGTAATCGTATCTGTACCTTTCATATCATGTCAGGCAAAATGAGTGCTGTTAGGAGGATGATACTAACATGACACGATGGCGCGTGGTTAACGCGACGAAACGTTCAGCTCGCATTAACGTGAGGCTGCAGGGAGGGAGAGCTGCGTCAGCCTCCCCCTCCGGTGTCTCCCTGCAAGGTTTGCTGCTTCCCACGAGTCCGTGGCTCTGAATGCCCCGTGGGTGGCTGCGGTGGATGTGCCCTGGGCTGGGTGGAAGAAGAAAACCCAACAGAGATGGAAGAGGAAAACCCAACAGAGATGGAAGAGGAAAACCCAACGGCAATGGAAGAGGAAAACCCAATGGCAATGGAAGAGGAAAACCCAACGGCAATGGAAGAAGAAGACCAATGGTGGTGGAAGAGGAAAACCAATGATAATGGAAGAGGAAAACCCCTAAACTGCAGCTCTCACAGCCACATCCCTCCCAGCAGAGGTGGCTTGCACCCCGCTGGCTGCTTCCCCTTGCATCGCGCACCCTGCGCTCGCGGCATCCCTGCGGCTTTGCACCCAAAGCAACCCTTTCCACCTAAAACTTTGAGGCATGGTGGCCAAACTTGGAGGAAATAATTAACAATTATTTCACAGGAGAAGGTTCCAGCTGGAGCAGTATCTGGTGGTTGAACATATATCTAACAAAGGATTGTTATTTAAGCAATAACCCTTGAGAAATTGGTCGTTACCAGCATTAAACGACTCAGCCCATTGCCAAGGATGGTTAACGCTCTAATAAACTGGTCATTAACTGCAGTAACAATGAATTTCGAGGGGATTATTGCTATTATAAACCTTAATCAATGGTTTATAACAGCAATAATGTGGTCCTTTCTTTTAATGGTAAGTAGTGCGGCATGAGCAGCCTGCTTGGAAATATTTTTGGTCTGGCTGATAAGACAGAAAAGCAGGCGTTAAAAGCCTCCAACTCTAAATGCCTCTGGGGAGGAGAAAAGGCCCAGGGAGGTCACCCAGTGAGAGGTGGGATGGGATGGGATGGGATGGGATGGGATGGGATCGGATGGGATGGGATGGGGATGAGGATGAGGATTGGGATGGGATGGGATGGGATGGGATGGGGATGAGGATGGGGATTGGGATGGGATGGGATGCTATACATGGCACGGCAACCTTCTGCTGCATCCCCACAGCCTGGAGGTGTCCTGGGTCCCACTTCCCTCTCCTTCCCCTGCTGCTTCTTTGCAGACACCTACTGCGGCCTTTTGTTTGCCCCACGAGACGGACATGCTGCTTATTAGCAGTGAGATAAAGCCGGGGATCAAGAGAGGCTCACACTCAGCCTCAGGTGTGCAAAGGACCCAGGCTCAGTGAGGAGACGAGGAAGAAGCCAGCGACGGCGCCGGAGGAGCCCCTGACCTGCGGGGTTTGCTCCTGCACCAGGGGCCGTGTGAGGCACCCCTGGTGTCCGGAGACCCCTCTGAGGAGGGACGAGCGAGCAGCCCTGGCCTGCTCCCTTTTGTGTTGTGCTGCGCATCCGTTGTAAGGCAGTCTGGGGTGATATAGCAATATATCGGGGTCCTTCTGGGAGTCTTTAAGGAGCGCTCCCTGTCCTGAGCGAGCGGAGCTGAACCGAAGGCTGCTGCTTTGCTAACTGCATGCTCAGCGCTCCCAGAAATCCCTCGCAGGACCGAGGCTCAGCTCTCGGCCCCGTGCAGGGAATTATCCCCGTTTCTGCTGGCTCGGCCCTTCTGCCTTCGACACAAAGCTCTGGCGGAGCTGGGGAGCTCCCGGGGGAGCCGCGGCCGCTCGCGCTGCACGGCCCGGCCAAGGAGCGAGCTCTGATTATGCCCTGGCTTTAAGGGAGTTTTTCTCTCTTCTGTGCTTGAGATTTTTTATGGATCCTCAGAGCTGGTTCTCAATCCCTGCTCTTCGCTCTGTGCTCCTGCAGCTAAGCTGGCTGCGGCTGCAGGAGCAGGCGCCGTCCCGTCTCAGGGAGGGTGAAGCCACGAGGTATTTGGGGCTTTGGCTGGCTCGGGCCAGTCCCTGCCATCCAACATCCCTTCCACGGGGTTCTCTCCTCCCTCGTGTGTCCGTGTCC
This sequence comes from Heteronetta atricapilla, assembly GCA_011075105.1. NCBI lineage: Eukaryota > Metazoa > Chordata > Aves > Anseriformes > Anatidae > Heteronetta > Heteronetta atricapilla. The sequence goes on along the minus strand of CM021752.1, from coordinate 4,710,770 downwards.
CTCGGCGTGCAGGGGCTGGTCCGTGACGCTTCTCCCTTCGCTTTTTTTTCAGAAGAAGGCTGCACTGGAATAAATTGGAAAGTTTACTTCATGTAGCATGGAAATAAAAAAGCTCATTCAGAAAGTTAATGATTTATTTTATAGTTTCATTATCAGGGTCACATTACTCAATAGCATTTCAAACATGTCATTTGTACAAACTATGGTAATTAAAATTTATAACGTACTTCATCAGCGGCATATGAATCTTTTAGCCAGCACTCTGCTGTCATATAAACAGTGTAATTTCAGCTGCAATTCACCCTTTATTGGCTCTCATTTGTGATTTAACAGCCATCAATGACTGTGCTATAAAGAATAAATTAACCATCCGTAAACCTTATGATGACAGGGACAGTCAAACAGACTTAAACTGCCTCCACCAGGCTCTGGTTAGCCAACAGGGATCAGGCGTGGGAGGTGCCGGCGCGAGGGCTGCTCCTGGCCCTGGGGTGCTGAGCACTCTGGGGTGCACCAGAGCCTCCCCGGGGGGCTGCTGCCCCCCTGCCAGCGCTGCCCTGCCCGGCAGGAGGACTTCCAGCTGCCGGCAGCGAGCTCCTGCTTCGAGATCTGCTCCCGAACGCTCTCGCTCCGGAGACGCATTCCCCAGAGCCGCTGCATCCCTGCACCTCCTGCTGCAGCCGTCCTGCCTGCTCCTCCCAGTGCTCCCAGTGCTCCCAGTGCTCCTGGCAGAAGGGCAAGGGATGGGCAGCACTGAGCCCAAGCCCAGCAGCTCCGGCCCTGGGCCAGCTTTATGGATCTGGGAGCAAATCTACCACGAGTGATTTCTTAATCGGGGGCTCCTTGCAGCCGACAATTATCCCGCAGCTTATTTGTGCCCATCTTTTGCAGAGGGAGCAATCCGTTTTAATGGGATCCCTCCTATGCTTAGAGCTGACACTGTACAAAGCTAATAAATGATATGGATTGGATTTGTTACTGAGACATCTCCAAGGAGCCTGGGTCATACAGGCCAATAAAATTGGCCTCATAAATTTACCCTGACACGCAGGATTACTCCAGCATTGCTGAGGTCACCTTCTCACACTGATTTATTGCCAGCCCATGGGTTAATAATACTGTTTACGGGGTTGTTGTTTTCCCCTACACGTAGCAGATATTAATCAGCACGGCCGTGCCTTTTCGGCGCTCTGTGGGCGGGTGCAGCGCCGGGGAGACGTGGGGTGAGGACATGGTGGGGAGGGAGAGCTTGATTTATTTTCTAGCCAAGACTTTTTGTGTTTAAAAAAAAAAAAAACCTTCCGAAAGACCTCCGCAGGAGGAGCGAGACCTCCCCGTCAGCGGGTCCCGAGGGCAAGGAGGCGGCGCTGGGGGTGATTTCGGCTGTTCCAAACACACCAGCAGCATGCAACGCCCAGACAGCCCCCGCGACACCCCCCGGCCCCGGCTACACCCGCTTCAGTTTGTCCTTCCCCAGCCTGAGCCCAGCAGGCAGGGCCCGAAGGCTGCTTTCCCTTCCCAACCCATGCACCTGAACGCCCGACCACGTCACGAGGACAAGGCTGGGTTTTTCCTGAAAAAACGTGGAAAGACGCAGCCCAGCCAGGCTGCTCCCCAGCGGCCCTCTCAAACACAGCTTGGGCTCTCTGCTGATTGCCAGGGCTCAAAACCCTGCAGTAAGGGGGCAGAGCTGTGTGTCCGGGTGTCCCTGTGTCCCTGTGTCCCTGTGTCCGTGTGTCCCCATGTCCGTCCCTGCTTGGTGACGTTCCCAGGAGCGCTCCCTGTCCCCTTCTCCAGCCCCAGGAGCGGCTCCGTGCGCTCAGCAGCCGAGACCCGGGGCGGCCAGCCTCGCTCCTGCTGCTTCGTGTTATTTTCACCCTGCCCTAATAGGAGGGGACAGGTGAGATGTGCTTCAAAACACTGTAATCATATTTTAAATGGAAATGAAATGTGTGAATTAAATGTAAATTACAGCAGAATGGAAGGACAATCACTATTAGTTAAGGTCTGACACCTATTTTTGCAGACCTTTCCTAAATGCCACAACTTGTTTCTCCGCACTTGTGACGAGGACGTGTAATTACGTGGCAGCTGCTCCTGCAGCCGGGCGGGCGGCGGGTACCGAGGGGGGCCGGCGTGCTTCAGACAGCGATGGGCTGCTTGTTGGTGCTGCGAAATTATGAAGCAGCGATGATATTTTTATTCGGGAACCATGAAAATAAACCTCGGTGTTTTCCCCCTGAAAAGGTGACGCGGTAATACAAAAGGACGTTTTTATAGAGTCAATTTATTTAAGGGTTCCCCCATTTGCTTTTATATTGGAAAAATACGTGCCCTGCCAATGAGCCAAAATTTCTTCTTTATCTTTAATCTCTTCCCCACCTCCCCCGAGCCGCCGGCTGTTCCCACAGCCCCGCGGTGCCTCGCAGCCTCCCAACGAAGCCTCGCTGGATTTTTCCTGATGGGGAACATCCCCAGCCCCTCGCCAGCCACGGCACACGGTGCACGGGGACAGATCCTGCCCCGGGGATGCTGCAGAGGCAGGCAGCAGCCGGGGCATTGCTCCTGGGGATGGGGGTCAGAAGTGGCACGTCGGGGCTGGGGCACAAAGGGAGGAGTTGGCCCCAATACTGCGACAACTCGTGCACCCGTCCTCGGGTGACATCTTCGTGATGCAGAGATTTCCTCCCGTGCCCAGCGTCCTGCCCCATAAAGACAAAACTCTTCCCGACCCCATCCCCACCGGGGTGGCTGTGGGAACTTTTCAGCCAGGAAAAAAATAAAAAAGAGCCGCCTGACGCACTCGCAGACATTCAGCCACACTCCAGCAGCAGGGCTGGAGCGAGAACCGGGTTTTGGGCATTTCTCAGGTTTCCCGTCCCCTTTTCAAAGCAGAAGATTATTTGCACTTAATTTCTTGCAGTGCTGTACAACCCCATGCATCATCCCGCGTTGGGATAATCACAGCATTTAATTCCGGTTTCAATAGTTCTTACAGATACATATATATGGTACATGGAAACAAAATGCGTTTTGAAATGGAAAAAAAAACCCTACGCCATTTAATTCCTAAAAGGTCAAACTGAAATGCTTTGGCCTTATCGAAATGATTTTCTCCTTTGATTTTTCTTTCCAAATGCAATTTCATCAAAATCAGTGCATTTCCGCAAATGTTTCACCTTTGGTGAAATGGCATCCTCGGACAGGGAAGGGCTTGGTGCGGAAGCTCCTGACCGGCTCTTGCGGCTGCCGGCAGGCAGGGACTGAGCGTGGGGCCGGCCCCGTGGGCACCGGGCTGTGCCGGGCGCGATGCCCCTCGCCTCCCTGCCTGGACCACTGTGGGACGCGTGGCTGCGACGTGCCAGAAACTCAGAGAGAGGTTTGCAAGAAGGCGAGACACGAGCCAAGGCAGGGCAGAGGGGAGAGCAGCAGCTAACTACGGGCAGAAGAGCCCGGGGGTCGCACGGACAGCCGTGAGAGCGAGCACGCACCAAGCCACGAGGCTCTGCACCATGGACGAGCACCAGGCAGGATGTTTTCCAACCAAGCCGTTCTGGCTGAAAACCAGCATCAGGAGCCCAGGTGAGGGCTTTCTCCAGTGCCGCGGTGCCCGGCTGCTCGCACGAGGAGCACGGAGCTCAGCCTGTGCCCATGCACGGAGCCGGGCTGGGGCCAAGTGCCAGGGCTGGCAGCGGCACGGCACCGACCCCCGGCACGGCCACAAGAGCTGGGGCAGCGATGGGACGAAGGGAAATGGCTCTCATTCCTATCAGGTGATTCACCGCCCCGGCCTTTACCGAGTCCTCCCTCCTCCCTGAGCATGCGGGGAGGATCCAGAGCCTTCCTGCCTGTTTTTACAAAGCTTGCAGCATTGTCAGGAAGGAAAGGGTACCATCTGGTTAGCCCTTGTTTACTGCACACCCTGCCAGTTTGAGCTTATTAATCATATTTACCCAAGTATCTTAATTACTCCCTGTCTAGCGACTTGCCTTGCACTCAGCTGTTGACCCGCTCCCCTCCCCTCTCCCTCGCTCTTTTTTTTCCCCCCTTCTTTTTAATTCCGTTCTATCATTAATCACAGGAGCGGCGTGGGCAGAGGAATCCGCAGCTCGCCTCGCGCCGCCGTGGTGCTGCATTCACCGTGGCCGGGCCGAAGCTCACTGCTGGCCCCTGGAAAGCTGCAGCACGGCCAAGGGTGACCGGGTGGCCGGGACCCCGTGGGGGACCCATGCCCATGGGGCCGGGTGGTGCCGGGTGGTGCTGGGTGCTGCTGGGGCTCCCTCCCTGCCATGCCGGGGCTGGTGGAGGGCGTGAGCGCGCGGCGAGGAGACACCATTAAGGATGGTAATTTGTTGATCCAGGCTCTCCCGGCGCTCCAGCGCGAGAGTGGCACCGTTTTCTTTACGACCTCATAAAGTCACAGCCGAGAGGCCGATTTGGAAAACAAACTGCCTCAGGTTGACAGATAATTAGATACAGGGGACATATTATACGCCTTTGCATATAAATGCGCTCTGAAGCACATTGGTTCATCAGAAGTTTAGGCTACGGGAGGAGCAGGTAGGCCTGGCACATCAGGATATACGCCCCGGTGCCGCCCGGAGACGACGGCCCCATTTTATGGCCCTTTCATCTCCCGTTTGCCACGTGCCGGGCTGCCCGGTTCGGTTCGGGCTGGGCTGCTGCTCCCCGGCAGCCCCGCCGGCTTCCCCCTTCCCCTGAGACGGGGCTTGCGCTTTGCATCTCGGGCTTAATGCTGCCGTGCTTGCAGCAGGGAGGAGTGGCTGAGCGGGGATTCATTACTATTATTGCTATTTTTGTGTTCCTATATCACGTCCAAACCTCACTCTTCCTGCGAGTGAGCCCGCTGAGAACAGCGGAGCAAGTCGGGGATGACACGGCCCTTGTATTTATGCGGCAATTCGGCATCCTGCTCCCCCAGCCCCCGAACCACGAGGTTCCAGATATTAAAACAAAACAAAACAGTTGGGGTCCCTTTTATGCACTTCAAGATTTAAGGTGCCATCCAGCCGGGTTGTCAGGCTCTCAGGGTTTGCTTTTCCAAACGAAAGCCAAGATCCCTGCACGACCACGCGTCCTGCTGGGGGTGTTTGCAGAGCGTAACCCTGCCGGGCAGGATCTGACCAAGTTCCGTGTGCATTCTGCATCTACCTCTGCACTCGCTTTCTGGGGGTTTCTCCCCCTCCAGATCGGATCTGCCCCACACTAAGGTAGCCTCTCTTTCCCAGCTCCCCCCCTACATCTCCCTCTGGTTTTGGGGGGAGGCAGAAAACGTCAATTAAATGGCCGTGTTCCCAAGGAAAGCTTCATTATCAATCATTCTCCCCCAGAAAGGGAAAATAAAAATGTGTGTGGGAAAGATAAAGCTGTCAGAAAAGGAAAGGGAAAAAAAACATCCAACCCTGAACCCCCAGCAGCCCCCATGGAAGGAGGGGATATAAATAGAGTCGCTGTCACTTTGATGAATTAGATCTTTTGTTAATTAGGATACATTGATTTAAGGGTTGTCCAACCAGATAGACCTCTTTCCTTTCCCTTCCCTCACAAACCGCGGCTCAGGGCGGCGGCAGAGCATCTGCACCCTGCCTCTCCTTGCCTCCTCCTTCAATCCCTGTTTCCACTTCTGCGGCACGAGGGAGCCTGGGCAAATCCTCCCAGGTGACGTGGCAGAGCCGAGGCTTCAGTGTGCCCTTGGTGGGGAAAACGCCGGCGAGCTGAACCGTGGGGTGTTTCTGGGCTGGAGTTACCGAGGCTGGGGGCTGTGCTGGGGTCTGGCCCCACGTTCAGCTCAGGATGAAGCAGGAGCCCTGCCCGGGGCGCGGGAGCCAGCCAGGCCAGGCGGAGCGAGGCACCTGTTTGGGGAATGTTGGCCACGGAGGGCTTGCACAGGGCTCCGGAAAAAAAATAAGCCCAGCATCTGCAGCTGAGGCTGCGTCTCCGCGTGCACGTGGGCGCTGCGTCAGCAGCACGTGGAGCAGTGAGATTGCAGCAGGTGGCACAAGGCAGGGCCCCCCGTGCCTTGCCTGAGCTGCCCTGGGGGGGCTGCAGAGCCCCGGGCACTGCGATCGCGTCCCTCCATGCCCTTTGTGAACTGGTGCCCCCCTCGTTCTGGTCCCAGCAGCAGCTTTTGGCTCAGGTGAGCCCCGGCTTTGTGCTCCTTGCGCCCGCGACCTCTCCTGCTCCTCCCCGCGGCGGCCCTCCGGGCTTTGCAGGTTTCTCCGTGCCTCCTGTCGTCACTCGAGCACCAGCGAGTCCGAGGGAGAGAGGGGAGAAAAAGTGCTGTGCTGGGTGGATTATTGTGTGTTTGTCATCTGGAATGGTATAAGCTGTAGGTACAGCATCTCCCAGCGGTGATTTATGGCCCCTGTCAGGCAGCACCAGCGCTTTGTCTGCTGTAGCGTGGAGGATGAATGCGGCGCTGTCAGCACGGGCAGGGCAGTCTTTCTCTCGCTCTGCTCCGCACACTCGCTCCCCATTTCACGCCACTGAACATAAACAATCTTTTGTAAACCTGACAGTCACACTTGCTTCTTTGGAAACATAAAGCAGGAATGTATGACTCGGCTTTCATTACCCAATTTCCTGGGCTGTGCAGAGAGCTCTCCAGGAACACGGGGAAGGGGAGACCCCAGAGGGCTGGAGAGATCCCAAAAAAGATACGGGGAAGGGCTGCACGCCCCTGCAGGTGGATCCCAGCACCCACCAAGATCACCCACACCCACATACGTGTGCCACAGCACGATTCACACGTGCATTTCCCACCACAGCTCTGGCACCAACGTGCCCATTGCAGGCAGAGGCTCTGCCTTCCCGGAGCAACGCACATCATCAGCCTCAGCGTGTGCCCAACATCTTCCTTCCTCAAGCAGAAAATCTAACAACGGCGTAACACTGGGACCACAGCCTGCTCGGTAATGGGCTCCCACGTGCCCACCAGATGCAACAGCCGTACAAAAGCTAATGCGCTGTTATTGCTATTAAGGGTAATTGCGATAATCCTTTATCCGGAAAGTGCCCAAAGCTCCCTGGTCAGCCCCAGCTTTTCCCAAAGCCAGAGTTCAGAAGTCACGGTGGGAAATTGGGGGGGAGAGGCAGGGGAAGAGCCAGCCAAAGAGCGCTGCTCAGCCCCAGGGACCCCAAACCAAGGAGCTCCGTGTCAGCCTGCCGCAGGTGAGGCAGGATTGCTCCCAGCACTTGGGGCTACTCTGGCATGCAGGTCAGGTCCCCAGCCTTGGCTGTGCTGAGCAAATGACAAGGGAGTGATGAGCACGCAGGGCGCTGGGGCTCCAAGCGCTAACGGGGACGCGTGCGCTCACCGGCGGAGCGCTGAGCCCCTCGGTGATGGGTAGCAGGGAGGTTCAGGCACTGGCATAAAGCACCGTGGATTTAAAACCTGCCAAGGGGCAGTGTAAATGCTGTTGATTTTGTGGATGCTGCAAAAGGTCTGCGGAGCAGGTCCGGCCCCCTCCTGCTGCAATTTACTGCTCCTGTGCTGAGTGAGAGGGCGGCACTCGCACGGAGAGCAGCCAGGCCGCTTGTCCCTGTGCCAGCGGAGACACCGAGTGGCATGGCTCCTCGGTAAGGTGGGAGGAAGCAGGCACAAAAAGCAAAGAGGAAGGAGCTCCAGCCCCACGGGCCCTCCTGGCTCCTGAACAGATGCCAGTGCCGTGCCGGGACCATCCTTCCCTGACGTGCTGCTCCCGATCCCGGCCCTGGACTCCACTTCTGCCCCCTCAAACCCTTCCTTGTGACTTCAGGATCCGGGACACCAGGCAGGGGGTGCGGCGGAGGAGGGAAATCGCTCACGAACACTTTGCTGTTTTCCTTTCCAGATGGTTTGGTTTGGAAGTTCTTCTGTGTAAGCCTGAGCACCGAGTCCTGAACATCTGCTGAGGAGGAGCCCGCACAGCGTAAAGAGAGGCTGCTGAAGGGCACATTTCGGGAGGGTTCCAGGCTCCCGGTGTGGCTCACCCAGCAGCAGCCCGTGGCAGTGGCTGTGCCAAGGACACCAAGAGCTTAGGGAGATGCACCCCTTGAAAAAAACAAACAAACACAGTTGCATAGATCTGAAGAAGCAAACAAGCTGCCTTCTTACACTGTGGCCTTTTCAGTGAGTTTTAACACAATTATTTACACGCGTGAGCACAATCAAGCAGCTGCTTTAGTGCAGCACCGCCTCCGCGCTTTTAGCTGCTGAGAGCGCCTGCATTAGCGGCTGGGACAGCCGGGGCTGACCGTGCTGGAGGCCTGCAGGAACCACAGAAAATATGAGTAACCAGTTCAAGGGATCAGGGAGAGGAAAGGAAACTTTCCTGGCAGGTTGCTGCTCCGGGCGCTGTCGGCTCGGGGGTGACTCGCTGTTGCCACGACCTCATGGAGAGCGCCCGTGTTTGTGCAAGTGAGGCCGGGTTCGCCGGGAGCTTCCTGCGGGAGGGATGAAACCGGAGCCGTGCCAAAAGTGGCACCAAATCATTCATCCGCAAGTAGGAAAGTTTGCGACAGCAGATGATGTATAAAGAAAATAAGGAAAAAAAAGAAGGCTGGGGAAGCCTGAGAGATGCTCGGCGCCCGGTGCAGGCACTGGGCTGGGGGCTGGTGTTTGCCTCCTGCCTCCTCCTGTCCTGCTGCCCACACACCAGTGACCCCAGGCCATGGAGGTCCCTCCAAAAGCTCTTCAACAATGGTCCCAATGACCTCTGAGCAAGTTCTTCCCTTCGTCCAACCTGCAACCCACACGTGTATGTGCATGCTCGTCTGCTCGGAGCACGCAGGAGCAGCAAATCCAAGGTCCCCTCTTGCACCTTGCAGGGAGAGACGTGAAAACTGCCGGCATGGGCTGGATTTCTTCCTTTTCGACTCTGACCCACGGATTTTAATAAGAGAAACCTTCTCCAGCATGGCAATCTTGCTATGGTGAGAGCAGAATTAGACAGCCAAGGCAGCTGACAGGGCATCTCTTACACTTTACACAGGACTTTAATTTTAATGAACCCGCAGTGGCTGCAAGGTTACATCTTCAAATCCATTTCACCCTCCTCCCGTCACACCATAATCATAAATAGCGCTGGCTTTAGAGAGGTGTTGTGTTTAATTGAAAGTTCACTTGCAGCTCCCATCAATTTGCTTTCCCGTCCCCTACAAACAACCTATCATTTTAGTTAAGGACAAAACCAGAAATTTTATGGAAAACAAGCTGCTTGCAGAGAAATGATAATTAGGTGACTGTTTTGGAGGCCAGAACACTGAACAACAATTCAATTACGTCGTTGTCGGCTCTTTTTTTTCATAACAAAATAATTGTTGGTGTATGGGAACTACTGCAAAGAAACGGCAGCAGCTGATGTTTGTGGTGATAAGCGCAGCTGGGAACCGAGGGTCCCAGCCCCATCACACACCACAGGTACTTTGCTGCTGCTTTGAAGAAATTTTAGAGGGAAAACACACATTGGAAAAAAAAAAAAAAAAGTGGAAAATTGTTTAGCCCTTTCCACCTAATTTGACCTCCTTTCTCCTTCCCAGAGACAAAATAGAAACCAGACAGGATTTGGGAAAGCTGAGGGAAGGGGAAAAAAGCTATTAAAAAAAAAAAAGATTTTCCCTGAAATAAATCCGCTGATTTGCTGCCTTCGTGCCGCACAAACAGAGCCGCAGACACACACACACGTACCCACACCTTGGCCCCGCACCAGGGACAAAGCCACTTGCCCAGCACTCCTGCTGGGAAAAAAAACAGCCTTTAGTTAGGGGGAGTGTTTGCATCGCACAGGTGGAGGACACAGAGGGAGAAGGCAGCAAACCCTGGGGCTGGGCTCCCTCTAAGGACGGGTGCCTTCACCCCTGGCACAGCCCCTCCTTGGTCAAGCTAACAGGCAGAGCCAGGGCAGAAGCTTCTAAGAGATGAACAAGCTTAAGGAGATGAACGAGGTTTTGGCTCCCATAATTTAGCCTCTGGTGCTCGGAGTGTTCAAGTGTATTTCAAACTGAATCGACGTCCTAGGAGGAGCACAGGCAGGATACGGAGCAGCAAGATTTAGCTAGCGTATGACCTGCAACCGCCTCCATCCCCAGCCAGGTAGTGATGGAAGTGCCTTAAACGTCGTGTGTCTGCAGGCAGGGTGAGCTTGCTGTAGTGTAAAAGCAACCCCAAAGTCAACCAGCTGCTACCAAACTACAAAGAAAACCATCGTGGTGCACTCCGACCCACTTGGCTCGTTCCACAGTACCCTAACACCCAGCTGAGCCGTGCCATGTGCTGTCCTTTCGGCTTTGTGTGCTGGGGTCCTGCTGGTTTAGCCAGAAAACTGAACCCCCAGGGAAAACCAGATACTGGACGCCGAGCTTTCTTAGAAGAAAATGGCTCGAGCATGCTTGAGATCGCATTCGGGATCCTGTAACTGTACCAAGGGGTGGCTTCAGCTCCTGCCAGCTACACCCTGCATGGGTGAAACTCCTTCCAGCCTATTGCAGCTCCTGTCGAGTTTGAACGTTGTTTCCCTGTGCTAAGGGATCCCTCCTAAGCCGTACCCGTCCCAGCTGGCAGCGTTTCTCCCCGTCCCACTCGGGGTGAGCACGCTTATTTCCATGGGGAGCATTGATTATTTTTCCTGCAGCTGCACTTGCTGCGCACAGGAGTTATGGGGCTTTCCACACCTGCGAGAGAAACATTATCCTCAGCCTTCAAGGGTGAAGTATCCTATATTTAGTTGGACTAAATAATGATTCTTCTCTATCTTTCATATCAGGATTTAAGAGCACCCTGGAGCTACGAAGTTTATTAGAACCCATAAGAAGAACTGTACCATAAACGGGACAACCGTGGCCATAAACCTGCACCTTGAAGTTGTAACAAATCGTGGGATGTTGAAGTAGGACACGGTCTTGTCTCAGTCAGCAGAAAGGAAAATAAAAAAAAAAAAAAGGGAAAGAAAAAGGGAGGAATGCAAACTTAAGCAGAAAAGAGGCCTGGAAATACAGAGGAGAAGAAAGGGAAATAATAATAATAATAAAGAAAAGCACGCTGCTCGCATAGCCCTCTCAGCAGGAGCCCTGGGAGAGGCACCCACACGATAAAACACATCGTGGATTAATGGGGAGAGAGCAAGGGGCGGCCGCGGGCGGAGGGGGCCGGGCAGGTGGGCGGCAGGAGGTGCGCGGTGCTGCCGGGCGAAGGGACGCTCGCGCTGAATGCTCCTCGTGGCCTGCTGCCAACAGCACGAGGGGACAAAATCGCAGAGACCGGGGGCCGAGGCAGGGCCCCGACACGTGCTGGAAGTGGGCTGGGGGTCCTCGTCCCCTCCGTGCCATCCCACAGCCCCTGGGACCCCAGGTGCGTCATGCAGCCGCCCCGTGCCGCTTCTCCACTGGGCTTCCCCTCCTCAGCTCTCCTACTTTGTCACTTACTCAGCTCCTATTTCCTTTCCTCAGTACCCAAAATAATCTCAGCGTCTAAACCTCCCTGCTCCCTCCGTTTCCACCCCCTACCCATGCCCGGGGGCTGAAGCTTCGTGGTTTGAACGCCTCCTGCCCTCCGCGGCCACCGGGGCCGCGTGAGCCCGGACCCGGCTCTGGGCTGCAGAGGCAGAGAGAGCCCGTCCCTCCCCGCCAGCCTTCACTCTTTGTCACATCGGGTTATTTTTGCTGCTGTTGAATAGATTAAATGACAGAGGGCTTTTTTTTTAAAGTAATTGAGTTTTATTTTGGAGAGGGAAAAATGGAGAGCTAAGTGGGAAAAGGAGAGAGATAGGAATAAACCACACATCTTTTTATATAGGATCCACAGTTAATTCTTAATTAGAACTGACAGATGCTTCTCCCATAATCCTATTCCCAACATGTTCTGTTTGCTTTGTTTGGCGCTGCATGATACATGGTGGCATCGTAATGACCTTTTGCAACTCGTCCTGGAAGTGTTATTGGCACTCCAATGATTTATTGCATGTTCCAGTTGATTACTGGGCCATTTGTCAACATTTTTTTTCGCTCTCCATAAACCTGTCTCCTGTGTCACAGACATTCGCTAGCATGAAAATTTAAACAAATACAGTGTGCGGCTCGCAGGCAGCGTCTGACTCCTACTCCAGGCTTCCAGCACAAATTCATTCTGGCCTCAGCACGCGTTTAAACTTTGCAGCGCTCGAGGACGAGGCGCTGCCTGCAGAGTGCATCAGACAATGGGAGACCTGGGCATTGCTTCGAGAGTCTTATTTTAGAAAGCTATCTCCGGGTGATCCATGCTACTTGCTCAATTGTTTATTGGCGTTTTGGTACCACTTACGGGAATGTGGGAAAATCAGTACTGGAATTAACCACCAAAATAATTATCCTTAAAATGACTGCCTGAGGATAGGCTGTGTTCTCCTCCACAATTACCACCACGGATTTCGAGCAGCAGGGAGAGGCGCTGGGGAGAGGAGCAGGGCAAGGGGTTGGGGGTACCGGGGGCTGCCCCAGGGCTGTGCAAGCCCCCCGACCCCTGTCCCCACATATCTGGAAGCACAGCCCAGGGCCGTCGGAGCCTTGGTGCAGAAAGGCTTTGGGGACAACTGCAGAGCAGACATCACTCGGCTCAGTAATGCTATTTTGAGTAGATAGGTTAGGGACCGGGGAGGGGATGGGATTCAGACTGACCAGAATTCCAAGGACAAAAATGCAATTATGATGGCCTGAAAGGGGCCAGAGTCCCTCGTGCTCATGATGTCCCAGGTCCTCGGGGCACCCTGAAATGGCCGCCACGAAGCGAAGCACCCGGAGCCACCTGCCTGATTTAAAAATCCTGGCCCGTCACTAAACGGGATGTAGTGGCTGCTACAGGGGCCTGGAGCATCTGCACTGCATTTCGAGGAAGCTTTTCCAGGCACTCATATAAATCACCACTCCTTGCTGCAGTAAAGGAAAGGTATTGTTTCACTGCTGTGACATCAATGCAGGCCACATAAATATTTTTTTATTAAGTGTGCAGTGCCCTGTAAAAATACACACACAATTTGAGGATACTGCAGAGCGAATGCAGAAGCACGGCCAGCCCTAAATAGTCTTTGCTGTGCAGAAGAAACTGGGATGAGAAAGGAAACTCGCCGGGGTGGGGAGAGGGGTGGCTGGGTCTTTTTCCAATTCCAGCTCAGATCGGCATGTAATGTATGGCTTAATTTCCTCTCAAATTAGACACTTGATAAAAAAAGTTATTATATCTGTCAAGTTGCCAGTGCTTTTTATGAGTGTGATAAACTAAGAACCACTGCTTTACAAACCTTGATAGGATGTTTCAGTACCTGGAAAACAATTTTATTGCAGCCTGGACTACTAACAAATTGCAAATACTGATTAAGCCATAAAGTTACAACAACATTAAAAAATAATGAGAGGTTATTGCACAGGGGGAAGGCTCTTAAGCAGCGGATGCAGCCGCCCGTTCTCCGTGGCGCACGGTAACAGGCCGACCTGCAAAGTGCATTTCCCCAGCAGAGCTTCCCCATCCGCCGCCCCGAGCGGGGAGCGGGGCTGCGTGCAGGTGCAGGGGTGGCTGACGGGGAGCCGGGTGGCTTCTTCCCTCTGTGGCCGTGCTGGGAATCCCCTACAAGCGTTTGTTTATAGCCCCACCCTGCGTTTTTCTGAGCGGGGGGACTTGAAGTCCCCTTCGCACAGGGACGCTGCCAGGGCCTGGCTGTGGCACAGATCTCGGTGGGCACCGCTGTGCTCGTCAGCAGGCTCAGCTTGGAGCAGCCTCCCAGGAACAGAGGGCAAGTGAGGCTGTCCTGGCTGCCCGACCCGCAGCCATCGTGGCCGCCGGAGCAAGCCCCTGTCCGCTGGAGGACGGCGCCTCAGCAGGAGCAGGGCGCTTCGGGCCCGTAAAGGCCCAGGGCAGCCTCCCCAAATGGCTGCGCCTCTGTGCTAGCACTGACACTCGTCTCCATCTTGAGCAGGAGCTGAGCTCCTGAACATCAAGCAGCCTGGCTCCCAGATCTCTCAGAGCCTCAGTTTCCTACCTATGAGATTAATTCAGAGCACTACAGCGTGGGGACAGGCAGAGGCTGTGCCGAGGGCTCGGGGTCTTCCTAGACCCCGCAGGCCTGTGCTGGCGGGCAGAGGGATGCGCTGCCTTTCCTAACCAGAACTGAAATATCAGGCTGTGGGGGAAATTTGAGGCAAATTTTCCTCTGCTACGCCAGCGTACTCTGAACCCAGTGAGCCTGAGAGCCAGCACTGGGTAAATGGGGAAACCCAGACGTCAGCCCCCCGACACCGCCTGCTGCCCCCACCCCGCCTGCTGCCGCATCCGACCCCCCGCCGCACAGCTCTGCAAACACGAGCGTGTTTGAACAAGGCTCTCATAATGATTGTTTGGACAGATACTAGACTGCCAAAACCTCCCGGGGAGCTGGAGAGAAATTCCTGCTGGGAAGCTCCTCCGGTGGCCCGGCCCTGTGCAGAGCTGCCGAGGTCTGGCCAGCGAAGCACAGCCGCGTGTCGCTGGGGCTGTCGAAGGCCATCGGACTGCGGCGAGATCTGGGGATAAAGTACATGAAGGGAACTTCCCCAGGCCGAGGTGGAAGGCAGGGCGAGATGTGCCAGCAAGACAAAAAGATTGCCCTAAATGTCAGTGAAATACACGCCTCTGGAGTTTGTTGGGTACTTGGGGGTCTGTGGATGAAAGGTAATACACACACTTAAATCTCTATTAGCATTTCTTTAGCCGAGCACTCTCTTGTGACAAAACTCTTCAGAGTGAGCAATTTATCTGATTAATTTAACCCTCTGCTGTTCTCCTTTTTAACCAGATCTGGGTTATCTGTGAAGGTCTGTTGATCTCAGCGACTCACCAGCTTATGGCAAAGATCCCTTCCTGCAGTCCTGTCTCCCCAGGAACATTTGCTTTCACTGCTGCCCTTCAAGTCTCACTATTCAGAGCGTGCAACTGGTGACCTCAATCACACGGAACTGGTTTTGGTCTCTGATTAATAACTCGGCTGTGCGAAGGCCAATGGCAATATGAACTCCTGCACGGCAGGGACACCACAAGGACAATACAAATCACCTCTCGGCTCTCTGGCTTTGTCAACCCTCCCAGAGCAGAACTGCTTCCAAACTGGGGCATTTCCACGGTGCGCAGTGAAAGCCCACAGCTGCACGTCAGACCTGGCCCCTGCTCACAGGCACCCTGTCCATTACCAGCACTTGTGCCAGGATTGATGATCCACTTCACAGACACCTGAAGAAAAGCTGCAGTAGAGGGCTATGGATGCAGTGGCATCACAAAACCACTCCAAACTCACGTTATATTCACCCTTCTTCTCTTCCCCACCATCTGCTGAGCTGTGCTCGCTGTGCAGGTGCTTTGAAGTCCCCAGGCCTGGGAGGATGCAAGGCAGGCTCAGCTGGGACTTCACACCTGGCAGATCCTCCTGATGGCATTTTTGCCCTGCAGCAGCCTGCCTTCCACAGCCCAAGGTCCTCGGGCGCGTGTCCTTTCTTCTTGCTCCTGAAGAGCAAACTTTGCAGCTCTTCCTCCCTCCGGCTCTGTTCAGGGCCGTGCTCAGTCGCCGCACTGCTGTGTGCTGAACCAGCAACGCTGTGACTACAAATATTTAGGGTTCTTGCCGATAAGGTGGATCCCTAAGGTTGATTAAAACATACTAAAGAAAATAACTGAAAGAAGTCAAGCAATCAAGCGGGCAGAAAGATTTAAAATAACAGAGAAAAAGTCTTCCGGTGAGGCAAGACGGTCCTGTGGAGAGGGCCACGGTGACCCCAAAAAGTGGCTTGCTCCTTTCTCCTTGACCTGGCCTGCAAGGAGAGCCCCTGTGTTTCTCCAAGTCTCAGGCGACAAGCAGAGCTTTTCATCTGACCTACCTGGAAGGAAGACTATAGAAAAAGTATTGCAAAGGTAGAGATACAGGGGAATCCTCCTTCTTTCTAAGCTTACTTTAATAGAAAAGAAAAGAACAGCCTTTCTACAAAACCAGAGTGGAAATATCTCCAAAAGCCGTGCTGTCCCCTCTGCACCCCTGCCTCCAAGCAGGGCTTCTGCAAGCCTGGGTGGCAGCGGAAAGCAGCCGTGTGCTCGCGCTGTGCCTCTCGCTGCCCTGCAGAGATGCTCGAACAGCCCCGAGAGCAGGCTTGCTCCCTGATGGTGTCCGAGGTAATGACTGCAGGCATCACCGCCAGCCTCCATGTCCCCACGTGTCCCTTGCCCTGAGAGGCACCCAGATATTGCTCAGCAAGCCCCTTGCTACCCAAGCCAGCCAAATTACGGTCGGCCTGCCGTGCTCTCCGTGCTCGATCAAGTGCAGAAAATTCCCTTTTTTTTTTTTTTGGACCTTTTTTTGCAGGGCTCCCCTCATCGCTGTGTCAGCCCTGACCGTGCACCCTGCCTGGCAAACCATGCCTTGGATCCTCGAGCCTGGGACCGCCGGCGAGCCGCGCGTCCCCCCCGCGCCGCCCTGTCTCGCACGTCCCTAAGGTGAGCCCGGCTGTGACTGGCACCCTATGGAAATCCGCTCTGCTTGTGAGCGTGATCTAAAAGTGTTTGCTTATGCACACACAGAACTGGCATTTTGCTAGATTTAGGGAAGTAAGCAAGACGTATTTGTCTGCGGAGGCTTTGCACCTTCGGCAATTATGTCTGCAGTCTGGAAAACAACAGCAGCAGGGTTGCAGCGGGGAGGGGAAAAAATTCTATCATGTCAGAATAATGAGATCTGTGATTTCAGCACTTACTGGGTCAGAGTCACACACAGTGTGTTATCTGTAATGCTTTCCTCTGACATTCAGGAAAATTGCATTTATGCAGAGGACACGAGGCACTGAAGCACAGGACTTCGCCGGCCCCCAGCCCGGGGATGCTCTGCCCCAGGCCCCTGGGCATCCTCGGGGGGTGGGCAGGGGAGCTGGAGGCACGCAGCCCCCAGCCCTCAACGACACACAGCAGAATGCTTTCTGCAGCCTGGGTGTCCGGGAAGTTTGGGGTCTGCCTTTCCACAGGCAACGGGGGGCTCTGGGAGGGGGGCACTGCCTCTGCACCTCCTGTGTCAGTCGGGGCATTGCCGATGACACCACCTCCCTCCCCTCCATGCAGTGCCCTGGAGGGGTTTCAGACCTTGGGGCAGCTGGTGGGAGTGATGGATTATCCCATTGCCCCCCACGGTTTCAGGCTTACCCCTGCTGTGGGGCACCAGGGGTGCAGAACGATGGGGTGGGGGCATCGGGGACGACATCTCCCCAGGCACGGACCCGCTGCCAACCCCAGCTACGCAGCATGCGGCCCAGCGCAGGGGCAGTGGCCCGAGAAGCCCCAGCACTGCCCAGCCCAGCCCAGCTGCAGGCTTGTGGTTCCAAAATAGCTTGTTTTGTAGCACAAATGCATTTTTTTCTGACAAAAATCTATTTTCTGATAAAGATCAACCGATCTTCTAAACCAGAAACCGACCAGCTGCCACGAGGGAGCACTGCCCCGGCCGTGCTCGAGCACTGTCACACCGGGGCTCGGGCTCCAGCACCGCTCTCACAGCCCCCGGCACTGGCCATGAAGTCAATCAGCAATTCTTTTCCAGAGAGGCCATCGTTTTGTGCTAACCATCTGAGCCCTCAGACCGTTCGAGGCCTCGGACTAGGAGCTGCAGAGCAATTATCAGTGGCATGGGCTTTTTGCTCCTTAATTCTCCTTCATGCTTCTCACCATTCAGGGGTTTCATCCAGCTTTTGGTTTTTGTCTTTTTCCCCCCCTCTTCTTTCTTTTTCTCTTTCCAGTGCAGGAAGAAAACCATACATAGATTAAAAAGATCTTGTTTTCCAGCTGTTAAAGATAGTTTGAAATGCAGCCTGCGCCAATACCCGGGATCAAACCTCCCACTGTGGGAGAGGCCGCTCCAGCCCCAGGCCAGATCTGAATTTTGCCAATAGCTCCTACATTTACAGTTTTCCTTGAGGGCTTGCATTACAGGCCACAGAGCTCTCGCAGTCAGGATCTGGAGTTTGTCTTGGACCTGCTCTGCAAAAGCGTGGGGCTGCCTCCGCCGGCCGACGTTTCTGGACAGTTCCTACAAAAAACACCGAGGAGGGAGGAGGAGCAGGGGAGCTCCCCTTCGTCCCCCTTCTCCCAGGAACCTCCCGGGAAGGACCCCTCAGGACGGATGCACAGCCTTCAGCATCCCACCTCGGCCCTGTGCTCAAGGGGCTGCTTTGCTTTCCGAGCTGCTCCCGAAGCCCCCCGGCTCGGCTCGGCGGGCTCCAGGAGCTGAACAGACAGTGGTTTCCCCCCGTGACCAGGAGCAAGTCCCCGCGGCTGCTTTTTTACAGTGATGGAAGCGACTCACAGCGATATAAAATGCTCTCCTTCGTCCGGCTGCTGATCTTTTGGGCAATTATTTGGAAGTAATGAAAGTGAATGCATGACATTTAAAAAAAGAAACTCCGCTGTCAGCAGGAAAGCTGCCACATTCCTCCTGCACCTCGGAGAATACGCTTAGCTTGAAATAATGTTCATTTTAGCAGAGTTGTAAATTACAAGCGTGTTAGGGTCTTGTGGGATTTATTACCATTTGGAAGGAGGTTATAGGCCTTGCGCTGTTGCTGCTGCATCTGGTGCATGCTACAGAGCAACCACAGAGCAAAATTTGGAGGCAAAAGAAAGCACCTTTTATAGCTCATCTCTGGTGGCTTGTATTGCTAGCATTACACATGCACACACACACCAACTTCAGCAGTAAAGAGGAAGGATTTCAAAATCCGTTTCCCCAGTTGCTCGCTGTAATTGATCCGCCGTTATTAATACCGACGACAAAACCTCGCCGGGCGCCGCTGCAGGGAGCGTGGCCGGCGGCCCCTGACCCGCGGGCTGCTGGCCGTGGGGAGCGGGGCTGCAGCCCTCCTCTGGGACGGCTGTTTAATTTTCTCAGGTTTATGTTCTTTTTTTTTCATTGCAGGTGTTTCATAAAAATGCAGCCGTGGACCTGGCAGGAAGCAATAAGCTCGAGCTTCCTCTGCATGAACCAAAGGGATTTCTTCCTCCCTTCTGGCAAGGCTGGGGTTCTGCTAATGTAAGATTAATGCTCTTCAATCCTAACCCCGCTGTCTTCAGTCTGTAAATGCTGAAGGGTCACCTTTTGTCCATGCCATTAGTGATTAATTAATCTCGGTGTTTATTTGATCCATCCCTCTGTGAGAATTTCTGCACCAACACGTTTTGACTCCTGTCTCTCCCTCCCTCTCACGCACTGTCCCCCAGCAGAGCCCAGCGGCTCCCCTCGGTGCCCCGGAGGAACCGGGACTCGCTGCCCCAGGTCGCTGCTGCACGGCCTCTGAAACGTGCCGGGGACAGGAGAGCCCCGGGAACACATCGTGCCTGTCCTAGGAGAGCAAACGGCGTGGCTGGGGACCCAGCAGGGCCGCTGGGAAGTGTCCGAGTGCGGTGCCTCCAAAGAACCACGGAATTGTGTCGTGGTTTGGGTAGGAAGGGACTTAAGGATCATCTAACTCCAGCCTCCACCATGGGCTGTGAGGTGCCGCACCATGGTTGCCTCCATCCCACGAGCACGGAGCGGCTGTGGGCATCGATGGCGTGGGGCACCGTGGCCTCAAGGGGGGAGCTAGGCTGGGGGCTTGGCACCCCCAGGGCATTGATCTCTTCAGCTCCTGGTCCCGTTCCAGCTCACCAATGGTTTCCCAGTCCAGGGAGGGGATTTTCTTAGATTGTGAGCACTCCCCCCCACCTCCACCCCCTGCATCTGTTTATCTCCGTGAATCCCATTAATCATGTTCTGTGCCTGGACAGCTTATAACACCACATCCATCCTCTAAGAGCTGTTATCGTACACCCCAAAGATCTGTCAGATAAATAGCCAGGTCAGCTGCAGCTGTTCCAATATCCTGAAGAAATCAGATTTATCATTTTAGATTAAAAAAAAAACCCCACACACGCACACGCACCAGGGCCCCCCCCACCCCACCAGCAGGCTGGCTGGGAAGCTGTGTTTCTTGGCCCTGCGCGAGTCCTGCTGCTCTTGCCTTCCATCTGCAGCCCTGTGATAAATGGCTGCAGGGTGCCAGGTACAGTTCAATGTTGAAAAATCCCAATATGTGACTTAGGCATCTCATCGCAAGTCATTAATCTAAAGGGAGGCCGGTGCCAGGACAAGGCTCTCCCTCACTCCATCGTCAGCTGGACCTGCTCAGCGCAGCGGCTGCCAGAGGCAGGGAGGAGGGAGGGGAAGGCCCCTGCCATTTTCCACTCGCAGGAGGAGCGCTCCGCGGGCCGTTAACCCTCTCCACAGCCCAGAACCGTGCCCTGAAGCCCCGGCCGGGCCGCACACAGCTTTGCATAAAGACCCTTCAGGCCCCCCAGCAGACCCCGGTGAGGTGGGAGAGCTCCGTGCCCACCCGCTGCTTTCCTGCCCGCGCTCGCTGTCCCTGTGCCTGCCAGGGGGGAAAATGGGTGCCCGGGGAGCTCCCCAAGCCCACCTCCAGCAGCTGGGCTCTGCCTGCACCCTGCTTTGTTGGGGCTCCCACCAGCCCTTTTTATCTGGGGGCCTGAAGACCCACAGGAGCTCCAGGAAGCCTCCCTGGCGTGGCAGCCCAGGGCCCCAGGGCCCCGCCAGGCGCAGGCGATGCTCTGGCTCTCGCCGGCAGCCCCCGTCCTCGCTCTCGCTGGGGAGCCCAGCATCCTGCCAAGGTGCCTCTCCTCCCCTCCGCACCAGTCACATCCCGAGCCGCGTGCCTGGTGCCAAATTGAGTTGTAGCCGTGAATTATTTAGAAGCATCAGTGGAATATTGTTGTATCAGTAACGCAGACTATCAGTTTGTGGCCTTGGGGCTGCCTCAGTTACACACTCCATCACTATTTTCTCTCATGAATAATGTAGGAGCGGAATTACTCTGCATGTAGAGAATTCATACCCTGAGAAAACAAGGTTGCTCCAAAATTAATTTTCCGTACTAAAAGAGCGACAGAAAATCAATTAATCGCATATTATTCTATACGGAGACAGAGTAAGGGAAACAGCGAAAATGGCTGTAGCTATACATCAGCAAATGCTGTATTGGCAGAGTGCTTTGCAGGGCTGTGAGTTACAGCCGGCTACAAAGAAGGTAAATATATTCCGCCCCAGAGAGCCCTCGAACATCAGACCGGAGCTCCGAGCACAGCCAGCTGGGCGCTCCCGCTCCCCGCCGCTGCCGTGCGAGGCCGAGCGCGGCTCAGTGGGGCCCGGCCGCGTGCTCCCAGCTCCCGGCTCCTTCCTTGGTCCTGCCGCTAGCGGGCTCGGGATCCCACCGAGGGGGCTCCTCGACAGCCGAGGGCTTCCCGCAGGAGCCCGGCCCTGGAGGAGGAGGCAGCCCCGAGGCCTCGCGGGGACTCGTATCGGCCCTCGCCTCGCCTGGATCGCGGTGGGAGTTTGGAGATCTCAGCGGCATGAAGGCCCTGCTCCTGCGCGTCGCTCCCGGCTCCGGAGGTGGGGAGGTCTCGGGGTCGAGGAGCGAAGGCCGGCTCCGTTCCTGCCCCCAGCACCGACCCGCCACACCGCTCTGGGAAACAGCTTCACTTTTATCCGTTTCGTACAAACAGTAACCGGCCATTTTAGAAGGGAGCTGAGAAGCTTAATTAATATTTAAAATTGCTTTGAGTCTCGCAGCAAAGCATCGTACTCTCCGAAGATCTCGAAGTGCTCCTTGAGAGGAGCAAACGCTGCGGAGCCAGAGGCAGGGCCAGGGGCTGGGGCAAGCAGCCAGGGGCAGCCCAAGAGCAGGGGAATTTTTACCCCTCCTTCGGCACTGCCCCTGCAGCACCCCAGGGACACGGAGCTTGCTCCCACCAGCTGCGTTGGGCTGATTCCTTCTCAACACCCACCAAAAACGGCCCACAGGCCAGATACAGCAACACCTATGGACAGGCTGTAACGATACCGTGACCTGTGTCTGTTCCACTGCCTAGTCAGTTTTGATTAATAACATTCGTTGGCTTAACAAATGGTATCGTAATTAAGGGATGAGAAATTACGAGGCTGACCTCAAAAGAGCTCAAAATACCAACAGCTTCTTCAGGAATAAAACTCAACAATAAGCTGATCCACAATGAAGACTGGCTATTTTTTTATTGCAGCAAATTATTTTCCCTGGGTGCCCTGTTCTTTTGTCGTCTCCCCGAACAGGTTCGCCTTAGGGGTCATCACGCAGCGGAGACCGTTCTTCCCGCACAGAAAGCGGCAGCACAACAACTGCAACACCAACGGCATCTCCAAGTGCCCGTGTAGGGGGTACAACCCAGGACGTCTTCTGGATTTAATTTACAGGGGCTTATTTTAGCACTACTAAGAGGGAAATTTGAAGAAGCAATCCTCTGCAGCTCTGCCAACAAGTCCTTTGAGTTTTCACCCGCTCTGTGTCTCGACATCCACGGCAGGAGCCAGCAGCCAGCAAGTCAGAGAAGCGGCTGGGTGACACCGAGGAGATCTGCCACGGAGCAGATCTCACTGAACTGGAGGGCACGGTTTTCTCTCCCCTTCTCCAAATTCCAAGCATCAACAAGGATAAAAACAAAACAAGGTATTTTGTGTTCCAACCCGGCTATCGTACCCTTTGGCCTCGGTGTTCACCACAATCCACATCTCCACCCGCTAGGCTTCTACCTTGGGAGACAAAAACGGCTTTCCACCTTCGAGAGGAGGTGCACACACGGGTGTGAGGGTGCGTGTTCACGCTGGCGGGCACTACCAGGAGACATTCAGGCAGGAGCTGACCCCGTGTGCTGCACGGCGGAGCAGGAGGTGTGTGTGTGCACCCGCACGTGCACGACTCACCAGCAACAAGCGACCCCGAGCACCTGCAAAGGCCTCTCCGGCCCCTTGGGTGCCGACGAGCCCGTCGCCCCTTGCTCCCTCTGTGAATGATTTACCTTCTGCTCTGCTCAGGCACAAAGGTTCCCCGCGCATGGAGAGCAGCTCGGTGGGTATGGAAGTGTTTAAGGAGTGTCTGTGAGTCCCCCAGCCGGAGCAGACATGAAAGGGAAGATGCTGCGTGTGATTTATTGCGTGCTGAGCAATCTGACAGTCATACTGTTTGAAACCGCTGTCCTCTGGCTTCATCCCGGCGAGGGGATGGCTCGGATTAATGCTGCGGGGGAGGAGGAGATTTATGGTGCTACAAAGGCGGCCGCTGCCTCGGCCGCAGCTGCCCGCGCCCCCAGCCCCCCGCCAGATGTGCGGCAGGGGAAGAGCAGCTCCGGAGGGTGCACGCGGATCCCAAGCCCTCTACTCCGCAGATGTTTATTGACTTAGAAACCCAGCCTTGCAAGGAGCTCCTCGGAGCACAGAGAGGTGGCTGCTCCCCCCCCGGGGCCGACAGACCTCACCCTCGCGCGGCGGCGCCCACCGCCTTCGTCGTCCCTGATTTACCGTGGGCAAACCTTCCCTCCCCGGGCATCCTGGTGGGTTTGGCTCCCTGGGCTGCTCAGGACACGGCTTAAAATCATGGGAAACCAAGGGAAGCGCCTTTCTGCTGCTGCCTTCCTTGGCTTTGGCGACTCGTAAGTTCCCTTCAAGCGTGAAGGATGGAAACTTCCTCGCACACAGAGAAAAGAGTTCGGAGTTTGATGCAATAGCAGGACTCCGGGAGCCGGGATTTTTAGTGAGGACAATTTTCCTGAGATCTGCCTTGTGAGAACTGGCTGCCCCGAGCCCAGCAGCTCCCTGCAGCTGCTCCAGGCCATCTCCGCAGCTCCCTGGCGTGCTCAGTCCGGGAGTGGCCTTTGCCGGAGACCCGAAATACCACTTTGTCACCGCTCCTCCGGTATTAATATAGACACTTTGAACACTGGATTATTCTGTCCACCCCCTTTAGACTAAATCTGCCTTGGAAAACAAATGACCCTATTGGGCTCAAAATGCTCCCGCAGCTGACTCCATAATGAGCTGTTTATTATAGTTCCCATAAGTGAAATCCATTAAGTCTGACAGAAATGCAGCTAAAGTTTACATTCAGCATCCGTTTGAGGGGAGTTCTGGGCCTGAATTAAATTTGCCCCTTCCCTCCTCCACCCCAGCAAAGCCATACACGATACTTAAATGAATTTTCCATCATTATTTTCCAGAAGAATAATGCTGAACTTTACTGGGCCCTGGCTGATCTGGCAAGTTGTCCAACTTGCCTGCTATGAGTCAATTTTTTCTGCCTTCCAGTGTCAGCTTTCAGTCTTGAAAACTTTTAAGGAAGAAAGGTGGCTTAGGGATGACGTTGTTCTTTAAATCTTGGTCAGAAGCAAGCCATTTGATTTTTTTTAGCGCCCTTCAAGATTAATATTGGTGCAATGGTGTTACTAGTACAGCGGGCTGAAAAATGGAGTTTCCATTGTATGAGAAGTTCTGAGGTTCCTCCTAAGAATAATTGTCCCAGATTTAGACAGAAAGCCAGTGTCTGTTACTGCGCTATAACCAAAACAATTCATCTTTTTTCTGGTGTATCAATTATAACATGACCTTAATACTGAACAGCGAAGTCAAAATGAAAGATTTGGGGATTTTAAAAGCAAAATGTTTTCATAACTTTTAAGAAACAGTTAAACAAAACCTGTGTGTTAGCATGGAACATTTTTATGCATTGAATCATCGGTTTTCAACAGAAAAGCATTCCAGGTACATCCTTCTAATCAGCCTTCATTACTGCTTGCAAGCACCGCCTAACGAAGCACAGGGAGGAAAAGGGGAGCTGTGGGGAACAGCAAAGGGCACGGATAGGAGGAGCAGAAGGGAACAGCAGGGACCAGAGGATGGAAGGGGCAACGGGGATGGGAGATAAACCCCCTGAGCTGACGGCACAACTCCCCTCGCCTTTAGCAGTGCTGAGGGCAGGCGTCCTCGCCGTGGGCTGCTGAGCAAAGGCTCCCAGGGAGCTGGTGAGCTCCCCGGCACCTGCAGGAGCAGCAGCTGCAGCAGCCTTCCCCTCCGCAGAAAAGGTCTGGAGGCGAGGAGAGCGTCGCCCCGCTCCCCCCACGGAAGGGAGAGGAGTCTTTCATACTCCGAATGGCTCCGCAGGCTGGAAATCGCAGCGATTGTGCAAACCCTGCCATGAGTGGCTGATTGACCTTGGGAAAAGTACTTCATACCTCTGCAGATTGTAATCAGGTAATATCTGTGAAGTGCTCTGAAGTCTTTGGACAGAGAATGTTGTAAGATGATCCCAAAGGCAATAAAAAAGGGAGAGCTGCTGTCCAGCAATACACAGAATTGTATCCTCGAAATTACATTTCCTTCCTCCCCTCTCCTCCTCCTCCTCCAAACGTGGCACCGATTTGTCAAGTCTGGACAGATAATCCAGAGGTGCGTGCGCCTGCTTTACCGCCAGGAACGCCTGTATCACACGAGCAGGGGGTGGTAGAGAGGTTTCAATTAACACAGATAAATCCAAAGGATGCTTGATGGTCGTATTTTGTAAATCTAGCAAGAAAAGAGTAATTTCTGTACAGTTGTGTGTGGTATGTATGCAAGCAGGAGGGACTGTCTGCATTAGCATATAAATGCATCTAAAGTGAGACAAATACTGGTGGTTTTGGCAAGCTGGATACCTCTGGAATCACAAATGTAAACTGTTTAGAAAAGGAAACATTTCTGTTTAAACGTAAGGAAAAGGCGGCTTTGGAAGGTAAACATCCTCCCAGAGAAGTAATCACTTTGGGAACTCGTGCTGCTCGTTGGGGCGCTGGGAGGTGGCTCACGAGCCGGGGGTGGCACCTCGGGCACCCGGTGCCCCCCGCGGTACCGGCCGGAGGATGTGCCCAGAGCTGCTCCGAGGGGCACGAGCTCACCGAAACCAGAGTCACCAGCGTAACCGCTCAGCTCTGACGGGGGAGATCACTGAGGACTGTAAACGCATCAAGGGCTGGGCCACTTCTTTGGTATGTGCTCGTACAGCTCCCGCTGCCGAGGGCTTGCCAGCCCCACGTGCAGCAAAAGTGGCGCTAGGAGTAAGGAGGCTTCAGAAGTCCTAAGTGAGCAGTGACCCAAACCTAACTTTCCGCTCGGAAAACTTTCATGTAGAATAGGGCCTACTCTGCAAGGCAAGTTACCTATTAAAAACCCTACACGACTTGGCTTCACAACATGCTTATGTGCAAAAAAATAATATCCACACAGAAGGAATCACGGCACAGCCCCAGCGAGGCCCCAGGTCCGCACGTGAGCTCCTTGCATGCACCTCGTGCGCTGCCAGCCGTGATGGAAGCCCAGCTTTGTTAACACGCCAAGGAGATGAACAGACACAGATTGTCCACTCACGCACGACCCCGGTGCAATAACAGCAAGTTTGTCCAAATAGTCAAGATTTTGTCTGTTCATCACCGGGGTTTGTTTTGGAAACAGCTGTTAGTCTGTGCGGTAAGACATAAGATGGAAAGTGTCACAGGAATGTGGTTGTCATGTGAAACCTTTCCTAGGAATGGCAAGGAGATTTATATTTTGCATTTGGTTTTAATTTGATGCATATGGCTGTAGATGCCTGAGATTGGGGAATGGCACTCGCAGCCAGAACGCATTTTTCAGGGGATGGCTCGCGGCCTGATACAGAAGGAGCGCGTCCTGCAGCCGCGGCGCCCACCGCGAGCCAGCGCGGGACCAACTCCTGCCACCCAGGACTCCACGTCACGCCGGGGTCCCCTCGGTGCCACGTCGGCCACCCACCACCTCTTGGAGCCTGGTCCCAGGCTCTTCCCCCCCCCCCGTGCCCTCTCTTGGCCCCGCGATGCTCGCCCTGAGGCCCTGGGACGGGTGCCCCCGTTAAGAGGTGCCTCCCTCGCCCCCAAAAACCAGGGAGCACACCTCGGCTGCGCTGTTCCCAGCCGCTCAGCGCTGGTCGTTGCTTCTTTAGTAGCATTTTTTAAAACTTTTCCAGCTCTTCCATGACCTGGTTTGGCCAGGGGTGCAATTAGCAGGCAGGCTATGTGGGATTAGGAGTTTAACTGCTTTTCCTTCCCTCCCTGCTTCGCTTTTGGGAAAAAACAAGCAAAACAAACACAAACAAAACCAAACCAGATGTGGCCTGTGTGCTGAAAACAGAGAGCGCTGCACTGCTCGGGGGGAATCTCACAAGTGGCCACGGAGATAAAACAAGGCTGGACTTGTAAAATGGAGGCTGGTGCTGTGTGGGGCGGTGAAGAGGGGTGAGAAGAGGATCTCGTCTTCAAAGAACTGGAGAAACGTGATGCAATGCCTTCAAAAGAGAGGGGGGGGGGAGACAGGGAGAGCAATGCAGGGAATGCCACAAAAGTCATGTAGGCAAGAGCCTGCAGCTGGCTGAGTTGGAAAACAAATGATTTTAATCAGCTGCTATTCAACTACTGTCAGTTCTGATTTACTGTGTTCAGCCAATTAAGGTTTGGGGGAGGTTCAGGGGTTAGGAGGTGAGAAACAAAAGCACGTTGTGGGAGGAGAGGAACACCAAAACAAGAACGGGGCTCTCCGAGCCCTTCCCCAGGATAAACCGCTGGTGTCGTATCAGACTCCCCTGCGCAGCCTGGCAAAGGAGCCCTCTTTCCGTGCAGAAGGGCTGTTCTTCAGAGCCCACGCTCCTCTGCTCATGTCTTCAGAGGAGGCACCCAGCCAGGGCCAGAATTAACGATACTGTAGGTGATGGGGATGTCTGTTCTTGTGGGAACCCACGGGCAGCGGGGTTTTGAAAGCCCCGGATACGCGGCAGCACAGCGGTCACGACCACGCGGGCACCAGCAGCACAAGTGGCCAGCTCGTGGAGACGGTTCCCCCAAAAACGTGCCCTTAAGCTCTGCCGCTCTCATGCAAAGCAAATTGCTTCCATAAGCTGAAAATGACAACATGACTTGAGGTATCTTCCCCCCTCCTGGTTCATGACTAATAGATTCAAGGCAAACAGTTCCGGTAGGGCTGTGATATGAGCTTTCCACAATTAATTAGCGCAGCTAAGTACCAAGCAACGAAGAAAATTAAAAAGAAGAACCATCTTCCCATGTACAGAGATATCTGGGTATTTGCACAACTCCCACCTTAGTGGCAGATAATAGTCTGGAGTCTTTGATCCTATAATAACTCTCTGAACTATTAGTATTGTGAAAATGCTCCCAGGCTTTGGCTCCCAGCGCTGCCTGCTCGAGGATATGGCATGCAGAACAAATGTCTCCCTGTGTCCCGCAGATTACGGTCGGGAGGTCCTGTTTACCCTGAGATCTATAGTTTCACTCATACCAGCATCGTGTCACCGTGCTGTCTTTGTTCCTCCTATTTAGCACTTTGATTTGTGCAGCTCTGCTAAGAATCTCCCTTGCAGCTTGTTGACTTATCACTCATCCCCGTGAGTTCCCATTCTCTCTTCTCCTGACAGCTTTGCCTAATGTACTTATTCATTCAATTTAAATAAATCGAACACGGGCCTATGACAGCCGATAAGTGAGTCACACAAGAACAAACAGAAAGGAAGCACTGCAAATAGTCAAATGTCAAGTAGGAATGGAAAACTGTCCCTACAGCTTCAGCGAACCTTAGATGTCTAATATTTATGGCCAATTGATGTCATTAGAAAGTAAATAAGCCCTCTTATGCTGCATTACAAAAGATTAACTGCAAGCAATGGAGTTTAAATAGCACAGATAAGTGCAGATGGAAATAAACCTGTTTAAAGCTGGAAATATTTGCTGAACCTCCTTGCTGCTTTTAAGATAATTGATCTCTGTATATCTGTATTGAATCTCACCATAAAAGCTTTGAAACGTCTTCTGGCAAAGCCGAGCTCACTTGTGACTCAACCTCGCCTTATCTCTCCGGATTGCAGAAGGTTTTTTCATTTCTCAGCACGCCGGGTGGGGAGCACGCGGCCGGTGTCAGCACATCCCGAGATGCTCCGGGCCGGGTCGCTCACCCTCCGCTGGGGACCCAGCTCCGGCTCCAGCCCGGGTCAGAGCCACGAGCAGCCCCTCGGAGCGGGTGTAGGCATCTCCACCTCGCTGACATCAAAGGGTGTCAGAGAAACAGATCGTCTCTCAGATTACTGAAGCGTGCTCCAGCTGAGGATCTTTGGAAACAGCCCCGCACGACAGATATTAATGCTGACAATTAACATTTTGCTGATGAGGAACACGAATGAGAGAGAGGAAGGATTTACTCAGGAGTTTGGCTTTGCAGTGCCCGCAGTGATCTCTGGAGCATGCTCCCCTCCAGGGCAATGCTTGTCCTGGTGCCAAAACACACTGGGGCAGGGCTGGGGGTCGCCGTGCCGAGAGGCACCCATGGGTGCACGGGCACTGGGTGGCCGGAGGGCTGCAGGGGGCTCAGGGGTGCGGGGGGAGGCCCAGCCACGCCGAGCACAGCTGTGCCTCTGCCTACAGCGTGTGTGTGCCGCGTCTGTGCGAGGCTGAGGAGCCTGGCAGAGGGAGGACCCGTGGCCAAGCCCATAAGTCAAGCGCCGAAGACAACCGCAAGAGCCCACCCCGAGGTCCCGGTGCCCTCCGCGGCTGCCCGCCGGGCACCATCTGCAGCTGGACTCCGCGCCAAGTCGGCGCTGCACCACTTCTCCGCTGCAGAAACATTTATTTGATCCTACAACATTGCTTTCAAGATGATTAATCTTTGCCCGGCTGTGTGTTTAGGCTCTCCATAAAGGCAGGTGCATGTGTTCATGTGCTGCTGCTGTCAGGGCTGTTAATGTAAGCGTCTGTTTTACAGCCCAATTGACAGCCGTATTGTTCTGGCAGGGTTACAGCTCTGACATGTGGAATCAATCTTTTTAACCTGTCAATTAATCAGTGGGCAGCTGTCAGCCCAGCTGAAAGGCCTGAAGGACAGTGCCCTTTCAATGGATTATACTGGATGCTCAGTGGAGTAAAATTGAACGCTTCACTTTGGAGAAACTCTCCCTGCATTCAGAGCGGTGCTCAGCCTCGCTTTTACTGCGGGCCCTGCCGCCTCAGCTCGACGCCCTGCCTGTGCTCAGGAGCTGGAAGAGACCCCCCCGAAACAAGCACGGCTGAACAGCTCCCGGGAGCACGGCCGGGCTGGGGAGGGCCTCCCAGACCCAAAGCCGCTTCCGAGGGGCGTCCATGGAGCAGACAGATCCCAAGCCCGGGATGCAGCAGCCCGGTTCCTGCTTGCGGCCCTGACAGTGTCTCGAGCCCGGGGCCAGCCCCTCGGGCTCAGCTCTGAGTGAGTTTTCCTGGAGTGACTCTGCCACCGCTGCCCTGCCACGGCTTCCCGCGCCACGCGGCTGGCCCAGAACAACAGGAGCTGCTCCGGGCAATTTCCTTCTGCCTCTAATTTCCTCCAGGGGTTGCCCTTCCCTGCCATTTCCTTGCTGTTTCCATGGATCTTTTCCATACCAATGGATAAAAAGAGTATTGGAGGGAACCGAGGCTGGTCTGTAACACTGCCTCCCCTTTCTTAAATTGGGATTGTATCACCTTTGGAGCAGATGCTGGGAGCCAGATAGAAAATATCCTCCCAGAGTGACTCGGAGTGGCCAAGGTCCCCTGGCAGCAAGCAGCTCAGAGAGGAAACAAAAGCATAACCTTGAAAATAGCTGCATTTCCCCAGCCCCTTCAGCCTAATGTACTGTGGTGCTAGTTGAGCGGCCACTAATTTGATTCATATGAGAAGCTTGACCTTATTCCACCAAGTGTTTTCCAGCCTGGATTTCTCTAACTGCTTGTTTATAGAGAGTATATGGAGCATTTTATGTTTTTTCAGCTGTTTAGGAACTTGATTTTTTAAGGCAGTCCCAGGAGAGCAGGGCACCGGTCCCTGCCTCCCCCGGCCTTCCCAGCCACCAGGGTGCCCGCGCCACCTTCCCTTGGCTGGTGCTGGCAAAGGAGAGGGGATAATTTATTTGGTGGCTGCATCATTACGTGGAGGTGACTCCCAGTGCTATTATCTGTGCTTAGCACAAGCAGGGAGCAGTTAGTGCTCTCTGGGTCATCTATCTTAGGATCAAAAAGCTACGGAGACACAGAAAAGCTCTTCTCAAGCCTTAATCTCTCAGCACCATCATTTTCTCAGCTGCGGATGGGCAGGGGCCTGGGTGCCAGTGCCTCTCAGGATGATTTTTGATGATTGATCTTCCTAGACTGCTTTTTCCTTGCTTGCCACACAGCCGTGGATAGATTAAACATTTATAGATTATCCCTGTGTCAGATGGCTTTGGACAATTAGTCACAAGCTAAGGACTACTCTCCTGGTTTTCAGCAAGGGGAAAACATTTAAGGTAATCAGGAGTCTGCAGCTCTGGATGCCAATCAAGCAACAATGGATGGCAAATGGTAAGGTGGGAGACAGGCGCTGTACAGAACGGCAGCCCTAATTTGCTGCAGGGTCCTGGGGAAACCTGCACAGAAAGCAGCCTGAGGTCGTCAGGACTTTGACAAAGGGACAATAGCACCTTGGGAGGAAAGTTGGACGCCAGCGAGTGGGACGCGTGAGAGCAGGCTGCGCCGGGGGGGAGATGTGCAACGAGAGCAGGTCTGGAGACAAGCCTCAGGAGGGCACTGGCTCCCAGACCTCTCCGAGCAGCCTCCCGTTCTCACTTGATTTATTCTAACATTGCACCGCAGGAAATAGAGAAATATTATCTCCTGTTTACCGCTGCGAGCTGAGATTAAGCACCCCGTCCAAGGTCACGGAGCGCGTCGGTAGCACCGAGGAATTGGAAGCGAGCTCCCGAGCCCTGTGCCCTGGTGCCTGCTCCCCCGGCAGGGACAGCAGTGCCTGGAGAGCTCCGGGCAGCCCTTGATGAACGCACCAAGGCCCAGTAAATAGCAGCTGAAGTATTTCCACCTAAGGCCCTGTTATACCGAGCAGTAAGACTGAGCACCAAATGCATCCTAATTTGCACCTGACTCTCCTTTAATCAAATTGAGCTTTCAGCCTTAATCCTAAACGGTGCTTTTCAGAAAGGATTGCGGGAAGATTATTCACCAGGAGGAGCAGGAGCTGGGGGAAGTCATTACCACGTCCTCCTGGGATAGGGAGGAGGGAGGTGGCCCCGCTGCAGCGCTCCCCACGTGCACCCCACCTGTGGGGGCACCAAGGTTCCTGGGGGACTCGGGGTCTGTCCCCGTAGGTCCCAGTGCTCGTGGGAAAGCCTGGACCCCTCGGCTGGCCCCACAGGGCCTGTATGAGCCTTGTGGGGGAACCGAACACCCCCAGGGCTCTGCCAGGGCCAGGGGCTGCGCACGGGGGTGCCTCAGCTCTGCCCTGTGCTCCTCTCCACCCCAAAACTCACACCCCGGCGTAAAACCCGCACCAGCAGCTCTCTCCTGCCGCCACGCCGCTGACTTGGATGGAGTTGTACCTACAGATAATTTAGACGCCAGACATCCTCATTCCAGCCACAGAAACAGGAGGATTTTAAGGTGAAATTGTCAGATCAAAGTGAGTTTACAGAGCTCCTTTAAACAAATTTTTTACAATAATAATTTCTCTGCGCAGTGTCTGCAATAAAAAGACAATAGATTAGATAGCCATAGAGCGAGCCCGCGGTTGTAAATCACTCGCAGGGCCTCGGCGCTGCTTTGCAAGCATCCTGCACTCTGCCTCGCATGGTTTATGGTGTCATCCGAGTCCCAGAATCCCCAGAGTGAATTACAGCCTTGCAGGCAGCGGGTGGCCATCTATTATCCTACATGTAAACAGGTATTCAAATAGCAGCTTCAGAGCCTTCTCCTTGGCATTTAATCATGCCTGTAATCTAACCCCAGTCCTTGCCAAGGTCACAGCTCTGATTGCTCTTTCTCCAGCACCGCAGGTTTCAGCCGGCAGCGGTGACAGCCTCAGACAAGCTGATTGTCCCCCAAATTAACTCTGATGCTCTGTGCAGAATAATTCAGTAGCAACATGTTCTAATCACCAACCTGGAACCTGCCTCCATCCCCACGGCACTAGGAGCCTCCCGGGAAAGCTGCGGCTGCTCAGGGTGCGCAGTCTCCGTCGTTAGGACACAGCAGCCCCAAACCCAGAGCCCTGGCCCTGGCCCCATCAGCCACGCTCAGCCCTCCGCTCCCTCTGCCTCCAGCCAGAAGGAGCTCTTGTCTTGGGTGGCCAACCCCAGGCTTTCCAAATCACTTCTGCGGAGTAACACAGGCCGGTAACACGGGCTCTGACCATGGGCACGTTCTGCTTCCTCCCTCGTGCCTCAGTTTCTCTCCCAGGAGGGAGGTCAGAGCTCACAGGTACCAGCGTGCAGCCTCCACCAGCACGGAGCATCGCACGACAGCGCAGACACCAACACGTCCCTATCCTGTCCCACGCTGAGCTGAAGCCGATGAGATCTGAAGGTGCTCAGCGAAGCCTTTTAAAGGATCAGGTCCTTGAAGCGTGATCAATAATCGGTTCATCCTCCTCCCTGCTTCTCTTTCCCCCGTGCTGCCTCTCTAAGAAGCGGCTGAGAAATTCCTCACCGGCCAACTAGCAGGCAGTAAATCTGCAGAATATAAAGATGATTTTCATTTCCATTGGGCTACTCTATTTTTCTCTCTAAATATTTCAGGGGAGCTCGATTCATGGCTTCTCCTTTGGTGTTAAAAGAAAATAATAATAATTTTTTATTTAAAAGGTAGAGAGCAAAGCCCCGAGCACTGGGGCCCTCTGTATTGTGTTTCAAATGGTTCCCAGCTTCATTACTAGCTCTAAGCAAGTTCTGTATACATCACCTAGTTTAATTCAGCAATATCATCAGTGTCAATGGGTATCCAGCGGCTGCCGGCTATTGGTCATCTGGACCTGACACAAACTCAATAAATACTCCATAACCCCTGACAGCCGCTAGCAGATTAGCCCGAAATGAACGATTGCACAACCAACACCTGCTGAACCAAATCACCGCCGTGACTGATGGGCCTGTACTGAGCTCTGACCACAAGTGAGATCAGGGGAAGAATGATTTTATACTTTAAGAAAAGAATTAGAGATGGTGGCTGGAGTGATTGGAAAACCTTCATGAGGCTTCTCAGTCCTTCCTGCCTCCCCCTGCCATGCCGAAAGCCATCAGCGCTCCGGCTGCGGCGCGCTGCACGCTGCGAGCTGACCACATGAGTTCAACAACAGCAGCGGTTTTTATTATTCTATACATTATTTATGTCACCATCAGCAGCTTTATTTCACGTCCTAGCATATTATTGCTGTAAATTATTATTTTAAACTCTTTGGCGAGACTTGAACCGCTGCTCAAAAGCGAGCGCTTGTTTAAAGGCAGCGCTTTTTGCAAATGGCTTCGAGAGCCCCCGGCCAGCCGGCCCCTCAGCCTCCACCGCTGCTTTCGGAGGCTGCCCGAAGCTCAGAGCACAGCACTTTTCTCCAAAATTAGGCTTTTTTTTTTTTTTTTTTTTTTTTTTTTGGCATGACTGCTTTCCCTATGTCATCGCAGGAGTCATGCTGCACCAGAAGAAACAATCTGGTGCAGAACCTGGGATGACTCGAAGCCTTCCAAGCGTGCCGCAGGGAGCCCTCTGCCTTCCCCTGCCCTGCAGCCCGTGTGGCTGGGGGTGCTGAGCCCCCCGGTTCCCCCGGCCCGGATCTCTCAGCCTGTGCCTCCCAGTGCCCGGCCCTCGCCCGAGATGGGCCCTGCGTGCGCCACGGCACCGCGAACGGGAGGATAAGAGCCCGGCTTGTTTGATCCTGTTCGTTTCTGTCTGCTCAGAATCTGTCATCGTTTTCACTACCCGGAATAGCTGTCACTCCAGTTTTGGCTCTAGCACCCTGTTTTGATTCCAGCCCTTATCGAGTTTATCTAGAATCCTTCTGCTCATTTAAAAGAGAAAAAAAAAAAAAAAAAAAAAAAAAAAAAACACCCAAAAAAATCTCTCATTGAAAGTGCTTTTAGGAGTTTGTCTGAGCCGGATCCCAAAAAGCCCTGCGTGGGTTTGATGCACTCCAGCCTAATTGCTGTCCCCAGATCTGAAGAGCTGTCTGCATTAGGGGCCCGCCAAAGTCTTTCAGAGTAATGTGATTTGCTGGAGAGCCGCGGTGTAGGTTTGCAAAAACACTGATGCTCCCGCTGCCAGCTTAAATCAGATACCAGCCTGACCTCAGAAAGCAGTGTCTTTTCCTATAAATTTTGGCATCACATTGAGTTACATCATTCGTGCTGCATTATGTGCTGTTACAGGCAAGAAGTCACGCAAGTTAATGTGGCATCTGGCTGGAATTTAAAGGCGAATGCAGGGGGCTGCAAAACCCAAGCCCACCTTTGCCCTCAGACACCTGTGGCTGCTCCTTGCCCACGGCCCGGGGAGCTGTGCTCGAGTGGGACGGGGACGGGTCCCTTTGCAGGTAGAAGCCCTCGTATTTCCATCCAAAAGACTTTTATTTTTTACACAGCCCTCGCCCCCCCCTTTCTTTTTTTGACAAGGAAGACGAACAGTAATTCTTCATCTTTTGGAGGCAGAAGCCTGCTGACTAGAGCTCCATCTGGGGGCACCATCTGGGGATGCTACCAGCGAGCAGCGAGCGCGCTGCGGGGAGGAGGCGGGCGACGCGGGGGGACCCCCATGGTCACCCTATGGCCCCCCACCAGCCCCGCTGCCAAACAGCTCTGCACCGGGGCGGGAGGTGCCTCCAGACCACACCAGGGCTGTGCAAGGACACGTGTCCTTCCCCGAGCCCCTGTTTGTTCGCAGCCTCACACTTACCAGGTTCATGCGGGGCGCACGCAGGCACACCCGTGCATGGGAGGACACGCGGCGGGTCTCGCACCCCCACGCTCAGCCAGGCCGTCCTCACGAGACCCAGATTATTCCCTGCACTCCCACGTGCCGTTGGAGCAATGCCATGTTCTGGCACGCCCAGCACCAGAAAAGCAACGGGGTGGTATCTCCAGGCCCCTCGGCTCCCCTGGGTCTCGGCGCGCCGAGGCTCCCCAGGTAGAGGCAGTCACTGCGCTGCTGCCGCCGGGCAGCCCTCGGAGAGAGCAGAGCGATCACGGCTCACAAGTGTGCACTTCTCTCATTCCTGCTTAATTTGCTCCTAGCTGCTTTACAGAGCCCCTCACCAATTAACCAATTAGTAGCTAATTTAATTTGCTCTATCAGGACTGCAGCCCACGGTGGATGTGCGAAGCTCTGCTCGCCAGCCGCCGGCGCTGCTCTAGCCCGCTGCACAGCGCCCCGGGCACCCCAAAACAAGGCAACCCAAACTCCATCCGCTCCCCACGTCCCTCCCCTGATGGATCCCAGACAAAACTTCCCTCAGTCGAGGCACCTGCCTCCCAGATCTCACCTTGGGGAGATGCTGAAGCTCAGACAAGCCACAAGTGATCATTAGGCTGCAAAACCTGGTCCTGCCTGAAGAGGAGGACGGGTACGTCAGGGCCTGCCATGGTGGCGTTGTGTTGTTGTTGAGTTTTGTTCCTTTCTTTGAGGAGAGCTGGAAGCAGCATTCCTGAGTTTTTCGCTTAATCTGAACATGATGAAATGTTTCATGTTGGTATGATAAAGCTTTCTGAGTCACTTCCCTGAATTTAATTACAATTTTTAGGCCGTGTTAAATTACAGATTTCATTATTTTACACAAGCTCTATCTGTTCATTTTAATAGAGGGAAAAAGAAACACTTGGGATTGTTCTGGGACAAACAGGTACAGAGACAGACACAGGCATCTGTGCGCAAGCCATTTTGAGGTTTTTGCAGAAAAGATCGGTTTTCTGTTCTGGCTTGAATCTAAGCAAAATCTCGGGGACATGGCACAAATACTGATGATTTTCAGCAGCAGAGCTCTGCAGCCCCTCTGTATGAGCATCAGGAACCAGACGGCTCCTGGCAAAGCCTGGGAAACCCTCAGCACTACCCGTGCCACTTGCATCAGAGCCGGGGTTATCCCCGGAAGAAGCTCTTCTTGAGATGCTACAAATCCTGCATGAATCCCCGGGTACCGGAGCAGCCTTTTAACAGCTCCACTCCCAGCCCTGAGCAGGTCCTGGGGACCAGAGCATCACCGGGAGCACCCAAGACCTCCCAGCAGACCTTCCTTCATGGGCCTGCCGCCGGGGAGCGCCGGGATCTCGGAGACACCGCGGGACAAGGCAGAGGTGGCAGGCGGGGAGGGAACGGAGCACGGGTTATGAAGTACCTGGTGAAAAACTGCAAGCGGGTGGCTACATTTCCTCTCTACCAGGCTCTGCCTTAAAAGAGTTTTTCACTGTAATTGTAATTGATGTTTTCCCTCGTCCTTGTAAAATGGTTTAGTGGTTTGGAAATGATTTAAAGGAGGAATAAATATGCAAAAGCGGAGCAGGTTTCTGTCAGACCGAACTCCTTTCTCCGCAGATGGACTGCAAGGCACCTTGCACAGATCAATAGCTGTAGGGAACAAATAATTTTGTCTAGCTCATGTGATATCCTCCCAACGTTTCTGATCTAACACTAACCCAGCCAAAGCATATAGAGTGGCGGAGGGGTTTCGTTAGATCAGTTCCAGGCCAGCACTGTTGGAAACATACAGGGGAGTGTTGGATTCTGTCCGCTGGCCTCAAGAACAAAGCCGTATTAATACTGGCTTTTATTTTTCGGTTATTAGAGACAGCTAACGAGTGAGTGTGATCATATACATCCACACTGACTCACAGGTTTCACCTACGTGCTTTGAAAGCTGGCTCAAAATCCTGCCCCCATTGCTGACCCAAGGGATGTTCCCGCAGAATAAACTGGAGGAGAATCCAACCATTTGGTGTCCATTTTACAGGGGAGGAAGGGACCGGATAGTCTAAGGACCAGTTTACCCAGCAAATACCTCTGCCTGCCTGCAGGCTTAGCTGCAGATAGCATGAAAAGGTGCATGCTCCTGAAGAAGGCCATTTTCCAGCTTTGGGGAGCCAAGATCACATCACTAAAGCTCTCCAGCCCATGAGATGGAGCAGAAGCAGGCAACCCAGGGATCCCAGGCGCCACCAGAAGACCCCACAGAATGACTGGGACCCCTCAGGAGCAGGATCCCACAGGCAGATCCCTGGGTGAGAGCAGGCGGGTGGCTGGCGGGCTGCGTGCCCATGGGAATGAGGATATTAATGAAGCTGAGTTAGTAATGGGAGGGAATTTATGGTACAATTAACAACGTTACGGCACCCAGTGCCTTGGATGGGTGTCTCTTTTGTTTTAAATCTAAATAAATAACTAAATTAATGCTACCGTTACCAGGCTTTTTGTAGCATGGCCAAGGCCGAAGCAATTTACTAAAAATAATGAGACTGGCTCACTGAAGACCAGCAAGGCTCGTGAGACAGCTCCACGGGGTTTTATTTACAAACGGATATCTTCCAGATGTCATGGTGATTGGTGGTGCACGCCGACCAGGAGAGGAGAGAAAATAAGTCTGGAGCCGGTCCCCGGCCCCACCGCCGGCGGCACACAGAGCGCGCGGCCCCCACAAACCCTGCCTGGAAATGCCCTGCAGACGCGGCACCTTCCTGCGAAACGACTTCTCGGAGAATCACAGAGAGGCCCGAGCTGTTGTTGTTATTGTTGTTGTTGTTATTATTATTATTCTTCTTTTAAAAAGTTACTTCTGAAGACTGCTGTGCTGGTGACATTCCCTTCAAACCGCAATAACGAACCTGTCACAGCCTACAAACGCTGACAATACAGCACCGTGTGGGGCTGACTTAATAAACCTCATTTACATTCATTTTGATTCGCTCAGGCATTGAAAAACATTTCACGGGGAAAAAGAAATAAGTAGGAACCTCTCCAAGCTGACATGATGTTTGCTGATATGATACGAACGGACTTAATAGCAGCACGTATGAGAACATGCATTCCTTA
Organism: Heteronetta atricapilla; assembly: GCA_011075105.1. Lineage (NCBI taxonomy): Eukaryota > Metazoa > Chordata > Aves > Anseriformes > Anatidae > Heteronetta > Heteronetta atricapilla. The sequence continues at coordinate 4,672,012 of CM021752.1, read as the reverse complement.
CAATATTTGCAAATGGGCTTCTTTTTATTTACTTGCAATTTTTTTTTCCCTCTCTTGTGCTGGTGCCACTTGTGCTGTGGAAGCTGCGCCGTGACCACGGCACCTCCACGCCGAGCTGCGTGCCCCCACGGGGCAGGGGTTGATCCTCGCTGCGGTTTTCATATTTGTTGATCCAGATCTGAGGCTCTGCTCCCCTCTTCTCCCTTTCAGAGTTGCCCTGCCAGCTGGTTTTCCTGTGACCACGGCATTCTCCAGCATTTTTGGGGGTGAAGGCCCACGTGGCTCCAGCTTTTGGGACCCGGTGGCTCACCTACATCACGCTGAGCTCAGCCCCAGAGCTGCTCGGTGGGGCAGACCCACGGGTTCGGCTGACAGCCGAGCCTGCGCCAAGGGTGGCAAGCGGCCTCTCCAGCTGCTTTGAACCAAACAGGGTTGCTGAGCCCTCAGCCGGAGTTTTGGAATCTTTCCAAAGCTGCATTTCTTCATGGTTTGTGTATCCCTTTCCATAAACTCCTGGTGTGCCTCGCGTCCCTTTCTTGCTGCGCCGACCAGCAGCACGCTCCCATTCCTGCTGCAAACGGGTTACTGGGAGTTTACTGGGAGCTGTGCCGCAGCCTGCACAGCGCTGGAGAAACCCTCCAGGGAAAGTCAAGAGCATGAATCACAAACGGGCTAAAAGTTTATCTTACCTTGAAGAGTGATAAACACACAAGGCATGGTGTTTTTGTTATTTCTGCTGAGCTTTTTCCTGCTGACATTGGTTTAAAGTAAGTTCTTCTTGATTTACATCTGTCTAAGATCAGAATGAAACAGAACAAGTTTTAGCAGAATGGGATTCTGCAGCTGAACACATGGGGCTCATTTGGTTTCTCTTATCTGATTTGCATCACAGGGAGACAGTTTAATTTCAAGCACTGGCCCTGAGCAACTGAGAACAGGGAAAAAAGACTGAAAAAGTATCACAATCAAGCAAGTCAGCGAGGTATGCGGAGCCGGGAAACTATCCACAGGTGCTGGAAAGGAAAAAGCAATACCACGATAGAAAATATAATGCCTAGTGGCAAGGACTGCGAGGCATGCAGCCCTGTGGCACTTCGGAGTAACTCCGGCCGTGGAGTTACTGGGAGGGATGCTGAGGAGCTGCAGCTTCCCCATCGAGTGCCTGTGCTGGAGCCTGGAATCCAGCAAGGCCACATTGTGCAAGAAGGAAAACACCAACACTTGTGTGCCGTGAGGGCACGGTGTCACCAGGACACGAGGTGTGGGGTTTAAGGGACTCCCTGTGCCTGGCCTGGATCTCTGGCACCACGTCTCCCTCCCTCCACACGCACCACGGACCCAGCTGCAGGGGCTGCCCACCTGAACCGCACCAAATCCGAGGGATAAAAAGGGCTCAGGAGCAAAGCAAACGGCGAGCCTCGCACGAGCTTCTTAGCTGCCTGCAGGGTCAGTCCCTACGCCGCCCTCAGGGCAGAGACGTTGACAACGGAACTTTCTGGGAAATCAGGAGCAAAACCAGCATTAAAAGCCCCAGAGCACAGACTCGCAAGCTTCTGCTGCCCAGGGCTCCCAGCTCTGCCTGGCTCGGGCTGCCAGCGGCTGTGGGACTGCAGCCCCCGACCCGAGAAGCAGCAGCTCACGCTTCGCACCCGCGGCACAGACATCAGTTCAGGGTCGGATGTGCCAGCACTGCCCAGGTTCAAAGGCTGCCAGGTTCTTTACAGCAGAAGACGGAGAGAGCAGCAGAAATGCGAGAAGGCTGTGGTGACTGTCAGGAAAGAGATTTCAACTGCTGGAGGGCCCAGAGCAACACCGGGGCTCTCACACCTCGACCAGCAGCTCCCCGTTCCTAACGAGCACGGTGCACGCAGCAGATGTGGGTTTTTGCACAGCACGATGGCTTCACGCTGTCTCGGTGCTATTTAGCCCCTGTTTAGCCACATTTACCCCGTATTTAATCCGTTCAGCCATGGCAAGGCCCTCACCAACACAGGTCACGCAGGGACCTGGATCCGGGCAGAGCCGGGGGGCTCCGCATGGAGCCTGCTTGTCCCCCTGCCCCTTGGCAGCGTCAGCCTGCGGTCGGGTGGTGGCTGCCTGGTTTTCAGCCTCTGAGATGTTTTCAGTCAGACATGCGGAGGTGTCTCTGTCTCTCCTCCCCCTCTCCCCCCCGCCACCACCTCCTCCAGACCCGGGCAAATTGACAAAGCAACAGGAGAGAGAAAATTGAGTTGTATCATTCCCCCTTGGGGAGTCTCACTTTGCTGCCTGTATTTGAAAGCGCTCATTTCCTACATCTCTTGATGAGAGTTCCTATCGACCAGTGACCCCTAAATGCCTATGCTGATCAATAGTCCCCAGCATCTTATTGACACGTCTATCGACAGCTCTCCCCGCGCAGGGCAGCCGGGCGGCAGGCGGCCACGGCTCCTTCAGGAACAGGGACGGCTCCGACCGGTATCGACACGGCGCGTGGAAGTTTACTTAGTCCCAGGGAAGACGCATCTGCTAAGGCAGCCGGTGCGTTTCCCGATGGTTTCACAGCAGCTGCATTATCAGGGAGGGGGATCCCTTTGTGTGGAGGCACCGCACAATAAACCCCGAGCTGCTGCCCAGGCCCTGGGCTTGGTGCCTTGAGGTGCATGGGCTGCAGAGCTCGGCTGGGAGGAGATGGTCACAGCCTTCCCGGCTCCAGCATCGAGGGTCTCTGCAGTATACTCCTGGTAGAACTATTATTTCAGCCAAGATTTGGTTAACAGCCCACCAGGAATTCCCTCCTCCCCTGCCAAAGCTCACCCCTTCTCCTTTCCTCCCAAGCACCTCCCTGCCTTGCTCACACGCTGCCTGCAAGGGGCAAAAAGCTCAAGCGCCCAGATTCCCACCATCTCCCGGAGATGAGCAAGGAGCCCTTCCTAAAAGCACCATCACCCTGGGTCCCTTCCCACGCAGCCAGAACCCTGCACCCCGCGGTCCTGCTGCGATGCTCCGGCACATCTCAGCGCCACGGCTGCCCCGGGTGCAGCAGCACCACGTGGAGCAGCACGCGGGGCTTGCGGCAAATCCTCCCGGCACACGCCTGCCTTCGCAGCCCACCGCTCACCCAGGCGAGGAGCAGAAGGGGGAAAAAAATGGAAGAATATTGAACTTCTAATGCACTGTAATTACCAAATGATCCTATCTCAGAAGCAATGGGGCCCCATGGGATTTATTGCTGTATTAACAGTGGTTTTCCATTGCATTACTTAATGAATAATGTCTAGGCTAATAGCACACCAAAAAAAAAAAAAAAGAACAACTCCAGTGTAATTATTATTTCTTCTAATGCAGCCACTTCTTACATAAATACCCATCTCTCTTTATTGGGTTGCTGTTTAAAAAAATGTTTCCTATTAAATTGCCATCGGCGCGAGGCATGTATTATCATTATTATTTTTACTTTTGCTACGCGAGGGTTTCCCCGCTCCCCGACGCCTTCGCATAGCTAACCGAGCACCGGGCTCCCACCCGCACCCCCGGTGCCACCCTCGGCCTCACGACCCAGGTCCTCAAAAAGCTGCGGGGACCTCAGCTGTGCAAACAGCCGAGCCTCTGTTTATTTTGGTAGCCTCACAAAATATTTATGGAGAGTTATTCGAGCAGAAAGGCTGAATGGAGATCATTGCGATGTGTCAAATTAAAGAGTGCTTAATGCCGCCTAATCTCCTGGTAATTACTGTTGTGGCAGCGGATGGCATTAGAGCCGGGTAAGAAAGCTAATGATAGTCAGAGAGGAGCCTGGCTGGGTGTCAGCGCGAGGCGGGCGGGGAGCGGGCTTCTGTCAGCCACAGCTCCAACAAGTGGGTCTGGTTCTGGGCACACAGATCAAGGGACCGCTCGCCTTTCTGCGGCATCCTCGCTGGAGGACGAGCAGTTACCTGCTGGCACGAGCAGGACACACCAAAAGCAGGTGTCACGGCTGGGCACTGCCTATTTCAGAGGGGCCCGCCGTGCCCCGGGGAGCTCACCATCAATTAAAACAGAGCTGACAAGGAGGCTTTATCATCTCCCTCGTAGGGCAGGGGACTTTAAATACCCAGAGACTGAGGCCCAGCAAATAATAATAAATGCTCCTCGGAGCTGCTGATGCTTATCTAAACTTTGCAGAGTTTGTGTCACGCTAATTACTGGGGCTGTGTCTGATTAGCTCTGGAATCACTCGGGGATTGCTGTGCTTATGTGGGCACCCCACACACATCGCTGCCGTGGCTGGAGCGTCGAAGCCAACCACCTCCAGGCCACGAGGCAGTGCGGTATTTACAGTTTGCCTGGTTTTTGTCCTTGATGGGGTCAGCAGCAAGCAGAGAATAAAAAGGGAGACGACTGCTTTGATGGGTTTCAGAGGTGCAAGCTGGACCCGCATCCATAGAGCTCTGTATTTAGAGGTACCTAATAGTTAGGGAAGACATTTCCACGTAAACACCCATGTTGCTCCTTAAGGACTCTTCTTTCTGTTTAATCACAAGCCTGGTTTCACAACAGCAAGCCCATTGCCTGGGCAACGAGCTGTGATGTCAGGAGCCAGTCCCGACACCTTCAGGGAAACGAACAGGAGCAGCTGATGAACCCTGGAGCAAGAGAGTTGTGTTTTGATGCCAACTACTTAGTGCTGCACTCAGCGAGCTCTCAGATGCACAGCCCAGGACAAGGAGCAGTTTGGGAGCAGTTTCCAGGCAGGAAGATGTGATTCAGCATTTCCCCCCCCCAGCACCACGATGTGCAAGGCAGAGAAAGGCTCAACCCACGCCACGCGGTGTGCTGGGTGTTTGTGTGCGGTTGATGCTGTGATTACACGCACTGGTGAGGCAGAGGACAGATGCCCAGGGCACTGCACTATGAAGAGATTCCACGTATCTGCCTAAGCGTGAGAGCCTGCAGGTGGGACACCCCTTGTCCAGCACCAGAAGACACTGGGAAGTGCTGCAACAGCACCTCAACCCCTTGCAAAATAATAATTAAAAATAAAAAATCCCTACTTTCCTTGTGTAGTTGCCTGCTGCTCCTGCCGCTAACAGCAGGCAGGTGTCACCATCCAAGCCCGTGGCAAACACCAGCCACCCGGGATATCAGTGAGAGCCTCGGCACTGCCCCATCCCACTGGGGGAAAAGGGCCCGGGAGCAGCCCCCAGGCTCTGGTGGGAGCCGAGGGGGATACGGGAAAGGGCTCGCCGAGGGGAGGGAGGGATGAACCGGTCTGTTCCAGTTAGGGAGCTCAGCAAGCGCGAGGTTCATCATTAACTGTCAAACAGCGGTTTTAATCAGCCCTGCTCCTCGGCGGAAGATAGATTTAATATCAAGGCACATTTTCAGAGCCATTAGTTTAATTATGACAGGTGTCTGCAAACTGGATGGCTCCGCTTTCAAGCTATGAATGACAGCGCTTAATTCTCCGGGCCCACGGGGGCCACTAGGGTACTTTACAAAAATGAGCTTCCATTAAAGTGTGTTTCTTTCTTTCTTCTCCCCTTTCTTCTATTTTTTAAAAAATATATATAAATATATATTTTTCTCCTTCCGTTCTCTCTCCTCTCTGCATGCTTCAAACTGAGAGCTGATCAGAAAATTGCCCTTTAGTGGAAGGCAAAAATAATTTTCCTCTCCCATTAGGGCTTACATTACGGGTTAGGAAAGCTGTGCCCCATGTTCTCTGGTCAGATAGACGCACAGCAATTTGCTGCTTAACCTTTCCATTATCCATCTGCCTTCAGTGTTTTCCCAATAAATAGGTAAGTAACAAATACTGGAAGCTTTGGATGCCCACAGGATGCTGCTTACCCCAAGCAGAGACCAAAGGCAGGTTGTGCTGAGCCCCGAGGGTATGCTTAGGCAGCTCCTGACACAGCAGAGGAAAGGTTTGCTAATGCCCTGCTATGGTTATCTGATGGCCTTCGCCCACCACGGTGCCTCCACGTGCGAGCTGCTCCATCCAGGGCAGCAGAACAAGGTTTCCAGAGGACTCCGGACTTTGCCATCTCCTGCCAGACAGCCAGGAGTGCTGGGTCTGCAAGATGTACCCAACAGGCTGAGCTCATTGTGAGGACTGGGTTATTTTGTAAACCTAACTCCAGCTGGCCCTATTATTTAGCACTCAGCTCTTGGAAGTGTTGCTGAGGAGCAGGACTCCGGGCTGGCTGCATTAGAGCGAGGCAGCCAACGCAGCTCACCCAGCCACATCTCTGGCACCCAGTCTGGGCCCCAACTGGGGAGACTTGTGATGGAAAGCTTCTTGCTGCCGGACTTGGCTTCTTACTGGGTGGGTGGCAGGTGGGGTTGCTGGTACCAAGTGGGACTTAACGCTTGCATTTAATAAAACTGAAGTACTTGGTGATGCTCCAGACACAAACAGCATTATAGTCCAGCTTGTAGAGAAAGAAACAGAGGTAATGAAAGGGGAGAAGACTTATCCTAGCTCTCCAGGTGACAGCACAGGATTCCTGGCACGCCACCTCCCTGGCTCCAGCCTTTTTTTTTTTTGTTTTAAAGCGTGTGGTACAGGTCTGAGAAGCCCTGCTGCAATGCCTCAAGACTACCCCTGTGCTTTCACCCCAGCCCTGGCAGCTTACTGATGTGTGGCTGACAGCACTCGCCGAGCACCCCGCTCCCCCAGCAGAGCAGCCCCCTGCACACATTTCCCCAGGGGACGATGGATGGGTGCTGCCTCCCCAGTCAGCTCCCTTCGTCCCATCACACCCTGCTGGGACACGTGTCCCAGGAGCAGCACGTGAGGACGGGGAGAAGAGGAGCTGGGCTGAGCCCCCCACGCTGCCCAGGGAAGGCCAGGTTGTGCCAGGGTTGTGCCACTGTGCCATCATCCTGGCTGTGCTGGGACCTCAGCCACACATGGGAAGCCACAGCTAATGTGTCCCTGGAAGAAGGCAGCAGCTCACACCCTAAACACCATCTTTGTCTCCTGCAAGACCCCCCGGTCTCTCTGGCACCCCGCATGCACGCTGTGCCCACCTGCATCCCCAGCCTTGTTCTGCTGCCTGTTGGTGTCAGCGCCTTTGCCATGCAGCTCGAAGCTTTCTCAGCGAGCACTCCTCTGCAGGAGAGCACCAGCCTGGCACACTGCAGGGCTCCCTGGGCAGGCTTCAGAGAAGCACTGGGAGCCATGCAGACCCCACCAAGCTGCCAGCTCCCTGGCCCAGCTGCCCCAGCCTGCCTGGTTTGGGGCCTCTCGGCAAGACAGCAGCCCCAGAGCGGGGCTCGCCGGCACGAGGAGCCCCCAAGGCCCTCGCTTCCAGCCTCTGCGCAGTCTGGAGTCTCTCAGAGTGTTTCTAAAAGGTCAAAAGGAAATATCACTTCTACTTTTCCCCGAGTCTGATTTTGAAATATTCGAGTCTCCAGCCAGCCCTAAACACTGCTATTTCTTACTCCTAATTCACAAGGTCCCTCGTTATCCCCATGTGCCCATGACCTTTCCGTCTTGTGTGCAGGAGCTGATGAATGGTAGTTAAGAGATGCCAAACTCACTCCACTGGTGAGACAAACCACACCAGCCTCAAACGGGGTCAAGGAAATCCCTCATCAGCCAGCTCTGGTCTCCGCAAAGCAGGGCTACAGGGCAGGGCCTTGATGGCTGCACAGAAGGCACCCTCAGAGAATGGATGAGCCGTCCTCCTCCTCCTCACCCACAGCGTGGTGAAAGGGGTGGCTGGCACAGAGGGCAGCAGCCAGCAGGCACCTCAGTGACCTGGGGACTCTCCCTAGTCCTGCCTCTGCCTGTACTGACCTTTACCAGCTGTAGAGAGGGGACCAAACAGCTCGTCCGCTTGGCCCCTGGTATAAAAGCACAGCTCCAGGAGCCCACTGAACTCTGCTGCCTCACACTCGTTCAGGATCCAGCAGAGATTCCCAGAGACCTGCAGACCTCAGGCACTGGCAGAAGGCTGAAGTCACTCTGGCCTTCCTTGCACCCACTCACACAAAGAACTTGTTCAAGTGAGGTCGCCAAACTTCTGCATGCAGAACAGTCTAGGTCAACACTGGCATTCAATACTTAAAAACCCCTCTACAAGTCCTTAAGGCTTTTTAAAAAGCATCTAGGTGCTGGGGGAAAGCCATCACGAGCTGTTTTTAAATGGAAATCAGTCACACAATGCATGTAGGAGTTTTTGAACAGCCCTCCAGCATCCAGTCACCTCGTATGTCCATAACTGCTCTGTAAATGTGGCCCGTGGGTGCTAAACTGCAGAAAGCCGCTGGGATTTCATGGGAAAGAGACATTCCTGAGATCCATGACCAAAGTTAACAGCAAACTCGATTCAATTTCTGCATGACTTTCCAATTCCCTTAAAAAAAATAATGAACAATGCGTTTCTCAAGGACACGGCCCCCCCGCCCCCTTCCTTTTCATCCTGCTTGGAAGTGCCTCTGCCTTTGTTCCTCCCCAGGAGGGGTCTGGCAGGTTCTAGCACAGGAGGGATCTGGGAGAAACAGCAGAAGTTATTTAAGTCCAAACACATAAAATTATACATATTCAAACAAAGAGCATGGGAACTTGGCAGAAGGAGAGGGTGTCTAAGTTACCAAAGCAGCCATAACTCAAGAGCTGACAAATGATGTGGGTTTGAAATGACTATTTATTCTGGTATTTAATAATACAAATCCAGAGCGTGGAAACTACTACACAGCTACATCACATTGTCTTTAGTGCCTCCAAGTCACTGAGGGCTATAACGACCGAGCACTGTTGTGGTTTACATAATTTAATGCCTTTCCTACAGTTTTTTACTGCATTAAAAAAAAAAAATCAGCAAGGAAAGGGATTCCCTGGCTAGTTTCTAAGCTAGCTTTGTTTCGGAGATTTCGGAGCTTGGCAAGGCATTGAGTAGCGCAGGGGGACCTGTGTCAGAGGAAGCCAACCAGCTCCCAGTCAATCCTCCTACCCTCACGTTGAAAGTCACATCTCCAGAACTCCTCAGCTTCATAACAAAGCTGACTCCAGCTGGCAGCACCAAGTACTCGCTCACCAAGCGGTGGCAGCTCACCAGAGATCCAGCTGTGCAGAGCCGCGAGTGGCACACGGGTTGGCACTGCACAAGGGGATGCTCAGTTGTGCAAGTTCCTTACCCCACCAACAGTCACATTACTGAGCTCCCACTGCAAAAAGCCTAAAAAACAGTGGTTAAAAGCTCAGAGGAGCTTTATTTTTTTTATTATTGTAGTGATAAGCCTGATCTGGGGAGTTTTATCTAGATTGAATCCAAGTTTTACTCCAGTTTATTGGTTCTTAATGGGTCTGTGAAGCTTACCTCGAGCAGCAGGTAGGCACACGGGGTGCTCTCACCACCAAGATCCTCCCTGAGCTACCTTCCCATGCACATCAGTGACCTTCAGGGAAGTCTGGCCTCTTGGGAGATTCTGGCCTGATTTTGTAGGACTAAAAGGTGGTGATTTGACCTTAAAATGCCATTTCAGGTGCTTGATGCAGTCTCAGCTGCCCCACAAAATGTGCAGAGGACAGCACATTCCCCTGCCCTACACCTAGGCAGAGGCATTACTTCAGGTTACCCTGGAATAAGTCAGATGTAAGGCAGCAGCCTGGGTTCATGCCTCACAGGCTGCTGTTTGCTTCCCCCCCCCGCATGTTCAGCAGGCTTTGTATTTTAAATGCAATCCAGACTATAGAGTAGCATATTTCTATTTTTCAAGTGAATAATGTTGTAATGACTAATTGCTATAGAAATTCACCTCTTCGTCTAATAAACCCAGTCCAATTGACTGGGGAAAGGAATCTATTGTTTTAAAATGTGCAATAATGGGAAAAAGGATTTTATGGCTCTCCATGACCTTTAAAAGGAAACTCAGAAAGTGGCCGGACAAAGCAAATACAGAAGGGTTCCTGGGAAGAAGCTGTCTGCAGTGGGTGTCTTTCCATATGAAATGGATTTTTTAAAACTCAGGTAAAAGATTCTCATGCTCACTACATAGCAAACAGCCCCAGTGAGAAGAAGTAGCCTTAAAAAAGGGAAGTCTGCTTGCTGCAGGCTGAGAATAGCTTCAGTTCAACTGCAAATCAAACATACAATGAACAATGCCCAAATCAATATGGTTTGACTTTGGTTTGGAGAGGAGATGATGGATTCAGTTTCCTTTCCTTAACCCGTTCTCCAGCCTGCTGTCAGTGCGTTTGCAGAGCGTTCCCAGACACGCTGCAGACCCTGGTGCTGGCCCAGAAGGGAGCCCAGCAGAGCCCCTCGTTCAGCGCTGATCCACACCCGGGGCAGGCTGGGGGGAGTAACAGACACGGGGGGGTCAGGGCTGACATTCAAAGCAGGACTCACAAGGCCCATCACAGATGGCCCCATATTACAAAGCCTTCAGCAACTCGCACCACATCTAACAGTCTGCATAGGCAACCAGATCACAGCTAGCACAGAGTTACACATCTGACCCTGCTCAGAAAAAAAACGCCCAAAAGCAGGCTGTCTGGAGTCCCATTGTCACAGCAGGGTGCTGCCCTTCTGACAAGGGCCCCAGGGAAGGGATGCCAGAATCCCAGTCCCACCCGCTGCCCACCAGCACTTCCCAGTGGCTGGGAGCCCCCAGACCCTACCAGCTACCTCGGGAGGCCTGCTGCTGGCTGCAGGCAGGGAACGGCACCTACCTCATCCAAATCCAGAGGTGACAAATAAAAGCATACTAATGATCCCAGCAAGTGATGAAGTTACTGAATTTATACCCCTTCACATCAAGGGCTGTCAACAGACAAGCATACCGTGTTCATCACAGGTCATTTTATGCGAGGTCAGTGCAACACCCAACCTTGCTGACACTGGGTTGGATTAACGCGGGGCTTAGGCACCACTCGAGTGCCACTTCAGCCCTGCAAGTGGAAACCCTGCTTGCTTTTGGTACAGGAGGAATTTTACCCGACGACTTCACGCTGATTGACAGCCAGCTGGGTACTTGTTGCCACAAGAAAAGTACATCACACAAAGCAGAACTGGTTGTCACATTGCAGAGCGCTATTAACAACCCAAAGTAGAAACCACTAACTGCTTCTGTGGAGAGCCACTGAAGGAACAAGTCAGTGTGTTTGTTTCCTTCACCTTAAATGCTTCGAAGAACCAAGAGAGGAACAGTATTTCAACCACGAACTATCCAACCTTTAAAGGCATTACCCAGAGAGAAGACCAGCATTAACATCTCTGCACTGCTATCACAAAGAAATAAAGCCTCACGGTCCTCCCCAGGACCTGCTCACACTTACTTTTGGCTGGGAGAGCTACTGAAATCCTCATGAGAGATGCACCAAAACATTCACGGCAATAAAAGGAATATTCCAGAACATTTGTGAATTACCTATTGTAAGGCAGCGGACCCTTTCTCCTTTCATCTTCTCCATAGTGGAAGCATGTAGTAAAATTACATAAATTATCAGCTGTACCTTGAAAAGAAACCTCCCAGGACTACAGCAAGCACTAGGAAATGTGGTTTTTCCCCAGCACTGTTTCATCAAGACCAAGAAGGTGGGGAACTGATGGGTTATAAGTCAGGCAGGGTGGTGTTAATCCCCGAGCCACTCACCAAACCCCATGCACCATTCCAGCAAGGACTTAAACAGAGGATTTTGCCCTAGCTTTGTGCAGATGGAGGTTGCTGAGCATTGGACATACCGTGGGAGACACCGACCACCCTGCTTGGATGCTGAAGCAGGGGCAGGTGCTGCTCAGCCATGTGCTGAGCATGGTGGCAGAGGTCTTTGTTCCAGAGGGGGAACAAAGAAAGCCACAGGGGGCTGTGAAGGACCCCCCGTCCCTGCTCTGACTGCAGGGAGAGCCTTGGGCACCCGTAACCTCTCACCTCCAACACACGCAGGTAAAAGGTAGAAGAGAACTCCAGACTGTCACAGACACCAGGCTAGTGGAACAAAGCTTGAAAATCCCTAATGGCTTCAAGCAAACACAGCCCCATGTTTACTATTTCTGCAGTACCTCATTATTTAAGCCAAAACACATGATTTTAGGACAGCTGACTCAGGGCTTTTAGTGCTTGGGGTTGCTAACACCGTACGTGCACAAATGATTTTCAGAGGTTCTGATCACCTGCAATTCACACCAAATTGTGGGTAGCTAGCACTAAAAACAGCAAGCCTGTAATTTTATATGCAGTTGCTGTTTTACTTCCCGCTTTCTGTTGTGACCTTGATATTTTTGTGGTCCCAGATAGATGCAGCAAATGGAAAAAAACATCATTTTGCTCCCATGCAAAGCTGTTTCATCTCAGAAGAGGCGGTGAATTTTTATGCCCAGTGGCAAACACACAACCCGTAATCCAAAGTAAGTGTTACCTGTGGCAGACAGGCTTCTGCAGCAGCACAGGGACACGCTCCCTCGGAGAAACTGGCAGGAATTTTCTTAAGGTCAAGCTTTGGCTCCAGCAGGGACGATACCAGATTTTACAGGCTGGCAACCAGTCACCTTGTTGCTATTCAGAGCAATACGAGCTCCTTCATTTGTCTCTCACTGTAGTTAAGAAGAAAATAAAGAAAAGACACATCAACACAACTACAAAGATCAGCTCTCTAGAAAGCAAGCTACAATATATAGGTTACAGTTTCCTGCTAAAACAAATCCCCTCACAGTATGATTTCATAGGCCATGCTAATTATTTTTAGGGCAAGCATAATAAAACCCAGGTGATTTGCCTTTAGCAATTTCTCCTTATCTTCACACAGCTCCGGATCATTTACCCACATGGCAAGCAATTACAATGAGCCCTGCAGTTCCTAACAGACATCTTTTGTCGAAACCCGGCAAGAGTACACAAAGGTTAATATGCTTCTGCACTCCAGAAATCTGGGCATTGTCTTGTGGATTGTAAGACGTGCTGGTGACACGCTGAATTCAGCTGATTTACAAGATCAGCAAAACAGAAGGTTTTCCCACTGGGAGCCTTTTCCTAACTATTTCCTCACCAGGATGTCGGCGGGCAGCAGCCTGCGATGTGCCATGCGTGCAGCGCGGAGCCGCCCCGCACGGCGCCCAGCGGGGCTGCAGCCAGGCTGCGCTGGGATTCTGCCTCGGGGGAACCTGGAAAAACAAAAACCCCACGCCGTGGTCCTCTGCCTCTCGCAGGCTGTGCAGCCATGGCATGGGAGAGTTTGGCTTGCCTGGGCTGGACGCGAGTGGGACTTGGTGTGAGGGTCAGAATGCAGGAAAAGGAGGGATGCCTCTGTGCCGTAGCATCAGGCACTTGTGGCTGCTTGTACCAAATTGTCTCTCCGTTGGGTAGTAAGTGTAACATACATTTAAGCTAACTCAGGGGTGCCTGAAGAGTAGAGACAGGAGATCTTTCCTCAGCTTTTATTTATATCAAAATATGTATTTGTATTGATGAAGTACTGTCTGTCAGGCTAGCGATGGAAAATCACTCTTGATGCAATAAAACCCTGCAGCCTGCTCAGCTCTGCTAGCAGTAACCCTACCTCGGCATTTAATTACAACTTTCAGGCTGAGAACCGACCCAGCTTGGTAGGAAGGGAACGGATCCATGGCAGCACAGGCTCCTGCACCGCCGGGACGGCGCTTGGTCCCAGCGCGGCGCTGAGAGAGCCGATTACAGAAGGAGAAGCCTGTTGTATGGCGTAAAGAAATAATTAAAAAAACCTTCAGAAGGTTTGGCAGCATAAAAATTTCTGGCTCTGTCGTCTCTCTGTTTCTGTGAGCAGCAAAAGATCCATAATTCTCACACTTAATGTAATTCCAAGGCATCTAAAGTGATTTACAGTCAGTTTACTCAATACTTTCAGCTTTATTTAATGTAACAGTTATGGCACATAAAAAGTTTATTGAAAATCCTTTGGGAGTATGATTGAGTAAGAAACAGTCATTGCTAATACCATTACAAGAGCTGAAGAGAAGGATCCCAGCATGTTCTCTCGGTGACCTTTATGGCTCCGTGAGCCAGGGTTACCCCAGGAAATCCTCCTCGCCTCTCGGGGACGGTGCCCCTGCCCCGGGGGGGCTGCGGTGGCCTCCTGCCCCCCGGGGCCGAGGAGCTGCTCTGCCTCGCCTGCGGGGTGGGAAGCAAAGGGAACTTCTGGGAAGCTGAGGGGGAGGAATTTCCCTCCTGCCAAACTCGCTCACTTATGCAGTTATTTATTTTCGTATTTGCCATTTGCAAGCAGAGCTGACGCTCCCCTCTGAAGAGCAGAGGAGCTGCTTTGGGTGGGGTTGGGATGCGAACAGGGCTGCGCTGGAGCAAAATCGCACGGATCCTTCCCCGCTCAGCTCCTCTCTGTGCCATTAACTCTTTCAGCATCGTCACCCTGCTAAGCTTCTCCCCAAAGAGAGAATTGCAAAAGCTGTTAATCTGCCCTAGCAGTTAACCAACATCACTTTTTTATCATTAGAGCGATAACTATAATTTACTAATTGCCAACACTGCTAGTGATAGCATCCACAGTGCTGCAGGTTATCTCAACATCAATTTTTGCCGGATACTCTCGCACCGCTGGCAGCCCACCAACGTTGCTTGAAAGAAGCGAGCATTCACGTCTACCTCAAAAAGGCTCCACGAGGAGCACAGTTATTATTGCCGTCATTCTGGCAGCACCTAGAAGCTCCAGTCGTAGACCAAACCCAGCTCGTCCACGCTGTGTGAATACCAACCACTGCAAACCTTCCCGAGGGCACCGGTGCGAGCGCTGCCTTGCTCCATCCCTCGTGCCAGGACGATGCCTGGTGCCGCGCGCGGTCTCCGGCGCCCAGGCGGATACGGCAGAAAGCGCAGCCTTCCCTCGGCTGGGACGCTTCCAAGATCTCTTTTCTCAAACCCACTTTCACACACAGTCACAGATTGTTTGCAAGCAAGCCATCTTTTCCAGGAATCAGAGGTGAAAGGTGTGTTATGTGAAGGCGGGAAGAGCCAGCAAACCCAGCACCAAATGAAAAATAAAAGCGCGCTGAATAAACTGGAATAAATAGACAGTAAAAGAAAAACATGTTCCACATGTGCATGTTCCATAAACAGAAAAAAGGTTACATTTTTTAGATAAGGCAACTGTGATGGATTGTTTAGCTGTATTTGTCAATCAAGTATTAAGACTTGCAGAATTAAAATCAGAGCAGTTCAGAGATGGATTCCAAGCTCTCCAAAACATCAGGTTTGGCATTTAGATAGCTATCAAGCTATCATCTCTAGACAGACAAACAGATAGATGGATGGGTGATTTGGAGAAAAAGATGGAGACATTCTTTCAAGACTTTTTTTTTTTCTTTTTTTTTCCAAGAGATGATTTGCTGGTGCCAAGAATTCAGCCTGGGGACAAGTCCAAATGTAGCATTTCCTCTAGCTTAAACTGGGGCTTGGCCCAAACTAAACTTTGGCTCCAAAGACCTGCTCTCAGCAGGGATGCGGAGAACAGGATTTGGTGCCTCAAGCCCACCCCGGGTTTAGCAGAACAGAGATGTGCATCATTAGAGGAATGGACACCTGCCTTTGCCCCCAGAAACACCACTTACAGGTGCCCAAATGTTAATGCCGAACAGATGGGTGGGAGAAAAGCAGCATTTCATGCTGGAATGGGCAGAGCAGACTCCAACAAGCCCACTATTGTTAGACAGAAATTCCTAGAAACAGATGCAGCAAATTCAGTGCTTCGGAGCCAGTTCTGGAGTTTGGGGTCTGCTGGGAGAAGCCTGTGTAGCTTATGGATTAATGTACTATTATTACATTACTCTTTAAGCTTCAAAGGTCTGCCAGGAAACCTAAGCCTACTATCTATTGAATGACATTTTAAGAACAAATAATACATTAATATATTTAATTTGAGAATAAACACATACATTATAGGAAGGGATTTTGTCTATGCTGATAAGTCAGTGCCTGACCTTTCCATTGCAATCCCCGGGTGCTGAGCCGTAGAGGACCTCTTCCAGGAACCTTTGCTATCAGCTGCGAGGCAAGTGCCTTAACGCTGGTCCTGCCGGCTCAAAACTGCAGCTGACACGCTGTTTGGAAATGGGAGCTTAGCCGTAATTATCCCTTCGACACTAATCTACAGCTACACTAAATCTTGTTGCCTCAAATTAGTTAATCAATTAAGTGTCAAACCACAAAATGTTAGTGATTGTGGCCTGAATTTATTGCCTTGGCACATGCTTCCATCTGCTGCCTCGCTCCTTTACTCAGGTTCTGCCATCGGAAAACTTTGGGACAGGCACTTCCCTGGGCTCATTAGGGACGGGTTAACGAGGCCAGGCCTGGAGTGCTGGGTCCGGTTCTGGGCTCCCCAGTACAAGAGGTACGGAGCTGCTGGAGAGGGTCGAGCGTATGGCCCCAGAGACAGCCGAGGGACTGGAGCACCTCTCCTACGAGGAAGGGCTGAGAGCTGTCACGGGTCACCTGCACCCACCATCTCCTGCCAGCCTTGACCGTTCCGTGGTGCCCAAGTCCGAATCCTAATCCCTTGTGTGCCCGGGATGAGTTGTCATGCTGACAGCAAGTCAGAAAGTCCCAGTAATTGCACGGGACAGCTTGGAAAATTTTTGAAGCCGATCGGTTCTCCTGGAAGTGTTTTCAGCTTGAGAGGTAGGGTTTTTTGGAATTTCAGTGAAAAGATAAAACTGATAACTGCAACATTTAGCTTCTTCAAAAGTCATGTGAAAATATTCAGCTTTGGAAAACGTTTCTGGTCAAAAAATAAAAGTCTGTTTTCCTGGAAACAGTCTCAGAAAATAAATGTCATGCTTTTAAGTGTATATTTGAAAAGGGAAGAAAAGGAAGCTTTTTTTTTTTTTTTTTAAAAAAAAAAAGGAGTTTTAGCTTTGTTTGTTACTGTTGAAAAACAAAAAAATAAAAATGACTTTTCGATGGAAATTTCAGCTCTCGGTGAAAAGCTATTTTTCATTTAAATTATGTTTAGAAGAAAAATATTCACCCAGTTCTAGTCCCCAGGGCAAGAACTGCAAGCACTGTGTGGCCAGGGGTCATCTTCTCCCCATTTACAACTCCTGGGGCCAGAGCAGAAAGGGAAAGAGATGAGTATTCAATTCTCGGGGTCCCCGAGTGAGATGAGTGATGCTGGGCAAGTTATTGCCACACTGGGAGCAAATGAAAGCATCCTGCTCCTCGGCTCTGTCATTGTCCTGCCTCTGATGATCAGTTAAAAATGTAAATACAAAGGCTAGACTTTGGGAAAGCTCATACAGGACGATGGGGGGAAAAATTGCAAAAGTGAGGTTTATTGATCCCCAGTCGAGATTGATGGCACAATAAGAGCAGGAGGCGAAGAGTGATTTTGCTTTTGAAAACGTTGATGAATAAGCACTCAGGGGCAACAAATAGCTGGACTCACCGAATGATGGACGGCAGCAGGCGAACAAGATGCATTTTTATAAATGGGTGAAAGGAGAGGAGGACTTATTAAAAAAAATGAATGACCACATGTGGCAGGGATATGCCACTGGGGAGAAGCCAGCCATTGATTTATGTGCACTACTGGCATTTGAAAATTCAATAATAACATTGACAAATGAGAGGCAAAGCTGGCCAGAGGACAGCAGAGAACTTGGAGTGGAGAAAGAAAATGCCAAGGTCAGGATGAAGGAACAGAAAAACATGCTTATGTTGGAAAGGCTTTGAGTTAACTCATCTATATAAAGACATTAAGAAAAATCACTCTGGGATCAGAGCTCACCATCCTGACTCTGTGGTATGAACTGGAGAGAAGTAAATGGAGGAGCTGCAGCACCCAGTGGGCCGCTCTATGGGACAGCCGCCTCCTGACGCGGGGAGCAGGGATCGTTTAATCTTCCCCTCCGGCTTCTGATATGCTGGTGCCTCCAGCTCCCTGGCACCTCCAAAATTAAACACCCTGCAGCTTCTAGGAGCAGCTGGCACAACACAACACCCCCAGGCACGAGCACTGCCCTGCTCGCAGCTTTGCCCTTTGCACCGCCAGCTGGGCTCCCTGCAGGGGCTCCCGGGGACGCTCCCACGGCACAGGCAGCGAGCTGGGGGCAACCGGTTGTGTGGGGGCCGGTGAGAGAAGGGGGCACAGCGAGAGGGGGCAAGGAACAGGGTGCAGCCCAGATGAGGAGGGGCTGCTGGAGGTGGTGTTCTGGCTGGGGCTGGGCTATGGGCAGTAGCAGAGCACTGCGCTGCTGGCAGGGCTGCCGCGTCGCACCGTGCCACTGCACCGAAGGCTCGCGCCTCCTAAAAAGGCAGAGGAGAGGAGCTGCCAGCTCCTGCGGGCTGGGCAAGGCTTACGGGGCCCAGAAGTGGAGTTTGCCTTCTCCTTCACCTGCTCAGGAGGGGATGGCAGATGCCTTGTTGCATCAGCCTCTCCTGCAGCACAGAGACCCGGTTCTGAGAAGCCCACGTGAAGAAGCAGGACCTGAACCCACCAGAGCCGCCTCTGGCTACCACGTGCGTAATACCTTGTCCTCACCAGCTCGCAGAATGTAGCGTGGCACATAGGTTACCTTAACATTTGATCTACTTAATAAGCCCCCCATTTTTTTTCCTCCGTGTCTTCTGGCTCCGTTACAAATGGCAGTAAAAGAGTACAATCAACAGGCTGGGCTGCGCGGAGAACGCTGGTGAGAATGTGGCAGGAATGTACTTTGCTCCTTCTCACCGTTCCCGGCCTCCCTGCGGGCTTGTATTCATCTATGAAGATGTCTTTTCTAAATGCTGGAAGGTCAGAGGTGTGGCTGGAACATAATTCTGTGCATCAGTGTGCTTGGCTCAGTCGCAGGAGCACTTACTCAGTGGGGGAGAGCAAAGCCTGTTCACAGCCCCAGCACCGCTCACCGGGGCCAGTGGAAGGGACTCCAGGAGGCTGGGTCAGGCCCTGGGGAACCCAGGAGCTTGGAGCTCGGTGGGTTTGAACACTGAGAGGGTACAGATCCCGTCCTGGGGCTCTGCACAAGACTTTGGTGTTGAATGAAGCAAAGACAGCGTGTAGCAATTCACGGTTTTGGACAGCAAGCATCCTACAGAGACTGCCTTGAGCCTGGGGGTAGCTCGAGCCCTCGAGATAGGACTTGTGATACTACAAGTCTTGTGTTGTTTTTTTTTTTTATATATATATATTTTTTTTTCCTGGCCTTTTTGCAAAGCAGTTTATTTCCACCTTCAGCAAAGCAGCTGAACTCCTGTTCGTGGTGCTTTATTGCTCAGTTTTCCAACCTGGTAAATCTCACTGCCAGAGCCAGCTTTACTTTAAATATCATCTGCTGCCACATGACTGAATAGCTGCTGTGCAGCACCGGCCTGGATGCTTTAGGATCTGTCCCTAAACAAGTTTCAAGCCAACTAATCCTTCGATACCAGGGGAAGGCATCTGTATCCCCTCTCCTCCAGCCAGAGCAAACTTTGGCCAGGTGTTTTGAGGCCAAATCACCTAAACCTGAGGCCAAAATGCTCTGTTAACAGGAGAGGGATTCAGGACAAACCTCGTTCTTCTGCACCACCTCAGCAGAAGGGTTACACATGATCTCATTAAGATTTACATTGCTGAGAATGGCGTTTGTACTTCCCTTATATGTTCTCTATATTTGGAGGACTGCTGTTGCCACTCAGCTCCTCTACACACAGAGCTAGCATCTTGGCACGTTATCCTTTGCCATTATCAATAACGAGGCCCACGTGAACACACACATCTTCTGCTCAGTATGTACAAGCTCTGAAAACAAACAGTATCACCTCACGTTTCCTTCATCTGAGGATCTCAAAGCAATTCACGCAGGTAAAACACGTGTCTTGTACAGGTAGGTAAAGTGAAGGACAGGGAATTTGCCAGATTCGCCCAGGTTTTATAGGGAGTCTGTGATGAAAACAGACTGACACTGCTGCAGGGGTGGCTGGAGCCCCTTCCAGCTTCTGGCAGTGTCCCCCTGCAGATGTAGCTTTACCCCTCTGAAAATCTCGCAGGAAGACTTTTATACAAATAATTAAGGTTGGCAAGGAGTGGCTTACTCTTTCTGGCTGCTGAAAAAATCCTCTACTCAAGTTTGACATAGCTGAAATAATTAAAGAAGGAAAAAAGTTGAAAAGCCGATAAAATCTCTGCGAGCCCACCCCTCCGCCTGTCCCAAGCAATGTTACGCTGATAGCTGTCTGTGTCAGCAACAGGGTTTTGCAATCAAATTTGAAACAGTGCAGCTGAGGACAGCATTCATTTAGAGTTTGGAGCCAGTACTGCAGAAAACCTACAGGCCCAATCCCCGGCTGGTGTAAAGTGGTGTAATTCTGCTGCTGTGAGGCTCGTGAACAGCAGCTGAGGATCCGGCCGTAGGATCTTACCCCCTCCTCCAAGGGGGTTGGAGCAGCTCCTGAGAATCACTCTAGAGCCCATTAAAACAAAAGTAAGATACCTCCAATCATTATTACTCATTTTTATGGCCACGTTGTTCACAAATGACTGAATTTAGCTGTCAAATGTATAGAAAAGAAAAATAAAATCGAAGCATCAGCCATCTGCGCCCCAGAAAATGTTTATATTTTCATGGGTTGTTTATGGCAAGAAGGTCTCAGCTCCTTTGTTCCACATCATATTAGTTATTGCATGGGAAATGAGTGTTTTTCACTTCGCCATTTATAAGGTTTTTGCATTCTCTCTCTTGTGCATGCTCGATCTCTCCCTATATGTATTTTTAGTCCATATGTCTCGGATTGACGCATGGAATTGTGTTTGTTTTACTGGTTCTGTCTCTCTAATAGTTTTTCATTGCAAAGGGGATCCAATGTTTCTTATTTACTCTGCTTTCTTCCAGTGCCATTATTGTGAGCGCTCGGTTCAATCAATCCAATTGCCTGATAGCTATGAGGTTCCCTGACCTATTTGAGTGTGAAGGAAACGGGAGCGGGGAGAGCTTTGAAAGCCTGCCTCGGCTCGGCTCGGGGATGCTTGCAGAGGGCCAGCTCTTGGGAAGCTCGCACGCCTGCTGGTGCCGAGGGTCAGGTCCTCAGCAGGAAGCCGGGGTCAATCTGCTCAGATATGGGGCAGCCGAGGCAGCCCCCAGCTGGGGATGTGGCCTGGTTTGCTTGGATGTGCCCCCAGACAAGGGCTGGGACAAATACCCTGTGACCCGAAGGAGGAATCCATGCAGTCATCTCCCCCGAGCCATCTCGGCA
The DNA here is from genome assembly GCA_011075105.1 of Heteronetta atricapilla. Lineage (NCBI taxonomy): Eukaryota > Metazoa > Chordata > Aves > Anseriformes > Anatidae > Heteronetta > Heteronetta atricapilla. The sequence goes on along the minus strand of CM021752.1, from coordinate 4,650,886 downwards.
TCCCCTCGGCTTTCCAGCGAGGTTTAGTGGCAGCACTCAGAGACTCAGGCCCTCTCTCAAGCTGAGTGCCCCAAATCCAGTAGCCACTTAGGAAAATTTTGGCCAAAACGTATCAAGAACAAGGCACAGTTGTTGCAAGTGAGTGTTCCACTCCACCAGATCATGTAAACACATATTTAGCTCTAAGTGGATAAGTAATCCCTCTGAGAGCCACCCAAGTTCAACGGTTTTCTAGATCTGGCGCTGTGCTTCAGCTGAGCAGCAGATTTTCCCTCTTCCGATCCCCCCGCAAGGAAATGCAAGCAGCAGTTAAAATCCTGGCGACTGCCTCCACCTCCGTCCCTGGCCCCATCTCACATTCCCTCCCCTTACCTGCTGCAAGCAGTGGGAGCATAAATCTGCTGAGGCCACAGTAAGTACGGGGCACCAGGGAGGCCTCCTCCACAGCACGGAGTGCTGCTGAGGGCTCTGTGCTGGGAGACGTGCTGCAGGAGGAGGGAAGGGGAAATAAAGGGCACACCAGGACCAAACAGCCGCCTGACGGAGCCAGAGCTGCTCTCTGCGTCTCTCCAGAGCAACACCTTTGTGGTGCTGCGTATGAGTTTCAGAGACACATTGGCATGCTCCTGCCTCTCAGCACGAGGCTGTTGCCAAGCCCCCCGACCTGCTGTGGTGTGCAGCAGGGTGTAACGGGGGTTTGTGTCAGCCCGCACTTCTCATCCTCTCACCCGTCGGCAGGCCCCATCTCGCTGCGGCCTGCTCGGGACGTGCCAGCGGCACCACAGGACGGGGCAGGACTGCGGTTTGGTGCTGCCAGGAGACACCCGGTGTCTAACAGAGCCGGCAACCTCCTGCCTTGAAGATGCTCTGATGGCATTGACAAAACCCTTCTGCAAAACGCCCCGAACGCCCTCGAGTCCTGTGCTAGAGCTGTGGCGCCAGGGGAGCATCGCCTGCCCTGCCACGGGGAGAGGAGCCTTGGAGGAAGGCCACGAGCTGCTGCCTGCCAGGGGGCAGAACCAGGACCTAGGGATGTCACCGACACACAGGGATGGTGTCACCAGCGATACCGAGAAGACACAGGGCTGTCCCCTCTCACGCCGAGCCAGAGGCAGCATGTGGCCATCAACCTGCGGCGATGCTGAATGAGAAATCCCAAGGAAACGAAGTGAGGAAATGAATTCCAGGCGAGCGGCACGGGCAGGGGGAGGGAAGGGTGGAACGAGCGTCTCTCTTTTCAAGGCAGCTGGGCTTATTTTAATGGGCAAGGTCAGCAAAGAAATGACCAGGAAGAGAAATCGCTGCCATTACAAATCAGTCGCGATCTTGTATCAATTATTCCCCGTGCAGTTCCCTTGCCTTGGGCTGAAGCAAACACGGCCTAATCAGTTTTACATCTACGTTTAATTTTATTGGAAAGAGGAGCCAGCAATGCATCATGGGGCTGCTGTGTGACATGAAAGGTGACCCCTGCCAACTTAATGACACAATACATAACCCTTAATGAAGTCACTATCTTGTCCTTTTTTTGCTGTCTCAGCCTGATGATTTATGATGGCATCATTTTGCTTTGCCCTCTTTTCATTTCAGCTTGACAAAGTGGATGAAACAATTATCTTCGTTATCGGCTGGAGCAGTAGAAATGTGATAGTTGAGGATTTCTGCAGGTGGAGGCCTCGGCTATGGATCAAACAAATGGAGAAACACGCTTAGAAATTGGGGGGTTCCCCCCTTCCTTTCTCTCTCTGACTGCGGCCTCCCGAAGATGGATGGAGGATCCCAACAAGCCCTGCAGGCCCTACATCACTGTGCCAAGGAGCAATTTCAAGGAGAAGAGATCTTTGGAGCAGCAGAAAGAAGAAAGCTGGGAGGTTTCAACCAGGTTCCTTTCTCAGCTCTTTTCCTCTCCTCCCAACACACACGTGTAGTGACATGATGCAGACCCACGAACACGCCTGATGGGAGTTATTGGGCATGTATGCAGCTACATAAAGGCACTGAGCGCTAATGACCAGGTGTGTTTGTGTCTCTGCTTATCCAGATGTGTGGGGGGTTTCCGTATGATTTTATTAAAAGCAGCATAAGCCTGTAAGTAATTCTTCAGAGCTGAGTCCACCTCTCCACGGTCACAACACTTTCTGGCTGGAAGTGCACCACAAACCTGCCATTACTAACTGTAGCCTGACGCTTTGAACAAAACCACAGCCCAGCTTTTTCTTACCAATCTTAAGAGAAAACAGGTACCACTTTTTCCCTTGCTACCTACAGAGGTTGCATGATGGAAACCTTCCTCCACTGACAGATGCAGATGGAAGCTGACGGCACAGTATTTCAGTCCTGCTAGGCAGAGATGACAAAGTGCCCTTGCTAGCCATATGCTTGATGGCACTTGGAACTGCCACAGCAATATTTTTTGGCTGGTGCTGCTCAGGGTCTGATGTGGCTGTTGCTGTTTACTTGGTTTCTCCTCTACACTGAGATGATTCAGGATGACTGTGAGCAGACCTTAGCAGTAGTTTAGGCACATGAACAAATTGCTGCAATTCCTCACCGATTTTAAGAGATAAAAAAGACAGACTCGGCTATTCCACTCATGCTCTTTGCCTGCATAGGGCTGCTCCTTGCAGCGCCTTTCCCAAGTCCCAGGCACAGCCATTCCTTTGCGAGCTGATGGAAGCCCTCTGTCCACATTTCCCCAGCAAGGTTGAGCCTTGCTTGAGCTTTCTGCTCTGTGGTACACCACTCAGCTCCACCAAATCCCTGGTGCAAGCAGCTGGAGAACCCTCCCCATCAGCAGGGCTGAAATTAAAATGTTGTTCCAGGGCTTGAACACAGCACTCAGCCAACTCAATCACATTGCCCTGCTCCTCGCTATGGATTTGTGTATTTGGAAGGCTACCTATTTTTAGCCACATTTTTGATGTTTTTGGAAATAGCAGTGAGAAGCCTTCCAGGATTTTACAACTGCTGCTCCGGCCTTCCAGTGCTCTTACGTGCACCCTTGCAGGTCAAGACCTCTCTACAGGGAACCAGTTTGAGTACCTCTAATTAAGTTATTCTGCCTCATTCCTGACTAATATAAAACACACTTATCAACCCAGATTCTGCATCAGGGCTCTTGATCAGCCTCAAGCTCCATCCTCCTCCTACAAGGATGGCGTTCTCTCCGCGCTGTGACCTGCGCAGGGCTGCTCAGGGAGGGTGGGGAAGGAATGAGAAGATAAATGTAGTTTGGCAGGACATTAAGGGAAACCACAATATTGCCTTGTAATGCAGCTCCTATCTGATCAGCAGAGTCAAATGTGGTGCCGGAGTTATGTCTCATAGGAAGCAGAACCAGCCGCCCCCGTCAAACCGATTGCCGAGATCTTCCCTGAGATACTCCTTCTGTCTGTCAGAGATACCAGCTGCTGAGGAATTCCCAGCATGTGCTGCAAGTGACCCGACCGAGCTAACGCAGACCTTCTCCCGTCCCCATCCCTCAGGCTCGCTGCCTCCAGCCTCCCCCTTTCCCTCCTCCACGGGACTGCAGCCACGCTGTGGGGAAGGGGAAGAAGGGGATGGCCGCATCGCACCGCTGTGCAGCCCTGCTCCCACAGCACATCAGGGCCTGAGAAATCACGGCCCGGCTTAGCTCGGTGCGTAGGGGACGTAGGAGTGGGACACGAGCATTGCTTTCTCTTACAGTGAGAGAAAAAGATGCAGCTCCTGAATTGCTCCTTTAATTTCCTAACACCTTCCTTCTGCCCTCACAGGAGGCATTTCCTGCTCCTCTTGTCAGCTTGGACAGCATCCTAGGAATTCACTCACATGGAAGGTGATAAATGTGATGCGTTGGCAGAAAACATAGGCAGCAGTAGCTTCTAGTACTTTCAGAATAATTTGCAAAAATTTAACTAATTAATTCTCAGAGCCATCCTGTAAACTAGGTAGGTATGAAAGCCATTGAGTAGGGGAAGGCCAAAGTCACCAAGATCCAGGGCCTCAACACCAGAGCCCACCGTGGACACGGGTGCTGGACGTGGTCAAGCCCAGCTGTACGTCCTGCCAGCAGCACGCAGCCACAGAGCTACAAACCCTGCTTGGGCTCAAACACATCAAAGAGGGAAGAGAAGGCCCTCCACAGTGACTCCTGTATCACTGGAATACTTACAGCCACGAGCAGAACTTCTTGGAAAATGGGAACATTTTATGAACAACTAACTGTAGGGTAGTTTAATCATAATTAATGGAAATCCACCACTCACTGAGTAGCTGCATGTGGACCTGGCAGTGGTTTGAGCAGCTGAGTGTGATGTACAGCGACTGTTTTCTCATCCCCTCTCTTTATACGCCCATTCTTTCTCACGGCCTTGCTTTAAGAGGTTTTACAGCATTTACATCATGGTCCTTGCTAGGGTATCCACGGGCATTTAACAGCTTCAGTTTGATACGTCGGCTCTGGTTTGGGGAGCAAATAGCAAGGAACCCTCCCAAGGAAGGGCATGATTTTTTGGATGGACTGAGCTCTCTAAGGGTTAACGCCGCCTTCCGCTTTGCTTGCCTTTCGTCCCGGTGCCAAAAACCCCGCTCGTTCGTCTGCTGCGCTTCCTCCGCGTGTCAGCAAAGGAAATCCGTAATCTCCCAGCTACAGATTTGGGGAACTTTGACATCCCCTAATGAGGTAAACACATTACTGTCATGTACAAACAAACAGCAACAAATTAGCAGCTGACACGTGAGGAAGCCACGGCAAAGCAACATGCGGCGCTCTTTGCAGGCAATTAATGCTGCCTGTGCTGGCTGCTCACGTGCCAGCCGGGTCTCGTCCCGCGCTCCCGGCCCCAGCCCCGAGCCCTTGCTGGCCGCTCTCCACCTGCCTCTTCCCCAGGGTTTCTCCCTCCTCTGCCACCCAAGGTGCGATGCGGGCACGGTGGGTGCTGCCCGAGGACCCCTGGTAATGCTCGATGGGAAAATAGGACAACACGCCGCAAAAATAGTGTTTAATGGGCTTGACGCTTTGCTTCTCCAAATGGGAACGTGCCCGTGAATTTGGGAGGAAGGACTGCGGCAGCGTGCAGAGAGGCTCTTTGTATAAGATCTCTTTCAGAAATCATTTTCTTGAAGTATCACCTGCAAAGACCCCGGGGTCTTCACTTCCAGGCCCTCGCTTTAGACAATATCCCAGGGAAAGGGCTCAGTAGCTAAAATAACACAGGAAAGGGAAACCAAGCTGGTAAAGAGGGACAGATATTTAACTTTTACTTCAGCAAAAGCCATCTCTATTAAGTGAGAGCCAGGGCAATAGGTCCACAGTCAAAGGGCTTTATTATTATAATTGCTTTGCAAGGGTGAAAGACTGTGGATAAGAATCCAAATCAGCCATTATTCAGAACAATAATCACGAAAAAAAGATAAATAAATAAAGGTAGGATCCAGCCAAAAAAGGAGCTCACATTATCAGCCAATAAACCAATAATCCATTAGTGACCAAGGTTGCTGAATAATATAGTACTTTCACAGTACCCATAATTTATACTGCAGACTAGAGAATAGACACGATTATTAGAGTGAGGGCTACTGGATGACACATGATGCATGACCGCGCGGCATTGATCTTCACACAACAGGAAGGTGTCTAGACTGGGAGATGTATGGCCGTGCGATTCAGAGCAGGGCATATTTCATGCGGGGCCTAATGGAGTAGTGGAGGCCGTGATGGATGACTTGCCTACTTTCAGTAGCAGCGCAGTTATAGCAGTGCTAATGCGTGACCTCTCCCGCTCCCTGCGTCCTTCATTCAGTCAGGGTGACCTCATTTAAAGGGATGGAAAATGAGAGGCGCAGGGGATGAGGGGGAGGGAAGCAGGGGGAGAGAGGGGAGGAGAAGAAGAAGGAGTAAGAAAAATAAAAGATAAGGAGAGGGCGTGATGTAAATGAAAATCTCTCGTGAGCTTCCACCCTGCTTCAGGCTCGCTCCCCCATTGCGGCAGCACTGGCGGGTACGGGACGGATTCTGCTCTGCACCTGTTCTGCTGCTGTTCGGAGCTGATTTACACCAGTGCCACTGAAATCACGGTGAGCCCCTGTGCTGCAGCCCCCGGCCGTGTGGCTTGCACTCTCAGCGCTGGTGGGACTGGGCCAACAGCCCCAGCTTGCTGCCGTGTGGTGCCCTGAGCTGGTACCCCTCCTGCGAGTCGGTGGGCTGCGTTGCTGCGGTCCCACCTCGTCCCCCCCCCCGCTGGAAATTGTCCCCAGGGCTGGGAACCAGCTCCCGGCCATCAGCACTTTTCAGCCTCGGGCAATAAACCAACTCAAAGCTAGTGATACCTGCAGTTTGCGGCAGGCCTGAATCCTTGTCGCGTGAGAACAGGCGATAAATAGCTTCAGGCAGTGGGTGTGTAGTCACCTTGTTAAGCTCCTCCACCTTTCACTGACACCCTCATCTTCCTCTCCGGCAGCCCCACCTCCATCCGTTCTCCCTGACGGCCACCAGCCTGGTCCAGGAAGGGGCAGGGGAAACTGAGCAAGCAACGTGGAATGCACACGCACACAGAAAGTAAAATAAACGTTAAAAAAATGCAAGTGGGATCAAAATGGATGAATTTTGAATTTTTTAAATGGATCAGAGTTGTTCCGAAGTGCAGTGTTCGAGGGTAGCCACAAAGCAGGCTCCATATGGGGAGCAGCCACCTGGCAAGGCTGGGGGGGACCGAGCGCAGGCAGGGAACCTGCTGGCCTCGGGGGAAAGGCTGGGTCCTGCTCAGTCACTCCAGGACAGACGAGGGATGAGACGAGTTAGGGAAAATGTGAGTCTCTGGGCAGAGCTGGAGCGCTTTGCTTTCTCCCTCGAGGATCGGGAAGGACTGTTAATGCGCTGGTCTGAGGCCCCTGTCTGTTTGGAAAGGTTACTGCAGCCCCATGTGCCTGGCCTGGAGGGATTTTACTCCAAACCCCAGTGCATCCTGATAGCTGGGGACTGGCAGAGGCAGCACCCAGCCCCTCGGGTGCTCCACGCTGACTGCGGGGACCTGACTTCCAGAAGAAGCCCGTATCCATCATCAGAATCATCAGAAGAATGTGGCTGGTTGGTTGGGTTTGGTTTTTAACTTCCAGGAATTTCTCTAAGAAAAACAAACAGCTATTTTCACGGCGTGCTGTCATGTTTTCCCATCTAGCAGTATCACTTTCTGATGGAAGCTGCCGCATGCATTTGCTGGTGAGAACTGCACCCAGACTGACAAAACAACATCCCAGGGCTTCAGGCTGCTTTGTCTCAGGAACCCGGCGGCAGAGCCCTGCGCTGAGCCCTGCAGGGCTGCTCAGCCCCAGGCTGCACAGCCGTGGCCTGCAGCTAAACGTGAGCCCAGCAGGGACGTGGCGGCCACCTCCCCTCCTTCAGCCCGGAGCTGGATGCTCACGGCTTCGGTAACGAATCCTGCAGGGTCCCTAAAGGTTAAAGAAATGTTCTCCGAAAGCTGAACTGATAAAATGGAAGCGTTTGCTTTCTCCCCACTGTTTTGATGCTCCTTCCCTTATCTCCCGCTCATTGTTTGCCCTCTCCTGGGGTGCTGTCAGCCGGGGGGGGCTGCGCAGCGAGGGGACAGTCTCTGCCCCAGAGAACCTGCACGCCTAATAGCAAAGACAGATGGATAAAAGGCGAGATGATTCTCCCTGGTCACAAGCACAAACCCGAAGCGCACAGAGCATACATCACTGCTGGCAGTCACAAGGAAAGGACCGGAGCAGAAGCAGGAGCTGAGCCCCAGCCTCTCAGGGCTGCGCTTCAGACACCGGAGCATCCTTCCCATCCTGAACAGCTCGCTGCTCTGGGGCAGAGGAGGCTGCTCTGGGGCAGAGGGGAAATGGCTTTTTGTTCATTTGTTCAGGCCTCGGAGCGATTCCCAAGTGCCTCCTGCTGTCTCTGGCCCCAGCCCCAGCCCGCCTGGATCCCCGGTTAGCTCGCACCCTCGGAGGATCGCTGCAGGCCCCTTAACACCATCGCGCTGCTGCGCCCGGTGCCTGCCACGACAGCTTTGTGAGTCCCTTCCCCAGAACCATACAGGAATCCACGCAACCCCCCTGCCGCGTTTCCTCCCCTCCCCGTAAGGGCTACAACTCCCCGAGCTGCCTGGAAAGAAAAAGAGAGTGGACATTTACTGTGTTTCCTTTACCATCTGGGCTTATTAAAAACTGCGCAGCAAATTAAAAATAGGTGGGAACAAAGATGGGGGAATGACATAAAGGGTTGCAGAAAATTCTCTGTGTACTTTTAAAAGCTGGAATTGCCATATGGACTGGCAGAGAGACATGTTTTACATTTCCACTGGTACATGACTGACATCATTTAGCATTAACTTCTATTTGAATAAAATGGTAGTAGACATTTAGGTAATATTACAGGGCAATAAATGTTTTAAAGAGCCTTGGGGGGATGCTCTTGAAACACAGTCCAGACCAGAACTCTAAAAATATGTCTTAATATATATTAACCTCTTTTAGGACTTTTGGCTCTCAAACAAATAATGGAGGATAGGAGGGATTTTTTTTCCCTCCCCTTTTACTCTCTGAATTAAGAGTCCCTAGCCATATTTTTTCCTTTTTTCCTCTTTAGCTGTGCTGGGAAGAACATGAGGGAATGTAGTTAAAATTCAAAAAGGTTCCCCTTTATCATTACCATGAATCAACACAATAAATGAGCCCCTTCAGAGCACGGTAATAAGAATTTGATAAATCATCAGCCAAAAATTAACTAGATGTCAAAACAATCTTTGGGAAGTGTGATGGATTAGGGGCGATAGTGGCAATTAATCTCCCAGCATGAGTTCACAGGAGAGACTGAACGCTGGGAGATGGATAGGGGGGAGACCAAGGCCTCACAAGGTCAGGACACTGCGGAAAGGAACGAGAGAGGGAGAGAGAGACGGAGAGAAGAAGAAAAAAATTCCACTGAGTCGGCAATACCCAGGCCCCCAGCAGCCGAGGTAGAGGTCAGGCGCATGCCTTTGAAAACCTTTCTGTCTCCAGCTGCTCCCTGTGATGAGGCAAGCACTTTTCTGCTCCCGCTAATAAATGCCACAAGCCAGCTCGTGGGGTACGACACATGGCTGGAGAGAGCAGGAGGCCGAGGCAGGCTTCACGCGCGGGGCTGTGCTCCTTTGTGAACAGCGGCGGGGGCGGCAGGGTGCCGGGGCTTGGAGCGAGGGAGACAAATCCTTCCCTAACGTGTGAACTCAGCCGTACCGGGCCCGGCGGTGGGTGCCTGTGGCTTGACTAATTCCGCCTGAGCGCAGGAGGGGAGAGTGCAGGAGGAAAGTGCCACTGCAGTCATAAATCCCCATCCAGCTGGCAGAACCACTTCCTCCGCCTTCGCCAAAGGTTTGCAGCCCCACGGGAGGCGGCGGCAGCTGCGGGCTGGGCTCCACCAGACCCCTCGGACCCCTCCATGGGGAACTGCGAGCTGGGAAGAGCAGCGCTGGGCTGGAGGCAGGGGCCAGCAGAGGTCCGTAGCACCACCGAGCGGTGGAGGGTCCCACCAGAGGGGCAGCTACAAACTGAGTCCTAGAGCATCCTGCCGGGAGGACAACAGTTCATTTCAGATACGGGCTGTGTAAAGCCTGCAAGGCTCACGGCCCTCCATGCACCTGGCCTGCCAGGGCTCCTGGAAAGGACTTCCCATTGATGCTATGCATGGAACATTACCATAATCAGTGATTTTTTGCAGCCTCGAAGACAACTTCATGAACAGCGATAGTCTGTTCATGGCAGCTACACAACGGCTTGGGCTGGGGATGAAGGAAGAGGAGCAGGGTTCGTGCCCCACTCTTCCAGCACAGCCTCTGATGCACAGGAGGAGCCGAGACAGACAGAGCACACCGTCTCATACGCCTCAGTGTCCCCAGGTCTGTATTGGAGGTGACTGTACCAAAGCAGCAGTTTTTATTCTGTTGCAGCTGGGAGGCATCTTGGGACGCACAGAGAGGAAGGTGAGAGGGTTGTTACGTACCGCGTTACCCAGACAAGCCTTGCAGGGATGCACCGAGGATGTTTTCCTCCAGCTCCCAGATCTAGCTTCCTAAAATCCCGTACATCCCTCCTCCACCTTAGGAAGGTGATTATTTTTACCTGTGCTGGTTACTTTTGTATCTCGTACCCTGTGGCAGCACAAGCTCCCAGCTCACGTGAAGGGACAACCTGGAAAACATCCACCGTGCGCCAGGCACAGCTTTGCTTCCTGCTGCCCCAGGCAGCTGCTTGCTGGGCTGGCACCACACAGCTAACCCCGCAGCAGCTACTCCCTGCTCGCCATCCCCATCACGTCCAGCCCTCGTTAATAACACCTACACCAGCCCCCTGCTCTGATCAGCGCTGGCAGGGCTTTCTGACCGGAGTCAGCTGGGCCAGACCCAGAGACGATGAGCACGAGGCAAGGCGGCACGCAGGGCCAGTCCTGCCTGATTTACTCTTCCTTCTCTGCACAAAATCTGCCACCCGGAATCCTTTGCAATCCAACCAGGGAAAAAAAAAAAAAAAAAGGGTGATGAAAGAAAATACAAAGTCAGGCAATCGCCTGGCAGGGCTTCTGCTGACTTCTCACACTTCTCGCTGGGCCTCGGGGCATGGAGCTCCCAGTGACATTGCTCCCAGCAGATTCAGAGCCTGCCACACACTCAGAGGCTCGGGAACACACCAGGCAGCCGGGGCTGCGCTGGGGGCACGGACGAGCCCGCAGCTGGCTCTTGTAGGAGTGACAGTGACCGCAAGAAAATAAATAATTGGCCCCGATCCTCTGCAGCCACACTGCTGCTGTTCTCCATTTCATCACTCTGAGGCTTGCAATCCTTTCCTGAGCTGTTTAGCATCTCTCCTCACATTTTCACTGCTGGAACATTGTTGGCTTTGATACACATTGTGCTCTTCCCCTCAAGCGACAAGGAACAAATGTTCATGCAGCACAGAAAGCGCCCATGGGGTGAGGAAGGAGAGGCTCAGACTTACTGAAAACATCCGCGGCTGCTTGCTTTCACCACTATCTTCCCACTCCAAGCAGGGAGAAAGGACAGGGAAGCAGCAGCAGCCGAGGACAGAGTCTTGGCTCGGCCGAGGTTCTCCCCCTCCACCACCAGCCCAGCTCGTACAGCACCAGGGAGGACAGCCAGGGGTTGCTGCCGACTGCGCAGGTCCTCCAAGGGTGAGGAGGAATGCAGGGGCTGGGCACAGAGCCGGGCAGTGGTGAGGAGCTCCGAGTAGTCCTGATAGCTCCAGTTGTGTGCCAAGAGGCCCTCAAATGGGGCAGCAGCACGTGCAGGTGATGTTTTGAACCTCAGTCGTAAAAGCAGAGGTTGGAAGTTGAAGCGGTCGTGAAGTGGAACCGCAGGTGGGGGCACCGGCAAAGCCCAACCTGGCAGGCAGCGGCAGCACGCGGTTAGCTCTGCCGCCTCATCTCACCAGAGGTGCTGCTTATGGACTGCGAAGATAAAGCTTCAAGATGCAGCCAGGCCAATATTGCTGTCAGACTCTGCTTGTCTGTATTGGCATGGCAAATGGAGACGCCACCCCAGCGGGTGTATGAGAAATGCAGCGCACGACCCAGTCCTCTTCCTGAAGGAACCGAAGCCCCAGCAGGGTGCAAACGCTGGCAGTGGGGATTTCTGCTCCTTAGTGAGATGCCTCAGGGCCAAATGCTTCTCTCGGTACTGCAGTGTATGGGGTCAACACACTGAAGTCAAGAGAATTAATTCAGATTTATGAGTCCTAAATGAGCAGGTCGTTAGTGTCCAGAAGCAGAGGGGGCAGCGCCAACCCAGCGGAGCTGGAGCAGAGCTCCTTGCTCGCAATGCACACCGGGCTCTGCAGCTGCCCTGGGGATGTTGCAATGAGAAAGTCACTCTCCAGTAAGCTCAAGCAAAATATTTGCTGTGGTCACCTGAGTGCACACAGCCAGTTCAGCAAGATCTCTCGCTATAACCCGATAGTCATTTATTTGCTGAAGTGGGGTTGGCTCAGAAGCACTGTGCAGCTTTCACTTCCCTACCTAATTTTGCTGCTGTGTTAATTGAAATTATTGAAACTTGGTTACAGAACAGGACTCATTGTGAGAGGCTAAGGCTAAGCCTCCATTAGCTCCCGTTGCTTTACTCCTGTGTATTCGTGGTGTTGATAACACCTTTCTTAAATATTTGCATCCTTAAGAAAGAATCTGACCCCCCCCCCCCCAATCTTACTGCATTTTTCATGATTTTCTCTGGATCGCTAGCACAGTTTTGTGTAAGAGACAAACACCTGGCAAATGTTTGGAGACTGCTGGCTGCTTGGCACATATCAACGTCAGGAAGATTTCTGGGCAAAAAGAAAAAAAAAAAAAAAAGATGAAGAAGAAGAAGAAGAAAACCCGCCCAGCTGGAACACTTTCCCAGAATGCCTGTCTCTTCTCAAGACAGACAAGGCTTGGACAGAACAGATGTTTCCACCCAAAAGCAGATGTGGAGATGTTACTTTCCCAGGGAGGAAGTGTGGTGGGGTTTATTATTAACCAACAGTCCCCACATGACAGCTTCCCTTGACCAACAGTTGGAAAATCTGGAAAAAAACATAACCCTCTAAGCCAAGTGGTGGCAGGAAATAGCCAGCCCTGATGGACTCCGTTGATTTATTATTATTAATTACAACCCGGAAATGACCAACAACATCTGCGAGAGCCAAACATGGAAGAGAAAGAAAGCTTGAGCACAGGGGCCAAATTTCTGATTCCATGATGGCCTTAGCGCGCTGCTCAACTTCAGGGAAGGCAGCTGCGAGTCGGTGTGAGCAGCCTCTGTCAGGGTGCAGAGGGAAAGGTCTGGTGGCCGACGGGGAAAGGGGGAGTTTCAGAGCAAGAGGCAATCCTGTGTCACCCACCGAGTACAACGCCGGGCAACTGGCAGCCCTAAAACTAGAAGCACCGAGTTGCGTGAGCACGATGCTGAGCCTCGGAGAAGGCTGCCTGCTAAAAGGCAGGCTGGAGCCGTGCCACGCCAAGGTCCCAAACCTGCTTCCCCATGCAGCTGTAAATAGTACCACGTGCACAGAGCCCGGCTGGATCCTGCAGCACTTGTGCTACACGGCATTAACGCGCTGTAAGCCCAGAGATGGAAAACAGGCAATAGAAAGAGACCAAAGTACACCAAATCCCAAACCAAGCGCAGGGAATGAGAACAGAATTCCACCAGAAAAGCGACGGCGGGGTGTCTCAATGAAATAACGCAAAGGAAAACAGGTTTTAAAAATAGTTGCGTGGAAAGAGGAATTGCAAGCTGAGTATTTAAAGCATCAGTCAGCCTCTGTGGCCAAGGAGCGAGCATGGGAGAAGCATCGCTCTGGTTATTTTGGCTGCCGCTCCTACATGAATGATGAGTTTGGGGCTTTTCTTCACTTGTCCTGAGTCAGGTAGACACATTGCTCTGCTCTGCGGGCCCCGTGCTCTTTGCCCAACACCAGCACGTGGGTGTGAAGGGGAGCCATGCACTGATCAGCATCTGAGCAAACAGGATCCAGCTACTCACGCTTTGGCAGGTGCTCACTTATTTTGCAAACTGGTTCAGCTTTGCTAAAAGCTTTGGATTTCTTTCGTCCTTTTCCTCTGCAGAACTTCTACATTTCCAGATTTTAAAACAACATTGAACCAGCCATTACCACTGCTGGTGTAAAATAAGACATTTTCAGCTTCTCTGCTGACAGCCCCACCTAAGGACACACGGACCCTTTCCCACCAGGTACTGGAGAGCATGGGCTCCCCGACACGCACACACGTCTGCTGTGGTTAACCCACAACCTGAGAGCTCATAGAACATCTGTTTATATTTTCAGAGCAGTATTAACATTGTCAGACCATGGCAAATCTGCTTAATTTTAATGGACATATGTATAATACACAAGCCAAAATACACTTAAAATGGGACATGTCAGAAAATAAACAACTATTAGCTAATGAAACACAAAGGAAGTCGGTTCTTGCACTTTCTCTCCCCCGTACATCCCCTGCAGCCACAGTTCAGTCATCTCCTTGTGGCTCCCCACTGCAGCCTCACACCCAAAAACCTAAAAACTTACCCAGAAAAATAAAGATGCCCCTCGGAAGCATGCTGGGATGGCGCGGGAGGAGTGCGGAGAGGGAAGGCCTCTGCTGTGCTCATGCTTTCAACACCGGAGTAACATGGGTCTATTTGCCAGAAGAGGCCGATTGCTTTCTATGGAGGCTTCAAAAAAACCCAACATTCACGTGAAAATCAGCCCCACCAAAACGCAGAGCACTGCTTCAGACACGGGCTGGAGGGGGCACAGGAAGGCCTGATCCCCAGCCGTGCTGCTCACGCTAAGAAAGTGCATCCAGGTGGGACCGGGCCTCGCCTCACCTCCAAGCCCTTCTTCCATCTCAGAACGGGTCGAAGGGCCTTTCCACGTCAGGGTCAAGTTTTTAAACTCCATGGCCAAGAAAAAAACCCTAATAAATAAATAAATAAATAAATAAAACCAAGGGAGACACTGCCAAGCTCCACTGCGGCCTGTTCCGGCCCAGAAGGCCGTGCTCCCTCGCGCTTCACTCGCAGTGAAAAAACTGCTGATGTTAAGGGTGATTGCATTTGGGTGCGTGTTAAAGTCTCTTTTTAAAGGGAAGCAACATTCCCGTCCACAGATTCACCATACCCTTCCCAGCTCTACAGAGATACGTGTAGAAATGGAACCTGAATGGGTTATTTCCACCCCCTGCTCTTTCCCTTGATTTATTTTGTAAGGTATCCGCTGCAAAAACCAACTGCACAGAGGTGAGGAGAAGTGCCCCATAATTGAGAACAATATCTCCGAGGGGCTTTTCCAATGAGGTGCAGATTTCTCTGGCATACATTCCCAGAGCTGAAGTCAGTATAATGAAGTCCAGAACTTTTAGGTTTCCCCTTTAATATATCCATCATGTCTAGATCCATTATTGACATGTTGACTTTCTTGTTTCTGATTTAAGCTGCCAGACTCAGTAAAATTGCCTTGACAGCTTTAACATTTGTGGCAGAACACTGACATGATGTTACTTACAGCTAATTAAAGTTGAGAGCATAATAAACAATGTCGGGATCCTAGCAACCTAATTTCCTCGGGTATTGAGTTTGCTGGATCTTGACCGGGGTTCTTTGAAGCTCCAGCGAGTTCCGACGCTGACCTCCCGGCTCTGCAGGCTTAGGCTTCAGACACTGGGGTGCCTTTGGTCCCAGCTGGTTAACACCAAGGGCACGTGGAAAATGGTAAATGGTGAGCGATGGGGAGAGACAGGGATGGGTAACTGGCATGGAAATGGGAAACGGAGATGCTGGAAGCGGGTTTCCAGGGCCATTTCACCACGGAGAAACGAGCCAGTAGGTTATAGAAAATGAGCAATGGGATGAAAGCAAGGAAAGGAAAATTTAGACTGATTACCAGGAAATTTTTCCTCCTTGTGAGCTCTTTTAGAGTGCAAAATATTCTCTCAAGAGAAGCACTGCACACCACATTGCTCAAGTCGTTTAAAACTGGCTGGACAAAGCACAGCAGCAGAGTGCTGGGAAGGGTGGGCATTTGGGGTAGGAGAGTGAGTGTGAACAAGGTGACCTCATAGAATTACATTTTCAAGCCCATAAAGTCTTGGAAACTTTGTAACTGCATCAGTTCATTTTCCTGTCTTCCACGGTTCCATCTCAAACCCAGCTTATTTTACATCGAATTGCCTATTACAGTGGGAAATTACACACAAATTAGAAGAAAATTTCTCTGCTTCCCTAAAGATCAGGAGTTCAGTCAAGGGCAAAATTTTACCTTTTCTTCTGATGTTTTTGTTATTTATTTTAGAAAAACAAAAAACCTTGCAATACCAAAATGAGATTCCTAGAGCTGACTCAGCCAGCAAAATCAGCATTTTTTCTTGTCTGCAGTGAATCAAAAAATCACTACTCACTTGTGCAGAATCAACTGAAATTTGAGGGGAATTAAATCCAAAATCTCCCTCTGTTCGTACAAGTGACTGACATGCCTTCTTTATTGCCAGTTTCTTGAGTGTTATTGGACTGATTTTTCCCACTTCCACTGTAGCTCCTCATTCTGCAAAGTAGGGCAACAGCAACATTTCATCTCTCTTTTGCAAAGCCTTAAATGCAGTGCAAGCAACACCATCACTGTGAGCTGAGCCACTGGGAAGTCATCAAAGAAAACAAAAGTTGAGATGAACTAAGTTAAATCTCAGTGAAAAATATTCTGGTGTGCATGTGAAGAGAAGCAACCGGTGAAATCGCAGTAAGAGGATGAAGGAAGAAGGGGCAGCGGGACCTTGGACAAAGAGGTGCTGCAGGAGGAATTCCTCCCTACTCCTGGGATGCTGGGCATGATCCCAAGCCTTCTTGTCCAGTCCTTTGCCCAGGAGCCAGGGAAGTCTGCAGGCCCTTGGAGCCCGCAAATGACAACAGCTCACAGTACTCACTCCTGTTGGGGTTTCATTTCCCATCTCAGTCCTCCCTCTCTCCTGCTGTTTCATAAGCCCAGGACTTCATTTCAGTCTGCTGGCCGCACACGGTTCTGCTTATCAGGAGGGCATGGACAGCATGGGTGGTAGAGGGACGGCAGAGGAAAAGGAGCGTTTACATTTCCCAAACCCTACACCAAAATCAAAATTTTCCCAAATCCCTGCAGGCTGCATCCTTCTCTGTCTGCAGAGCAGTTAATGCAGCAACTCCACTGAATTCACTGCAGGGAAAAAAAAAACAGCTCTTGGATGAAGGACTCCTGCAAAAGCAGCATTTCCTCCCTTTTGTCTTGGCTGCGGCTGTTTTCGGTTCCTGATTGTTCAGACTCTTTATTCCTCACTTTCAGACTCTTGTTCATTTCCAGCTGGGCTGTATGTGTGCTTCAGAGATCCAGTGGGAAAGGTGGTGCGCAGTGACCCCCAGTCATTAATCAAGCTGCCTAAGCCGGGGCCTTTTCACAGCCAGAGCCTGATTATTGGCTCTTGGGAGCTGCGTAATAAAATGACAAGGGGAGTGAGTCTATTTCCTGCCGCCAAACTGCTGACATTAATTCACACTGGGGGGCTCCGGGAAGACAGCGGGAGGGGGAGAGCGGGGAAGGAGAATCTATCTGTGCAAGTAAACACTGCAGGACCTGCGTGCCGTTACCCAGCTGCTGCGTGCATGTGTGCGCAGACGTGTAACGGCACAGATGTGTGCACGCATGCACTCACCGTCCCGTGTAGGGGCGTACAGCCCTTCAGAGAAAAATGCAGTTTTACAAAGCACTAGGCACAAACTTGGACCAAAACCAGGAGCCAATCTGAGAACCTCCGAGTTACTGCAGAGGTCCAGATCCGGTCTGCAGCTGCCTGCTTTACCCGGACTGATAGTCACACTACTGTATCTCAAAAGCACGTTTTTTTTCCAATGGTAATCCTTAAAAACAACAAGAAAATTAGGTCCACACTTACAAAAGTTTGCACTGCAACTTTAGCTTGGGTTCCAAGACCATAGCCCAGTCCAAGAAAACCCCAACCAAAATAATACCCGCTGCACCAGCCAACCAGGCTGACGGGTTTCATCTCACGGCAGCAAACTGCGGCTGCAGAAAGCCTTGATGCTAAATACCTGCCATGTTCTAGGCATGGCATGAAACCATCGTAACAACAGCATCAAAACCACCACCACCAAACAAACAGCAAAACTCCTCAAGACCAACATTGGAAGCATTCAGAACTGAAGTCCTGGAGGACTCGTGCCTAGAAAGACGGGCTGATTGCATCCTGACACTCCTACTGCAGAGGAACAAACGGGATGGTAAGTACAACTGGTAACAATTTTCTAAAATTGGAGAAATTCCTTGTTCTTTTCTTTTTTCTTAGCTAATAGTTCTTTTGTCCTGACTCTAGACATTTTGCTAATCAGTTTATATCATATGGGAGCTATCAGCAGAGACAGTCAAGCCTGGGGATATGTAAAGCCTTTCCACTGCCTGAAGAATCCAAGGAGACCTTTGACACTTGCCAAATTCCCTTGCAAGGGAAGGGTAAGGGAAGAAAGTCAGAGCCAAAATCTGTAAAGTCATTTCTTCATTAGCCTTCAAATATAATCTTAAAACATTCCTCTGCTGTGATACCTTGTTTTTATGGGACAACAACAATTGAAGAACTGTTTTGCCAAGACCACTGCTTTTCATACTGCTGGCTCCGTTCCTTGCACAACAGTCACCCGTAGTCTAGCCTGGCCATCTGGCCCCTCAGCTTGTCCGTGGATGGCTGCTGATGAGCCAAGCATGTCGAAGTTCAGGATCTGTTGCAACCCGCCAGGTCAGCTGCTGGGATGCGAGCAGGCAGCGCGGCGTGGGAATGGCAGCACATGTAGAAGCACCTCTGCAAGAGCACCGAGGCTTTTCTGTCTCTTCTGAGACAACTTTATTTCATCAGCACATTTCTAGTTGCACATGCAGGATATTCTTGGAGCCAGAATCATCTCTGACATGATCCCTACAGTCAGTAACACCCCTGCAAAGAAGCACAAAATGCTCCCGCATTTCTCTCCCTGTGGCACAACAGCAAATGGTCCCAGCAAGGTAAATTCTGCAGAGCTGTTAATGACTGCACGAGGCGCTGGGCAATCAGAGCGAAATTCTCTCCTGAAACACTCCATCAACAATCAGAAATGCAAGTCTAATGCCGTCCTTGCCACCAAAACAAAGTAAGCTTCTGGTTTAAGCAGAGTTTGAATGCCCCTATTCCCCTTCTCTGCAGCCACCCAGGAGAAAACAAACAAAACACAAGAAACCACACGAAGGGCTGATGGGAGGGACTCCAGAAGCCTCTGCTCTGTAGTCCAGCCCTCCTTCTTTTTTCCTTTTCTATTGAAACAAATGGAACACGGAAATTGAGGAAACTCGGAACAAAGTCAATTGGAAGCGACAGACCTGAACCCCACCACGACAAATCGGTAGAGCTGAATTGCCTTCGATGGAGTCACACCGCTCTGCAGCAGCAGAGAATCTGGTGCGTCACCGAATATTAAGTGCATCGATCCTCAGAGAGGATGTGAGCGAGCCCAGGATTCGGTCCCAGCCCTGCAACGCAATGGGTGCACGGCCAACTCCCCGCAGCGTCAGGCCTGGGGGAGGTATGGCAAGCAGCCAGTAAATCAAGGTGTGCGAGGGAAATAGTATCATTACTTCTCACGTGTGCATCTGAGCAAGAAGTGCCTGATAAAAAAAAAGACCCATTTGCCATTGCAACTATATCAAACCTTCTACAAAAAGTCACTTTGAGGTCACTGTTTTTGTCCAGTATTTCAATACATTAAATGCAATTACTTCATTGTTGATTTACCTGTCATTAGAGGCATGTGTTTGAACATGATTTATTGAGTGAGTTTTGTGCCAGTTGACTTGCAATAGATTGCACAATATTCAAAAAGGCTCATTTGCTTGGCATTACATTAGAAGCACGGTGATTGCAACACAAAGCAATGTAAATGAGTTCTGAGAGGCTCCATCATTCATGTTGTCATGTACTGAATCCTATTATTATTTATTACCATAATTGTACTGTGTTTCCTGGGGCGATAAATTAGGACTGATGGGTCCCGCTGACAGCCAAGGACTGGACTCGCTCTATATAATTTAATAGGGATACTGTTGGATCTCAGCTTGGAGGGGACTTAGGGAGGAATTTAGTAACTAAGCAAAATCTTTTCTTAAAAAAATTAAAAATAAAATAAAAGCAGTGAGTTTGTGTTGGCTGTTTTTTTTTTTTTTTTTTTTTTCCCTTTTCCTCTCCCTTGGCAGCAATTTAAGTCTTGATAAAAGCTGCAAAGGAAATGGGAGCACTCTGTCTTTCATAATAGGATTGTTAAAAAAATCACTGCCCTGTGTCACAATCTGTTTTATGCTCCCTGCTGACAGGCAGCCTCAGCACGGCTGGGAACAGAGGGACAGGGGATGACTTAAAGGGACAGCAATGACAGCTTCTGACCTCTAGCACAGCAGCTCAAATCCAACCCACGGCTGCAAGCAGGAGCTGTTCCTAACTGATGTCTGTGGGGAATGGGTGAGGTTACCCCAGCCCCTTGCATACAAGCATTCATAAAATGCCATCAAAAACCAGCTTTTTGACCAGCCTGGCAGATTTTGATTGTCACCTACGTTGTCTCTGAGCTCAGTGCAGTCACTGAGCTCTGTCTCTTCTCTAGTTTGCACACTCGTAGGCCTCCTTCCGAGGGCTTTACGTGCAGTCTGAGGTACTCCTTTGGTCAGGGAGCTTCATGAAATATATATATATATATGAAATAAGTTTGATACTGGCCTCAGCTGAGGCCTATTTCTTCTGCTGAAGACTTTTTCCCACGCAGCCCAACTCCCAAATCCCTGAGGGGCCGATGCAGGACTCTCAAACAGCCCTAAAAAACCTTACAAAGAGCAAACACAGCACACGGGGGGGGGACTGTAGCGTATTTCACAGCCACTGCCTGTTGAAACCAGGCAGCCTGCTCCTCCTCTAACTTCAGGGTGCCAAACACAAGGGATCATAAACCTTGGCTCTTAACTATTCTTCAGCCAGCACAAGCCTTCCGACTCGGATGAGTGCAGTGACAACCTCAAAGCCAGGGCAGGGTGTGCCTGGCTGTGCTGGGATGGTACGCGGGCAGCCCGTGGCACTGCAGTGAGCTGTGACGCCGTTTTATTCCTGGCCCAGCTGGGACAAACCTTCCCTATTACTGAAAGGAAAAAAAAAACAAACAAGCTTTTTACATAAAGGGCTGATGAATTAAAACTGTGACCTTTCCCCCTTCTCTTTCCATTTAGGACCAGAAAACAACAGAAAAACCCAAACGGGGCTGTTTTGTGACCAAAACTATGGTCACAAGCAGGGGTCTTTCGGAATGGCTTTCCTTTCAGAGCAATCCCGTGCTGATGGGAAGCTGCAGCGTTAGTCTTTGCGATCGCTTTGTTAGCATAATGCCTGGGCACTTTGGAAACCGACTGCTCACCCAGCAGGTACCTGCTCCTTCCCTTCCACACCTGAGCTGACAGCAGACAGCGTCCTGCACTCCCTGCGAGCTAGGGGGCTTTTCCTACAGCGTGGCTCTAAAGGTTCTTTGGATTTTTGATACTGTTTGGCTTGTGGCCATGTTATGAAGAATTAACCCAGAAAGGGGCTTTTTAGCACGATAAAACCCCAGTTGTGCTGTTCCTAAAGCCAGGGAAGGTGAGAGCACTTCTGGCGCTGTGCTGCAGTTCTGATGGCTGCTTCTGGGAACTGATCAAACCTTCTTGTGTCATGGTCATTCCCCGTTATAATACTGCTTATTCATCATATCGGGCTGTGATGGATATTCATTAGCTAAATTACAAGGTTATTAAGGCCAGTAAGATGAAAGTGTTGTATTAGTGCTGCTATTGCTCTGCTTGAAACAAACAGAACGAATCTCAAACCACGGCATCGATGCTCCACCCTCGGAGCTAACAGAGCCCCCCCGAAGCCACAGGAACGCCACCGTGGACGTGCCATTAGAAAGAAGTTAAAGCTTGCGTATCCTGAACACAAAACACGAGAAGCACTCTGAGTGCTCCTGGTAAGGCAGACAGAGGATCCTACAAGCATGACAGGTGAATGGGGAAAGCATGCCTCAGGCTCTAGTATCCAGATTAACATTCAACAATAAAATTCTTCTTCTTTCCATGCTTTTAACCACCGCCAATCCTCAATCTTTCTACTGCGCTTTTTGTGAAGAGACTCAGAGCTGCAGAACCTCAGAACTGTTGGATTAGAACAGGTTAATGGTCCCTACAGTCCTGTGCGTTGTATTTGTGAGCAGCCAAACGTCCATAAATCCTCCTAGCGGACAAGTTTATGGAATAATCAACACATCAGGGATATTTCCTACCAACCTTCCTCGAGTTAGTAACTGGCTTATGCCACGAGGCATGAGAGCTTATTGACTGTATCCATCTCGTGTTCAAGTCAATAGATATCTGTCAATTCAGGTCAATTCAAATGAGATTTTATTGACAGGAGAAGCTATACAAAATGTTGCCAAGGTGTGAGAAAATGACAGCACACCCCCTACCTTCCTTGAGACGTCTGTCAGTGAGACAGATTCAGCCTGCAATGTTTTTATAGAGAGACTTACTTGCAGCTTCCCCAAACAGAAATCATCCTCGACTGGGCTGCATTGACTTCACCGAGCCGAACTGTGCTGAGCATGAGCAAGATCCATCCTGTTTCACTAGGGACACCACCAAGTAGTGTCAGTGCATTCAGATGCTAAGGATGTCAACCCACTATTAGAAATGGGGCTGCGTCACCATCCTTCTGCCAAAAAGCACCAAGCAGCATCCCCAGACACAAAACCCCGGAGCAGAGCCTGCACCTACAGCTGGTAGATAATCAGCATCCCTGCTCCCCCTCCCTCCCCGCTGATTGCTGCTCCGGCTCAGATTCCCTCTACCCCACGCAGACATATGAAACTTGTCACTCAGACTTCAAAGGCGCTTTTCGCTCACCCTTCTGCGGCGGTGACACATTTTTGGCCAAGCACATCACATTAATAGAATTTGCTGTCAAACAAGAAGGCTTGCAAACAATGGAAGGATTGTACACTGTGCCGCATGGCTGATGGGCAGATCACCAGGTAACCTGATGCAAGAGCTATAAAATATCTCAAAGACACAAGCAAAAAGCACAGAGCCTAGTTTTGCAAAGAGACGTGTGGTTTGTAGAGGTTTGGTGGGGTGTTTTTTTTGGTATATATTTTGGAACAAACCTTGGCATTGGACTTCCTTGGGTTTCCAAGCCCAGCTTCAGTTCAACATGCACATTTCCTCAGACACTGCAGCGTTTCCTTGTTTTCTCTGGTGCCTTCTTCTCTCGCAGATACTCATCTTTCATTTCATTACTTGAAACAAATCGTGGGCCAAGATCTGCCAGCCTCATAGAACCCATGAAAATATTTTACACGTACCGCGTTGCACGGTAACCTGGTCAGAACTGCTCACTAGCAGTTTTCACCATAAGGCAAAAAAGGCTCTGCTTTGCATCCCGCTGCTCATGCTGTGGTTGAACCCCAGAAGGAGTAACGGGGACCACTTTTATGAGAATTAGCACGTTGCAGCAGGGACAGGGTGAGCGAGAGGCACGCACCTGAGCCTGCTGTCCATGGGGATGCGCCCCCGAGGGCTTTCCCCATAGAGCTCGTGGTGCTCTGGGCGATGATTAATGAGAGCTTGCGGTTGGAGCTGAGCAACTGTGACTTTTTTCTCTCTCTCTTTTTTTTTTAAATATATAAATCACTGGTAAGCTGGCGTATCAAGAAAGATGGCAAGGAGAAAGGGCAAGAGAAAGAGAACTACGCATGTGACACTAATCCCAGCCCTGTCCAACAACTAGCTGGGTGAGTAACCCCAAGGGGATTTATTTTCTCCAGGGTGTCTGAAGAGGCCAGCAGCGCTCTCAGCTGCAGTGCCTGGGCACCAGCAGCACTCAGGACACTGTAAGAAACTCCTACGGGGTATCAAGCCCGTACCAAAATTATCTCCCTGATGTAGGGGTTGGATCTCGCTTTGAGGCACGGAGTGCAGGAAATTAGCACAGAGCTGCCCCATGCCAAGGGCACGCGGGCAGGTTCAGAGCCTGGATCTCGGCAGCCACACCAGGAGGGGCTTTGCTGCAGCCTCGAAGGATGAGGCAGGACCATTTCTCCAGCCTCTGCACACCTCCTCTGGAGCCTATGGAGCGAGGGAGAGCCCTGCTCTGCTCAGCAGGTTCTGGTAAGCAAGGCGAGGACAGGTCAGAGCCACTGGAAGCACCTCCGGCTTCAGCCGTGCAGGCCACTGAGCACCCATTAGATAGCAAGAATTTTGGCTCTTAGTGACCTGGCCAGGATTTAAATCGGTGACCTCGCAATCAGAGACCGCACACCCCATTAGCCACCTCCGAAAGGGACGTTTCGAGCAGCTTTGGTGAGCCCCCGTAACCGCCACATCCTTCCCCACGTCTCCAGGAATATTACTGCGATGCGAAGTATGACTGACTGGAGAGATGAAGATATTAAGCATGTGTCTTTGTCAGTTATGGCCATTATCATTAGCAGACTAGCTACTATTCCCTATATATTCCTTTTAGAACCGTTTACAGCTGAAACATTTTTAATGGCTCGATGAATATGAATGCAACATTTATAACCATTTACACATATGAGACTTTGGGGCACATCCATCTTTCATTGCAGGCACATAACCTCCCATTACCGCGCTGTCACACCGAGGAGGAAGTGGGGAGAAGAGGACCCCACTCCGCAGTGAAGGATGAGGACATTATTTCTGCCTGTTTTGTAAAACCCATTTTCAGAAATCTCCCTTATTGTCATCACAGACTTCTCTCCGCAGTCACACACTTATTTGGGCTCTTTATACTTTCATTAACAATGGGAAAATGCAGGCCGTTACATCTGTTAGCAGACATAATTTTAGACAAATACAACTTCTTATCAAATAAGCCTGCAATAAATGTTTCATGAACAGAACCCTTCAATAGAACTCCCAACACTAATTTAATGAGAAGTATCAAATGATTTTTTTTTTATATATTCTGATATCTCCCCTGAGACAAATGATACTTTGCAGGCCTATTTTTAACAAATGAATTATTGACTTAAACTGGCACAATTAATCACAATATAATGGGATCAGGGGATGTTAGAGGCTCATTCAGCACGGCAGATGATGAGTACTGACTCTTCCAAGAAATGAGGCTCTTTAATCACTCCCAGATTAACAGCTACATGCTTTCAAATTTCAATCACAGGGCCCTGGCAGTGTGGAATGAAAAGGGCCTGCTCCAGGAGGAAGGAAGAAAGCAGGAGGATTTCTCGCCCCACGAGAGCCCCGACGCTCGCTTGCCCAGAAACCGGCCCTTTACTTCAGTTGGGAAGGGGGGATCTAAATCATGCTGCAATTCTGTGAACTCTTCCTTCCCATCCTTATCAGGTGAAGGCTTTGATTTCACGCCATCGAGCATGTTTGGTTTGACTCTGCACTCTTGTGATCGCACAGATAGAAATCACAGCAGGAGCATTCCCAACACCAGCGATTTGATGCGTTTGTCTTGCAGTGATTGGGACTGGAAATTCTTTCAGCTCCCCAGACAACATTTGACCCAATTAAAGAGTAATTCAGAAGCTTTTGTGACAAACGATAACAAAATAATAAGTATAAAGATCAAGTTTTAAAGCCAGAAATGGCAAAGGAAATGAAACAAAATTAACATCAAGGCAAACTGAATGCACGCTGAAACTACACGGAAAGTCAAATACCACGTCTGCTTTACTTTGCTGGTCTTGAGTTGAGGGTTCTGTCTTTCCTCAGCAACAGTTAGTGACATCTCAGACACTTCAGGCAGAGCTTTTTCCTCCAGCCTGTGCTGCCTGAGGTGCTTGCAATGCCCTGGAATCTTGCAAGGAAAAATTCTCAATTTGGCAAGAGGCTTGGCAAGTACAAAACGGGGAGAGAGATTCCCAGCAGCTGAGCTTCAAAACAAAAATGCATTCTTGTAATTTGCACTTTTGAACACTTTTAAAAATTATCTCCTCTCTAAAATAGAGAAATGAAAAGCATTTCCAGGATGGGTCATGTGCATCATCTGGCCTCACATCCTGCCTTTGACAGTGACCTGCATCAAACGCCTCAGCAAAAGAATTCAAGAAACTTCAGAGCAGGATGTTCAAGACACAAAAGCAACTCCACAAGGAGAGAATCACACAACCATGGCCATCTTTTCCTGACCACTTCACCTTATAAACAAATGCAAACCCTGAAACGTATGTTTCAGCATTCACTCAGTGCATGTTTGATTAGTGTTTAGCGTGACACTCCTAGATACATTATTTAGAAATGTAGGCAATCTCCCTTTGATACTTGTGCAGAGAAACAAACTTCCTGGCTAAGGGCTGAGGAAGGAAACAATCAGTTACCTCTGCAATCATCGCCCAGCAGCGAATTTCATCAACACTACAGCTGAGTGTTGGAGTTCATTTAGACTGAAAGGCAACATGAATGCGGTCCCAGGCTACAGACCAGAGGGGAGGTAAACTCAACACCAAGATTTGGGTTAAGGACTGTCAGAGAGAAAAGCCGTGTTTTGTCAGGTTGAGATTCAGCACTGATAGCAGGAGGACCTGCTGAAGATGCTTTTCCCTCCTACAGGAGCCTTTTGCTGGTTCTACACCACAAGGTATCTGCCCAGATGTGGTATTGCATTACTGCTTCCTAAGAAACTCTCACTGCAATCTTTGTCTGCTTCGTCTACAAATGTAGACTTTCAAACAAACCAAAAAACAACAAAAGCAAGCGCAGGACTTTCAGATACTTTGGCCAAGAGAATTGTCAGTTTTCTGTCCATTCAGTCCTGACTCTTGAAGCTGATGGCAAGTTCCTCAGAACAGCTCTGCGGTGCTCACCACATGCCTCCAACAGCCGCACGTCCTCAAGCCACGAGCAAACGCTGCAGCTCCCTTTGTCCCTAAATCCACCCAGAAAGGGGGAACAGCCATTTGCACTGGAAAAGGACTGGGAAAGAGACCGGGCAAGGTGGCAGATGCACTGGGCTGTGCCAGACTTTTTCCAGCACGTGTTGCTGTCTGCGAGGCAGGGCGCAGAAATGGGAAATGGCAAACGAAGCCCGAGTGTGCTGCACGCGCCTGCGCTCCCTCGAACCAGAGCCACTCTCGGGAACGGGGGCCAGCTCCTGGGTCTCCAGTGGAGGTCTGGTAGCCAAAAAGCATTCTCTTCTTTCTGTTAATTTATAGGCCTGTCAGAAAGTTACAATTGATTGGGAAGAGGTCTTGTTTTACCTACGGTGGGAGGAAATCAAGTGATGTTAGCAGCAATGCTGGGCACATTATCATCTGCTGGTTCCATTTAACAACTTCTCACAACATATGCAGTTTACATTATGGTATCCTGCACATGTAGTCTTTGGCTGAAAATATCCTCCAGAGCTCTGAATTTATGGTCATGCAAATACTCAGAGAAGCAAGAAACAGGCATGCCAAAGAATGAAAAAGGAAAGCCTTCTTTGTTTCTGCTTCTAGGTCATGTTAACTCTACCCCTGCTGTGCTGCAACAGAACAAGGGATGCTGGTGTTTCACCCTCGCACCCTCATCTTCTGCAATGGCAATTCCTCAAATACCGCCATCTCGCCCAGATTTACTTGGCTTCCATGGGCAGCTGGAGCTGGGCCTCCGAGAAAAGATCTGCTTTCAGCCAAGCTGTCTTTTCCTCTCTCTACAGGCCTGGCATAACAACAGGCCTCATTCTGCCATCGTTCCCACCAGCTCTGCATCCCTTGGGCTGTCTCCTGAGTCCCAGCAGTGGCAGCACAGCAAATGAACCTCCAGGGTCGAAACCCCACAAGCACAAAATAAGGATTTCAGTTCCCTACTGAAGCTATTGTTTTTCCTGTTTTGATTTATGTTTTTTTTTCTTCCTGACATAAAAGTTCAGTGCGACATAAGCAGAGAATTGAACTGAATCCTTTTGTCCTTTCTTCCAGAACTAACTTCACTCTCAGCAACGAGCCACAAGCTGCTCCACGTGTCGCTCCGCAGTGCCAGGCAGAGATCCTCGCCTCCATCCAAGAGGACTACAGATGCGTGCTGAGGATCCCGAGCCTATTAGCCCTCCCTGCCCGGTTAATTAGCTTGGGCACAGTTCTGCTGATTCCGGAGTTGGGGGCTCAACACGAGCTCACATGCCTCTGCGTGGCGCTAGCCAGTGGCTGTAATTTTTGTCATAGTGGAATTGCAGCTTTAATAAAAGAACAGAAAAACAAAAAGACATTGTTCAAAGACCTCCATTTCACATTAGGGCACAAACAATACATACACAACCAATGCAGCAATCTGTCACCTGTCAGCTGTTGGCAAAAGCTTTGCGGGAAATTAATTTTCAAGTGCAATTTCAGTAGCCCGTTGATCTAATGCTGTGGAACAGCGGGAATGGATCAAACGGGAAGTGGACCTGCATGCTTCCGCACTGTGTTTTTCAAGAAAAGATGCAGCCCACTATAAAACAAAAATGTATTTAAGATATTTTGCCATCTTCGGAACTTTTTCCAGTGCTAGGCTGGACGTCACTTCACACAAAGGAGCAGCTTCACGGACTTCAGAGGAGAAATCTCATTTTATAGCCAAGGTAACAGGGCCCTCTGTTCTATGGCGCAGCCACTTGGAACAGGCGGGTTAAAGCAGCAAGAAGTCACCGGGATGAAGTTACTGGGATTACCATAAAAATGACAGCATTTGTCCCTGACAGCCACGTCCAGGGAGTGTTTCCCCTTGCAGGTCCAGCTAACCCAGCCCCTGCTGCAGGAGGCGATGCAGCTCCGAGCACGGCGGCGTGCCCTGCAGGACTCCAAGATCAGAACAGCAAATACAGCCACTTCCAGTCCTGACTTTTGCCTAACCAGCACCATAAATCAGACCTTTCCTTATGGCCACGCGTTAAGTCCAGTGCAGACTGGTCACAACTACCACGCAGTTCTATTTTCTGTAACGTTTAATTGCTCCTAATTTATGTCAGGCAGGACTGCACTCAGCATGTGAAGTATTTAGCACTGGCACTTTAATGTCATGCTTAATACACATTTTTTAGAGCTCTGGTCATTAACAGCACGAGAGGGTTGAGCCCTGGATTTACTACACAGTGCTCCAAGGCCTGACTTGGCTTTTGGGGGATGTTGTAGCAGTCTAACCAGTGTTTCCTCACACACAGCATATGCCCCATACACGACATACACCTCATTTCTCAATTCTGCTATCACCAGGGAACAGCAGTGCACCTCTGGGTATGACACAGGGTTTATTTTTAAAAAGAGATTCTCAGCTTCAGAGACCTGCAAGCTTTCAGCCAACATATAAATCAGCGTGCTAAGAAATGAAAGCAAGTTTATGCTTTTTGGGAATGTTTATTATTGCGACAGCTCAGAAATGAAATCTTGTGTTTGTGAGAAAAATATGGTTGAAGTTGTTTCTGCATTGATACAATTAACCCACATTCCTACTTTCCTCTTAATTTTTTAATAAGCTGATTCATTTGCTGTATGATGTCACTACCTATTCACAACTTTATCAAAAGCATTAATAAAATATTCACATGTATTTTTGTTTACCAAAATGCCTTTTATGGGGATTAAATATTTCTAAATCAGCTCATTTATGTTTTCACCAAGCAATATATTAGAAAAAAAAAAAAACAAAAAAAAAAACCATGTAATTTGTGTTGGGGAAACTTGAAGAATTTTAACAGCAATTACTTGCTTTTTGAAAACTGTTTTTGAGGGGAAAAAGTAAGTCTTTCCACTTGCAGTTTTTTATTTTACTTTTTTTCCCCCCACAACTTTCTTGTGTTTACTCGTTGCTGAACACTGCGTGTCCCTGATTCCATCCGAACACCATAAAAACAAATACAAACGAACACACTAAATGGTGATTGCTGAGTGATCTAGTCTATCATCCTAAAATGGCCATTTAGGGCAAATTCCTTGAAACTCGTGGATGCAATTCTTTTCCTTTCAAAGGTCTTGTCTACAGGGTACACTGCGAAAAGTTGAGACAAACGGAGCCAAGGTATGAAGTTAATGAGCACACATCAAAGCCCTGTGGTTAGATGAAACTGCAGCAAGCTACAGACGTGTTATTCCGAGGCAGAGCAGCCACACGGGGGTTTAATAGCCTTGAACTTCTGTTTGTAACCTCATACAATTAGTTACTCCTCACGGCTCCCCACACAGACAAGCCCTAAGCATACTTCGGAGCTTCTGGGTTGCACGGGGCGCTGCCGTACGGCCGAGCTGCTGCCGTGCCGCTTCAGTCCCTGGGAGCTGCTTGAGGCACTGGGGGTGCCCAGGGTAGCACCCTGCCTTCAGCAGCCTCGGGCCCGCAGCTGACCCATCCTGCTGCTGCAGCACGGCCCGGGGCAGCTCCTGTCCCTTTCGGAGGGGTTCTGGGGACACAGCTACCGCAGATGGATGATGATGCAAACGAGACCGGAGGGAGATTTAACAGCTAATTTTCTGGGCTTTCTACAAAGTGCATCTGTTCCACCATGCTCTTTGCTGATTTTAGGGAGAAGGACTGGGAAAGTTTTGCTACAGAAATTGCAATTACTCGTGGTATGCTTTATTTTGATTAGCTATGAGGGCACAATAACAGAACAAGGGAGCAAACCAAGCCCCCTTCCTCCTCCAAACAAAGCGGTGTAAGCAAGCAGCCCATGCTTACAAGCACAGATTGGCCTTCGTAACCAACCGCTTCCTAAAAACCTAGGGAGAAATCACACCTTTTCGGACTGACAGGTGACACTGTGATCAATAAGGGCAAAGAAAACACTCTGAGATCATCGTTCGTGTTGTTGTTACACAATTTTGGCAAACAAAAGAAAGCCCCCACTGCCTGCAGTGAGTGACACTGGCGCTGTCTCACGTTAATCAATACCACCCTGCACGTCCCCTGCTCTTCCCAGGAACCCGCCGGGTCCTCTGGGGGAAGCTGCTTACGGCTGGAAGGGGACACAGGGAAGACATCGGTGAAGAATCAGGCACGTGGGACTTGAATTCATCTGCGAGCAGGTGTTAAGTGAATCCCTCCAAAAGGACAAGATTCATTCTTTTGCTGGCTTTAGGATGAATTAGCATGAATTCATAATCCATAAATCCTGGTGGCAGCAGAACAGCATCCCTCCTGTTGTTATTTATTTTGAGATTTTCACTGGGGCAATAGCTTTACATTTGACATTTATATAGGTCACAGTGAGCTAATAGCCATCTGCCATCTGGGGACTTTTATAATGAACATTGCAGAAGACTATGAAACAATCTCTGGCATTTCCGATTCGAACATAAGCTGAAATAGGGTTGATCTTTACAATATGCTCTGCTGTCTCTCTTCAGGTTTGCATTAGTCATTTGCCTGGCCTTGCTACACACACACACACGCTTGCACATATGGGAAGTAGTGGGCTTCAGCATTCCGTACTACCAGTTAATCACCACTCACATGAAAAAAAGAGACACGTTACCTTGTGTTGCTGTAAAAGGCCCCCACTCACCTGAAAATTCTTAACACATTTCAGAAATATTAATGACTCCTCCCTTGCAGTGAAAGTGTGGGAGACTCAGCTACAGCGCTGGCTTAGAGAAGGCACAGCGACGTGAAATCACTCCCGCAGTATCACATCGTCATCCCTTAGCACAAACTCACCGCTCTGTTTATCCAAAACACACACCAGGCTGAAGGATGTAACATCAGAACATGCAGAGAGCCCCCAGGAAAGCTGCCACAGACGCAGGAGCTGAGACACAGTAGATGACACAGCTTCATCTCACCCTCGGGTCACGGCAGCTGCCCTCGCTCAAGCCCAACTCTTTTATCAGTCACCCGAGGCCTTCGGCCGAACGCACCCTGGCTGAAATCAGGCCCCCCTGCAGGGGAGGCTGGGGCAGGGTGGGTCATGCCCTCACCTCTGCGAGCAGCAGAGACCTGCAGTGAAAAATCCCCGCGAGGAGCTTTTAGTGCTATGAAATATCTGCAGTGTCAGCCCTGGATCATCTGTGCCTACACTACAAGTGCTGTCGATGCAGCCGCCCCTGGGCTGCAGGTGACAGGGAGCGGCCGGGCTCCGTTGTGTCCCCGGCTGGCACGAGAGGGCCCAGGAACGTCCCCGGCAGCTCCCCGCCGCCTCCTGCCTCCTTGCTGAGAGGATGCCTACAGGAACGTGCATTTCCTAGCACCTCGGTGCACTGTCATCAGCTCTTGCAGATGGGGAATTGATGGAGGAAAAGATTAAATGACCCGCTGAATTGGATAAGCCACCTACAAGAGTTGTGAGTGAACCCAGGTGTCCTGAATTTCAGGTCAGGACTTTAATGGCAAGGCCACCCCTTCTCCCAGTACCTACGTGCTGTTTATTTTATGACACAAATCTGTGAAAGGACTGGATGTGCTCAGATGGATGAGAATATCCCATCTCGATTAGTCACTCTCCAAAAAGCCTCCTAGGGGGCCAGGCCTCCTTAATGCTGCATGTTCCTCCTGAGTTCCCCAAGCCTCAGCAGGCCTCGGGGTAATAAATTACATTTGTCTCTGCCTTAGCAGCAGCAGCCTGGCCGAATGCTCCTTTCCATGACTCAACTCATGATGAAATGCCTATTTCCTGGTGCTGAGATCTGTGAAAATTGGTCTTTTCAGCCTCCTTCCTGAGGGACGTGCCTCAGTGAAGCGGCTGGGGGCATCTTTGATCAGATGTGCCTTTCTCCCCTCCTCTTGCCCTCGATGCAGACGCCTGGTCCTGGGGTGTCGCTTGTTTGTATTATGTCTTTTAAAGATGACACACGGCGCGTTTGAAATCTAATCCCCTCTCACGGGGCTGTGGGGACGGGAAGTCAGGGAGATGCCTTAACGCTGACCAGGTTTTGACCTGGTCCTTCGAGGACTCAGGTTTCACAAAACGCTGTGCTGACTCCGATAAGCATAAATGTTTGGGGCTGCAACTTCTGCAAAGTTCAGCAGGTGACAGCTTACCCGACTGAATGCTCAGCTGCTGCTTGCTAACGCTGACTCGCGGGGCGACGGAGAGGTTGGAGGGTTCCCTTCCCAACAACACGGGATGTGCAAGAGCATACAGTCAAGGCCGGGCTGTTAACCAGTGCTCATTCATCTCAGCACCACTGGTAACACATAACAGTGCCTGTGAGCACTCCTTGTATTGTTATTAATGTCCACGTCATAACTGCTTCCACAGGACTTCCATTACAGCCACGGATCATCATGTGCAGAAGGTGCTGGGAGCTCAGCCTGGTTTCCCCCAGCAGGGCTGAGACCCAGCTCCCTCTTGAAATTACAAAGCAAGAGGGAGAGAGAGCAAATTTTCAGTTTTCACAGTCTTGCTCCATACCCAACCTGCAGCACCACAGAACCTGTTTTGCTGTCTCTGTGCCCTGTCCTGCTCAGCTCCCTCTGCCAACACCTGAGAACCCGCCTTGTCCCCATCTCTGTGCTCTGCACTCCCTTCCAGCACCGACTCTTGCAATCTGATGTCAATCACAGCTGTCTTAATGTGCTAAATTTCTAAATCCACGCTTGTGCTTACTTAACAATACGCTTCTTTGATCAGTGTAATACAAGCAAAACCAAGAAAAATGAGCCCCTTGCTTCCCCTCTCCTGAAGCAAGCCTCACAAGGCCTCAGGCTTGTAAAACCAACACTATTTCAATCTTTAATTTTATTTCCTTTATTTTCAGGCTGTTAGGTGCTGGTTCTGATTAGGGAC
Source organism: Heteronetta atricapilla (assembly GCA_011075105.1). Lineage (NCBI taxonomy): Eukaryota > Metazoa > Chordata > Aves > Anseriformes > Anatidae > Heteronetta > Heteronetta atricapilla. The sequence continues at coordinate 4,617,558 of CM021752.1, read as the reverse complement.
ATTCTAAGCAGATAAAGTTATTTTAAATAAAAAACACGTTGAGCTTTAGGAGAAAGTTTAAAACAAAAAAGAAAAAAAAAAAACAAAGAAAAACCACAAAACACATAACTAAATTAGAAAGAAATGTCTTTTCAATGTAAGTTAGTGTCCCCAGTGTTGTGGACATGGCTGCCAAGAGACTTGGGAAGCAACCTTTCTTTTTCCTTGCATTGCTCTGATCAGAAAGACTTCATTTGTAGGTAGAGGGAAGAGACTTGACTGCTGGATCCAAGAGGATAAGGGGATAAGGACCCCAGGCATTTTTAGGAAATGTCATTGCAGAAGCATATTCAGAGACAACTTCTTTGGTTTTGTGAGGCTCAGAAGTAAACAAGATTTCACCTAGATAAATACAAACTCACTAGCTGGATTTCAGCGGAGGGGGCCTGGGCGTGCCCTCCGTACCCCCATAAAGCCAAGCTTCTGCACCAGCAACCAGCAGCGGGACAGCTCTGCAGCCACCCCCGTCCCTCAGGCTCCCACAGTTTGCCACGTTGTGCTGCTGAACAAACAGGCTGGTGTTTGCAGTAGAGCTGCCTTGGACTGCTGCTGCTGCTGCAAATGAAATCAAATATGGCCCCGCGGCTGGATTTACACTGAGCTGACTAAAAATATCATCGTGCCTTCAGAGCGTGGGTCTGGCAAACCTGACCCTGCTAGCACAGCTCCCTGACCAGTGTAAACAGGCTTCTCCAGAACAGCGTCAATTTTAGCCAAGCTGCCTAGATTTACTGCTCTGAAATACGTGCTGCACACACAAGGCTTTGGGGTACTGCACTGCGTCTGGGGAAAACTCAGGACCACCATGTAATCCTATTCAATCTGGCCATGAAATCTGCAAGTCCGGCATCCTGACTACACTTCCCCATTCCAAGCAGCTCCTGCCTGCTCTCCTGACTCTGGGTGGCAGAACCCGAGCTTTATTTTCATCTGGATGTCATTCTTGATTTTTACCTCTTTGGATGCATGCACCCTCTTCCTACCATTGCAGATCAACCTCAAGGGCCTACACCATTCAGTGCCAAAACCATGCCAGAGCTCAGCTCCCAGTTCCTCAGGAAGGAGTCACCGGGACCTTTCTCAAGTCGGGGTTCAGGTTAAGTGAAGAAGCAGGGAAATAAAAGCCAGAGCAGGCTCCTGTACAAGAGCACACGGGCTGCTGCTGCACCGCAGAAAGTGATTTGAGTGCACCAAAACACCTCACGTGTTCTTCCTTTTATTACTGTTTTTGCCGTGGTTAAAGACAGACAGTGAAATGTCACTGAGATAACAATGAGAATACCTCAAGGTGTTCTTTTTAGGACTGGAAAGACTGATCTCAGAAAAAAAAGTCTAGAACCAGATTTAGGGAGGAGATAAGTACGCTTATCCCAGACGGGAATGAATCCCTTTCAAGTGACTAGTTCTGTTGTGGTGACAGCTATTATAGTATTACTGCTGTGGGAGAAGCTCTTCCCCAGACCAGGGCTCCCCTGTGCCAACAGCTCAGGGTGGAACAAGACAAGGCCCCTATCGCAAAGGGCTCATAACCCAAAGGCAGCTCTGAAATTTGCTGCTAGCCACAGCCTTAGAAAACTGCCTCTGGCACAACCAGTTTCAAAGTGTTTTTTTCACTCCAAATTTTGCAGTATAACAGGATTTAATTAAGCAGTCGCTAGACAGATAACGTGACATCTTCAAGGGGTTTTCCCCAAGTGCTTGGGAGTTTTCTTCATGACTCTTTGATGTAAATACAGAAACTTTGGTGAACATCAGAGGACTTTGAACCAACCCCTTTTCTTTTCCCAAGCCATGATTCTCTTGTAATTCTCTTGTAACTAACATTTCCCCTAGTCATGGCCTGTAGGTAAGGAAGCCTGGTAACTGTGGGATGGAAGCACACTACCCCGCAGCACGGAGCCTTACTCCTCCTGGACCAGGACCTCATTACACCAAGTGCTGAACAAGCGCTGGGAAGCCAAATTGCCCCCGAGTGCTGATCAGAAAGTGCAGCAGACCAGTGCAGTTGCACGCACTTCAAAATGCTAATTTATTTCCCAATATGTGAGTTACTTTTATGATATCAGCGCTTTATGGCTGGAAAGCTGGGGGTTTCTTTCCAGCACGGGGAAGGTCAGCATTCTGTGCAGCCAACGTGGGCTCCTCTTGCTGGCGTGCCAAGCCGGGGCCCCAGATAGCCAAAGGCAGGTGCTCAGCTTTCAGCACGGACCTGGCCCCTTTCCAATGCTTCCAGGTGGCCACCCCTAAAAGTGAAGGCATCTCAAGACAAATCGCTTTGAAATTCTTTTACCAGGACTGGCAAATCCCCTCTAATTCTGCCTTTGCCACAGTCGTCGCACACACGTGGGGAATTTGCAGGACCAGTCAATGCATTCCGCTTTGAGAGGGGGCACGGGCCCCACACTGCCACGAGTGCTATTGTACCTCTCCTGGCAGTTGCTGCATTACTATGACAGCTGCAAACCCCGATGAGTGAATAACCTAATCGAGCCATTAAAGGAAACAGAAGCCCTCTGCCCTGTTTGATTTCTCTCTGTAATGATGTAAAGTGCACTTTAATGGAGTCAAAGTGGTCCTGGGCCATTCTTGTTAAGGCCATTTGATGCAGTGCTATTGAGTCCCACTGCTAGCGTTCATTACCTCCCTTCAGCTCTCTCCCCTGCTGCATTGTAGTTCAGACTTCCCAGCACAGTTTCTTTGCTGCTACAGCCCCTTGCCTGCATTTTGTCTACATAAATTAGACCTTGTGCAGCATATTGGCCTGTCACGGGACTAGGAAGAAACTGTATATTGTTTCTGGCATTCCCGGGCCCTTCTGCCCCTGACATCTGCTGTGTTTGTGACAGGGAATACATTCCTGACTCATTATCCGGGCAAGCGGAATCCCTCCCTGACAGCACCATTAATCAGAATCAAGCAGTCCGGCAAATAAAAAGAGAGAGAGAGGGAGAAGAAGAAGAAAAAGAAAGAGAGCAAAGAAAAGAGACAGTTTCTAACTTTCACTTTTGTGTCACTCCAGTGTCTGGACAAGTAGCAATCTATCTTTCTGAGTGACAGCTCTGATGGATGGCATTATTTATGCTTTTGTGTATTAAAAGACAGTTCTGGCACCGGCTTGTCACTCTACCAGCGATTTGAAAAAAAAGTTGAAATTTAATTTGAAGGAAAAGAGGGCAAAGATCACAGGATCCTGGCTATGGAGTGTTGTCTGGGAGGGACAGAGACTGCAGTGGGAGGGAGTAACTGGAAGAGGGGCAGATGTGGTGTTTAAATAGGTAACTGCCCTTACAGGTATGGAGATTTCTGTTTTTCTCTGTGTATCTGTATTAGTATCTCCCTGGGTTGGAGAGGTCTGTTTGTTGACACAGATAGCTTTGATGTTCCTTGGAGGGATGCACCATTTAGGGTGAGATGGGCATATGCTTAATTTTCTGTACATAATTTGTGTGTGTTTGTGTATACAAACATTATTATATATGCACATATATATGTGACAAAATGTGTGTATATAACAGGGTGTCTTTACATGCACACGTACTTACACAAATTAATTCTAAATATAGTTTTTTTGCTCTAGCATACACATTTTCAAAGATATAAAACACATACCTAAATATCTACGCACACATGAAAACAGTCACATGGACGCATCCCAAGATGAACAAAATTTCTCCCTTTCAAAAAAATGTTTCCTTACTACACTGTTTGTAAGCAAATTTAAGTACAAACAAAGAGCAGTATTCTTTAAATCTGAAGCATCTTTAAATATTTGAAGTTTGGGGAAAAATATTGCATTTCACTTCATCTGGAAAATGAGGTTTGACTGTTAGTCTAGCTTTACATCGTTTTCTCTACATTCATCCACACACTGGCTAGCTGACCGTGGAATGCAGAAGTCCTGGTATGAAGATTTAGATGCCCACACTTCCATTCGTACCATCTACCGCCTAAAGAAATGCCTGCTGTTTGCATATGAAGTGCCAGGCTGGGAGCAGGCTCATACTGACCCATTTATAAAGGCAGAATTGCAGGGAGTGTAAATCTCTATCTTTGTTTAACTGTGCTGATTTATGTGCTGGCAATTGAACCCATAGGTATTTATACAGCATGTACCACACCGTATATAAATACTAGAACATGGTCAGAGTATGTTTCCGTGAGGATATTATATATAGTGGTCCAAGAGGAAATAAGCAGGCCATGTTCATTTCAAGAGCAAGCAGGTATATCTTTCTGAAGACTGTGCACTATGTGTATTTGTGCCAGCAGTGAATTTGGCCCTACACGTATTTATGTTTCTGCAGCCCTGGTGATAGGAAGAGCCTCCCAGGATCGGCTGTTTCATCTGCAGAGTGAACAGTGAAGACTTACCTAGTCCAAAGGCCACAGTTAAATTATTAAAGCACATTATTGGAGTAAGACATTCCAAATTTAGGTGCCAATAGAGAAGCAGAAATCTTACCTGGAAAAACTGGTTTGGATCACAGACAGGATTACGTGTCTCGTTCTTCATCCCCTTCTGCTGCATCCTGGGACTGAACAGAGCGAACTGCCTCTAGTCCTTTGTGCTGCCTCCAGCCAGGGATGGAGATGTGCAGAAGTGCCGGTGCCATTCGTGCAAATGCATCCACCTGAGTATAGAATTGAAGAGAGCCATTTGGTCATAGGTGGAGCCAGGGTGCCAGCCTCTGCCTGCAAAACCATTCCCTTCCTGTAAAGGTCTCTTCAGCAGGCTGCGAGCTGTACGTGTAATGCTGTGCACAGGTTTCTAAGTGCACAGGGGTTTGGGTTTACGGGTCAGACACACGGAAGTGATGGCACGTAGTTCCCTATCCTGTAACTTGAGATGTTTCAATATATGCCATTTCCAGCACTGACTGACACCTGGTTTTGACCTGAGAAAACATGAAATAACTAGAAACGTAGCTATTATTTATAACTTCTGCTTTCAGATGACCCATTTCTTGGCCATTTTGACAAACATCTGCTTTGGAACCCATTAGCCAACATATAGCATTTGCTTTTAATTAATACAAATTTGTTTCATCCCCAAGTCTCAGTAGGTTTCACTTCCCCTCTCCTAGACTATTGGCATCAGCAGCCGTGGCCCTACCCCACCTCGCAAATCCTGACAACAACCACTCTGGAGACCTGAGATCCAGGGCAAAATCCCAAGCACTTCAAAAACTGCCAAAGTTCTTAGCTAAATCCAGGACTGGTGCTGACTTGCAGGCCCAGCTGGATTGTTACTATCATCATCCTGGGCTCTCTTTCCTTCCTGAGGATAGTGCATCTCCTCTTCCCATCCACAGGGACTTCTCAGCTCTGCCTCATTACACCACTCAGCTGGAACACCGTATTATATTGACTGAGCACTGTGGTCAGATGGACAGACAGCGAAACCCTTAGGAGCATTTGAAAACCCACCAGCCCAGGATCATAGCACTGGTGTTCTGATCGAGATGGAGGTCACTGCACGGCCTAGGACATTGCTCTGACTTCATCTGAAAAAAATCCCCAAAGGGATGACATCACAGCTATCCCAGGCAATGAGCTGTCCTTCCAGGGTGTGAAGTGTGGAATAAACCTATTCTTTCAAGATCCAGAGCTTAAATTTCAAAGATTTGTGCATAATTCCCTCAGGCTCCTCTGAAACACCAGCCAGTATTTTGAGAAGGACCCGATCACTTTTCTATCCTCAGTCTCGGTCTGGGAGAGACGGGGGATTGGCTTCTTTTAACGTCGATACCATTCAACTGAAACTGGCTGGCAGGTAGGGCAAGCTGCAGTCAGTGGATAAATATGCAGGGAGGTTTCTCTCTGCTGGCTTCCAGAAGCATAATTTGGGCCGGTCAGTAACTGCTCCAGAAGGAAACGCAACAATAATCATTCATTATAGCCAGGCATGGAAGAAGACAAGGGGAGTCTATTGTATTTTCAGTCTTACTGAATCTATCTTCTTGAAATGGTGCCGTGCAATAAATACATCCAAGGTTGTACCTCAGCTGGGGTAAGTGGTGTAAATTTTCATAGCTCTAGTGAAGACAATTTATACCCACTGAAGATTTGCCCCTTGATCTCCAAAGCCAAAGGAACATAAGCTCTTGCGTTTTAAGTGTGCTGGTTGGAATGTTTAATTCTATTCTGTCGTCTGTCAGAACAGCAGGCAGAGGAAGGAATGTATTGGTGTCATATGGAAACCATGGTTTGATGACGGACAAAATTAAATCCTTGCATTTGGACATAAACCATGGTAACACAAAATATGCAGCAAGTCAGGCTTGGTTTTCAGTACTGAAAACACAAGGCCCCACTTGGCAGGCTGAGGAAGGGATATTAGTCAGATTCAGACATGGTTTTCTTTGTTTTATTGAAGGATAAATAATTATGTGTTGAGATATTCCAGACTTATGTTAACACAGTTGTGTGTGAACCACAGCAGAGGATGCTGTGAGAATGGGAAGGACTGAAGGTCCTTTAACCAACAAAGTGCCTGAAAACCCTGGAAAAGTTTTGGGGTTTACTTCTGGAAAACACTCCCAAAGTTTCCTCAAAATATATCTGACATACTAATCTTCATAAATTAAAACTTCCAAACATTTGCTTACTTGATATTCTCAGGGTAGAAGGTTAATACACTGATTCAGCGCACACCACGTCTCCCCATAGTGTTTGTCTGCTACATTCCTGCTACTGCTGCCGCTGGGGACGCACCGAGCAGCTGGCTGAGCCCTCGGCTTCCACTCCTCTGTGCTCTGCAGCTGATCGCACGCCCAGGGCTCTGGGAATGGAGGGATTACCACACTTGCAGCAGAAAGGCAGCTCTTTCCCCCTTTTAATGCCTTTTGCCAGTTGGAATCCAGAGATTGCTTCATGGATGCTTAAGAGTAAATCTGGTAAATAGGTATATGCCTCTCAAGCAAGTGGCAGTGGTAGTTCTGGGTCAGACAAGGACATTTTGCAAAAGGATATGACTTGGTAGCATTTCTTATTCAGTTGAACAACAGATAAAAATACCTTTAATTTCCAACAACAGTTCTGAGTGAAAGAATTCTGACACGGATTTATTTAATCAGAGGAGCTGTGGATGCCCCATCCTTGGAGGTGTTCACAACCAGGCTGGATGGAGCTTTGGGCAAACTGGGAGGTATCCCTGCCCTAGGTGACATTTAAGGTCCCTTCCAGGCCAGCCCATTCTATGATTCTGTGAGTATTGAGCATACCCAAATTTGCTGAACAGCTCCAAGTGACACTCAGCAAATGACTGCTCTGCCTCATGCTCATGGTTTGTTCCATGATCTCCCAAGGGCAGCTGCTGCTTTTTGTCTCAAAATAAACCCCAATACAATTGCTTACAGCAGAGGATCAAAGGTATTTCAACCCTGCCCCATTGCCATGCTCCTGTTTTTATTTATATTGTAATATCCTGAAGGCAGAGACCCTATTTTTGTCCAAGCTAATAACTGTAATAGTTAGCAGAGCAGCTTCGGTCAGGTGCTGTGATTGTTCCCAGAGGCACTGGGCAGAGTCAAAGCAAGTAGCTGCCACAGAGGACACAGCTCACCCTGTGCAGCCAGCCAGCACGAGGCCTGTGCACCCAAGAAGTGGGACAGATTCTCTGTTGGCAATACCAGGAAACAAGCAGGCTTTGTGAAGTGCCGGAGCCACCCCTGTGGTGCACAGGCCTCGTGCCGGTCCATCTGAATGGCTCCATCGCAGGCTATGAACCAATGGTCCTGCTCTTCCTTTCCCAGTAGCCCTACCCAGCAGCCATTTCCCAAAGTTATTTCTGGTCCTTTGTGCAGTGATACGTGCATTTCTCTTGTCTGCCAGCACTAATGAACCACGCAGAGCCCTGACTATAGTGACTGGTCTTAATCATTCTTGTTTCTCCTTCCTGGTCAGCTTCTTCTCCTGCCAAAAAAGACTTTAAAAGAGTAAAGCGGAAGGTAAAAGCCACAGGTCACAGATGAAGTTCTGGAACTGCCTTTTTCTATGAAAAAAAAAAAGCTGCTCCAGTGCCTGCCCTCTAGAGCTGGGTTCTGATGTGCACCACTCCCAGACTGCTGTGACTGCTGCTCTACACCTTGCGCACTCCCGTTGCCCTCACAGGTGTAGAACAGAACTTCCAAATCACATTTTGGAAAAGCCAAAGGACATAAACGTCAGCACAGCTGAGTGAGTTTACGTAGAGATGAAATCTAGCCGAATAGCACAGATACAGCACGGAGCTGGATTTCACATTTCACTGATGCTCTTCATCCAGAGGTTTGTTCATTAATGAGGCCATGATTCTGTTATTCAAACTCATGGTAAGTGGTTCCTCAGGCAAGGATCCAGCAAAGCACTTAGGCAAATTCATAAATTTATGTCCCATTGACTTCTGTGCAACTATTTATATGCTCAGAGTCATGCATGTCTTAAATGCATTTCCAGATCAGGCCTTGTACTCAACAAATACTCTTTCTGCAGCATTGTAAACCCCAGACTTCCAAGATTCATGAGCTCAAGTTCTTGTTTCCCCTAAGGTACCATAACTGCAACACAGAATGCAATATCAGAAAATGCTTTAAAAAAAGTCACAGTTTTAAACTTCTAATGCTAATAATTCTGGATAAGAACCAGCTTTAACAAAGTAAAAGAAACAAAAAAGGAATGAAAGCTATGCCTCTCATCTAAGTTCGTATCTTTAGGAGATGAGACTTAGAAAAAATACTCAATATTGTAAAATTTGCATTAAAGTCACTAAGGAAAAAAGATGGTTTTTCATATCTGAAAGGACTGAGGTCTTTGTAGCTGCCTCAGCACAACCAGCCAGGTGCAACTTGAGCTGTGCATTGAGGGCAGAAGATTGTGACTCTCTGTTCCCGTGGCTCACATTGCTTGCTTTGCTTCTCAGTCACTAAGGTATTTCAGCTCACAAGACTTTGTAGAGTTGTGCTACTTCTTATTTTGTTCAATTTTACATACATTCTCTAAAGTCTCTGTTTAAAGGTCATCTCTTGAATGAGTATTTAAATATCTTTACCAGTAGCAAACAGGGAATCAAATTGACTTTTAGTAAGGAATCCCCTGACTTGTTTTTTCCAGTATGTACTTTTCCTTATCATCCTTTTGGCCAGAAAGTCAAAACTGACTTCCACATCTGATTAGGGCAGATGAATTAAGTAGATGGGAGCATCTTCGGGTTAATCACCCCTCAGAAGGGCTAATTTCAATTCTTACAGACTTCAGGCATCCAAGAATCTAAGAACCTCTTGCATTCACCATGTGTGATTCACGTTTTACACTTTTATTTCCCCAACGTAGCACAACACATTCTTTAACCAATCAAATATTTTAAATCCCAAAGTGACATTCTGCAGAAAGTGATTTAGAGTCAGCTCAAGCTGCTCTTAATATAGGTGGTAATTTCATCAAACTAAAAGCTATGGTGATTTATTTTTAATTATACTCACTATTTCAATGTGGGAAACCGAGCTGTAACTGGTTCTGCATGTCCTGATGACTTTGTCCGCGCCCCACGCAAGACCTGCTTGCAAGGTGTAAGCTCTGTACAACAGTCATTTACTCTGGCTGCATTTTGGGGCAGTCCTGAATTAAACAGTTTATGTGCACGATTGTTATAAACAAGCCTGTTGGTTTGCTGTGGTGTTTTTGCCCTCCTCCCCCTCACATCCCATCTACGTACACGGACTCTCCGTTCTCCGTATTGTTGCCTCTCCTCCTGGCTGGAGGTGGCCTTGTGGGGGCCCAGCGGACACTGCCCAGCAATAACCAGCAGCGCTGTTTAGAATACTCCAGATTTTTCTCCTGCTCCTTCCCATGTGGCTTTTCAGAGCCTCAGCTACCAGGGGCTGCGTGAGCTGAACGTGCAATTAGACCCTCAGGGAAACCTGCCTTGATGAAAATCTCTGGACAGAAAACAATCCTGGAGCTTTTGATATTTTGTGGGATTTGGGCTTCTTGCTACTTTCCTTCACAGAAAGCCTTTGAGGAACAGATTAACTTTGGCTGCTGGAGAACTTTAGCTGCAGGAAACTCCAGTCTGTTGCAATTGCTCAATTTCCCCTTGACAAGCCCCTTCACCCCCTAAGGCCGACAATCCACATTACACTCCTCTGCTCTCACCGGGGTCGCTTTACATTGCATCACCGTGTAAATGGAAACCACCCAGTGACACAGGGGGAAATATGAGCTCACCAGGCCGCTCTGATTCCTTGACTGCACTACGGTAGAGAAGGTTTAGTTCTGAATTTGGAAGAAAAAAAAAAAGGTAAAACTTAGTATCACGGATTTGCCTTTTGTCTGTGGAGTTTCAGCAGCGAGTTTGCGTTCCCACGTGTGCCTATGCTGGCAGTTACCAGTAGGTACCAGTCCAAACCCTTCTGTACTTGTAATGTTCTGGGTGAAGGCCTGCGGGTTCCCAGGTCACTGTCTTCCATGACCACATTCTTCATTTTACTGGCCTGACTGTAAAATATCCGGTGTAAACCTCAGCAAGGAGATTAGGCCCATAAGGCTGGGAGTTAAGCAGTAAAATTCAGGTTTTCAAAAAGCAGACTGAGAGATTACACGCACGCTGACATACGAAACTGAACACAGCCATAGGCCATCGAGTATGTTCCCCAAATCTGAAGGGATGCACCAGCAAGCCTCATTTTCATCATTCCTGTCTACTAGCACCCAGCCAACACACTTTATAGAGTCTATAGAGACAAGGTACTGTAAAGATCATGCAGCCCAGAAAAGTACAAAAGTGATTTAAAATGTTCTAATCTCATTAATCTGCTTCTTCTCCCTAAAGACGTTCAAAGCCCAGGCCAGATCCTTAGCTGGCAAGTAAAGTAGAAAAGCACTTAAATAAGACCTTGAATTTAAGCTTATGCTTAAATTATATTTACCACAAAGTTCATTTCAAGATAAATTCATGCTAAAACAGTATTTCTAAGGGAAAAAAATCACTTAAGCCAGAGCCTTTGCAATATAAACAGAGCTAATCTATAGTAGATGAGGTTTTTCTGCTTCAGGACTTTTTTTTCCTCCACTGTTTTGAGCTTCTTTCATTGAGACAAAGGAACACAAACTGCCGCTCAGGTGACCAGTCTCAGCAAGCGAATTCTGCTCAGACTTTGCATATTCAACTAACTGCTACAAAAACCACAACGATCCACTTTGTCGCCAAGCATACAAACAAAAAAACTATATTGCTATAATAATTAATTGAAATCTGACGCACTTGCTTACAGGCCAGAAAGTCAGACCCATTTTCCTGACCCCATTTTTTCCCTGAGTCACTTTGGAATTGCAGGGTTGCACTGCTGCAGGATGTTGTGAGGATTAATACATTCAGGTTTGCTTGCAACCCTGAAAATTAGGCAGTGTAAATCTGTATGACGTTATCACTTTACAGACATTTAATTATATATTTTTTTACTGAGTTATCTAAGTTCTTATCACTCTGATAAGAACTTCCCACTCTGATAGCCACTATTTAAATATTTACCGTTACGGGGAGACACCCTCCAGGAGCTGTCGCTCTCCAGCGGTGCGGGCAGGTGTCCAAATGCCTTGATTCTTTTTTTCAACTCCACTGCCAAAGATTATTTCTGTATTCCAGGGGAAGCCGTTAACCTCCGCGTATGATCTAGGATGTCTGCCTTATCTAGCTTCGCACTGGTTTTGTGGAAACCGGACAACCTTTTACTGTGCACTTGGCCACTCCGAACTTCACCGCAGCACGATCCTACTTGGTGTCCCTAAGCCCCCTGCACGTGAAGAAACACACGGTAAGTATCTCAGGCACGGCTCTAACTGGAGGTACTGTGTGCGTGCCAAGCACGGCATGATTATTATTATTGCTATTGACAGTATAAATGGCAGCACCATAATGGGACAACAGCATCAGGTCTCAGGGAGGCAGAGGGTAAGGAGACATTAATATGTGCAGTCAACTTGCATCTTGCACGAGGAGCGTGTGCTGGTATGAGTGGTTCTGACACCTAGAACATAAACCAGATGGCCCCTTTCTTACGCCATATCATGCAAAGCGAGATTTGAATTAATTCATGTAGAAATCATGACAATTCTGTTACTGTTGGAACTCAGTACAGCGGACAGGGTGGCAGTAGATTATGCTGAATTTTTAACTTCTGAAATACTAGTGACAGATGTCACCGCCTGTGCTCCTTCCTTGCTTCCCATCCCTCACTGCCCTTGTTTCCCTGCTCCAGAGCAGTAACTCTGGACTACCTTGCTGAAAAATTGCTTAAATAATATTTTGGGCAGAACTTTCTCAAAGTCCCCGTGTAAAAAGAAACCCATCAACCCCAAAGCATGCTGCCAAAACACAAAGATGCCGGAGCAAGGGAGATTGCATTTTCCAGCAAACTCCACCTCCAGCTCTTTTCATTGAAATTGCATTCAAAATTAATAACATTTGACTGGCCACGGGGAACGATGAGCTACGCGGGTAACAGCGCTTTCCACAAGGAGTTTACACCGTCGGTAGTGGAGACAAAGAGCGGGAGGCAGGAGCACGACCTGCTGCGTGCCCGCATCTCCGCGCCCTGCTGCGGCGCCTCTGCCCCGGGGACTGGGATGCTCCCAGCTCCCACTCCAGGGACAGATCCAGCGAGGTGCTGGGGTGTCGCTGGGAGCAGGGAGCAGCTCCCTGCCGAGCACAATGCCCCCCTGGCACCCCGTGGGGACGTCCCAGGCTGCTCCCCACCTCCGCACTTCACGCCTGGCTCCCCACTGCCATTTTTCAGTGCCTCCGTCGATCGCACAGCGCCTCTGCGGCCGACACCCCCCCGTCAGCCCCTCCGTTGAGCGGCCAGCAGCGTCTTTCAGCACACGAGCCCCAGCCAACACCAATTTGGGGTGGGGGGGAGCAGAGGGAAGCCTCCACCACCAGTGTTTGTGTGTGTGTGTGTGTGCGCGGGGGGGTCCCCTCCGCCGCACAAAAGCCCGGGCGGTTTTGTCAGAGCTGGCAGCGGCCGGCGGTGTTGAAGCTCCCTTTCATCAGCGGGTATTAGGCCCAAATCGCTGCCTCTTTGAATGCGTGCACAGCGCTTCCCATCTCCTGTCACCGGGATGACAGATCTGCCAGGCTCCTCCGGGGCCTGGCACCTGGGGCGCGCAGCAAAGCCGGCTTTTCAGCTAAGAGCACACACAGCTTTTTTTCCTTCTTTTTTTTTTTTTTTCATTTTTTTTCTTTTTTTTTTCCACTGGGGAACTTTCTCCTCCGCCTTCCCCTCCATTTCCCCCCCGAACCTGAATGAACACTTCTTTCAGTAATGGGTTTTTTCCACCTGGTTGACTTGATGAAAGGTTTATGAGTTGACATTATGTGTGAGAAGAACAAAGCAAGCGCGAGGATGTGTGCGTGCGCGGGGGCGGGGAGCAGGCTCGACAGAGCTGCTGAAAACTTTATTACAAACTAAGAGACGTTGGGAGCAATAAATCAGTCGGATGCTCTCTACAAACCAGTGGAAAACTGCCGCTGCAGAGCAAGAGAGAAGGTGCGGGGCTGGGTTTGGCCGTGCTGGGCACCAGCAAGGTCCAGTGAGCTGCCCTGGGCTGCGGGAGGGACGGAGGGGACAAAGAGGAAAGGCTCGGGGAGCGTGGAAGAAGCCAGCCGTGTGCCCACCCCTTGCAGGTCCCCCCCTCTGTGCCAGGCAGAGCCCTCTGCGTCCCCTGCCTCAAAATCCCGCGTGTAGGTTTCGGTTTCCAGAGGCATGAACTTTGGGTGAAAATCAGCGGGCTTTAGGAAAGCAGGCAGACAAGGCTGACCTGCGCTCCCGCCCTCTCCGCCCGCTCTGCCCAGGCACTTCGCTGTTTGCTCAGATTCTGCCTCTCCCAAGGTGAAAGTCGGCAGCTACTATTTACCAACACGCAGATGAACAACAACAGCTTGCTGTATTTAAAAAATACCACACCTAAAACAAACAAACAAAAGAATTTCAGCTGTTGTTTGTTAGGAAACCAAAGCCACGAAACCAGAGCTCACGATTATGAAAAGCACCTTCAGAAGCACAGGAGATGAAGAAGCACCGAGACCATCGCTGCAGTGAGCCAAGCAGCCCACATCCCATCCCACGGAGACCTCTGCACCAGACAACCACCGCAGGTCACAGAACCGCACGCTCCCATCGCTATTTCTCCTTAGCGATCCCATGCTGTACACAAAGACAAACACGCTTCTATTTTAGACTCTAATCCAAGGCTACTGCATGCCTTTTGGAGTGCGGATGTCCTGGAAATGTCACTGCAGAGCAGTGTGCTCAAGAGATTAGAGCTGTTCCATTTTGCAAATGACAGAGTACAGCCACAGATGTTACTCTAGCCATGGGGTCGCACACAGTTGCTCAGGCTGAACTTGTTGAATAGCTACTTAATAGAAAGGAGAAGGGGCAAATGTTGGACGATCCCCAGCAGCTGTAACTTTGCTCAGGTCAGTATTTCTGAGGCTTTTATCCCAGATGAATACGTTTCCTCTCCCCCATAACAACCAGTAGGCATTGCAAGCTTTAGAGAGACGAGTTCAGCGACTGATTCTCATGAAGACAAATGGCATTTCCAGCCTTGTCACGTGCCTAATAGCACCGACATCTGCTCAGACAGCTATAAACTTCAGAGTAGGGTTAAGGGAACTGGTCAAGACCAGAGATGGCCATGCAGAACCAGTTGGGGATATGAGAACTTAAACGGGACCGCCCAGGGGCAGGGACAGGTGGAGGATGGTCAGAAACCCGGCCACTACAGAGGGTGGATCTGTGTCCCATCAACATGCAGTTACAGCCCCGGGCCTCGAGACCGAGAACGGCAAGGGACAAGCGGTTCTGGTCAAAGCTGTGGCGGAGCAGGGCTGGGGCAGCGCCATCTCCACATCTCCAGCTGGCGACGCGGTGCAGGCTGCGACCGAAGCGCACGCAGAAAGAGTAACGAGAACACAACCTGCTCGGATCCTGGAGGCCTGCTTTTCCCATCAGCACTCATTTATACTTGGGCACTTCACGCAGTCAGTGGTGAGCACAAACTGCAGACTAGAAGGAAATCGGGCCGTGTTAACAATATTTCCAGAAGTGACTAATACTATAGGATGCTTCTATTTTTAGGCACCTAATTCCAGAGCTTCTGATCTGCAGATAGTGAGAACGGAGTCGTTCTTACATTTTTAGAAAACCAGGTGCTTTTAAGATGCACCTTTAAAATCAAAATCCATTTTAAATCACCACCAAGAATCTTGGCTGGTGTGTAATAATGCTTCTAGGCACTTGCTCTGAAAAGCAGCCTGAGCTCTGTCCTAGATCAGCATGCAGTGACACACATCTTTCACACTAATGGACTACTTCTAGCTGTGTTGAGGGAGAGGGAAAGGGAAGGGCTGGGGAAAAAGTGCCAAAATGTACTTAAAAAAATAAAATAGGAACCAGTTGCAATTGCAGCTCCAGGCTGCGTGCGTGGTGTTAATCATTTGCTTCATCCCTGTAGCTCGTCTCTGCTCTACACTTCTGCACTGTGAGCAATTCCGATGTTCCGTAAAAAGCAAAGTACTGACAAGCTTGAATCCAGAATTAGCACCATGTTGGTGAGGTTTCTGCCTACGTGGGGCCCAGGGCAGGGAGAACCTATCATTTCTTCAGGGTCTGTAGCTGCCTGAGGAGAGCTTGGGAGAGGAAGGGTCATAAACTGCCTGGTTATCTAAAGTCTTCCAAGCTAAAGTTTGAATCAAGCCTACGAGCCAACCATTGCTGTAACAGACTGACCTCGGATGGTTGGACTCCAGTGGGTAGCATAACTTGGGTGGAAAGCGACAGCAGGCGTTTGTTCCCTACTGCCGACTGCTGTTGAAGAAGCAGTAGGCAGGCTGTCCGTGTTTTTGTTCCAGCTGTAGCTGAACTGATAATAAAAGAAAAATCAGAGGCACGCTATGGTATGTCTAGGGAGACAGTTTTACGGGAGGGACCTGAAGAGCATGCAGTATTCGAGACAAAGGCACACTACAGGTACAAAGAGCAAAATGGTCTCTAGTTCTTCCCTAAAAGTTGCTCAAAGAGCTGGGGACATCACTTCCCTTCAAGATGTTAATTAATTCAGAGACATTTCTGTGGAAATATTCTACTCCAGAGCCTCTCCCTCTTCACCCAGTTCTGATCAGCAGCCCCACTCTGGCTCAAGGGTCGATTTATTTTTTTTGCCAGTTTTGCTAGTGTCACCAGGTATTGCCACGGAGAGGAAGGCTGCAGGCTGCCTAGGTGAGGAGCCTGAGGAGGGATGTGATCAATTTATCCACTCTGACAAAAATAGGTCCTATTCTGAAGTGTGAAGGAGTTGAAGTCAAGACTAGCAACACGTCCCTCATTCACATCCCAAAGAGCAAGACTTACACCCTGACAAGCCCTTGATTGTGAGCTCTGATTTTTCAGCCTCAGACCTGCTTTTCCTTTTCCTTGGGAGCAAATCTGTTCCATGCTTGCTGACTAATGCTAACAAATCATGCCAATTGTTGCTTACTGGAATCACCTTTCAATGGGGAGCTGACAGCAAGAACAATGCATCTGTTTGCAGCCTGTGGAGGCTGCAGGGAGCATCTGTCATCAGAGCAGCTACTTGTCAAAAGAGGTTTCAGGCTCTGGCTGATTCTCAGAACAGGGGAAAGAGACATGTACAGACCTATAGCTGGACTGCTGTTCTGCCCTGGTGGCGCTTTCATCTTCCCCTTTCTTTGCTTGCACAGACGACTTTGTTCTATCAGATGTGGCTTTTAATTATGAGAGTTATATGTGCCATTAGTGGTTCACCTGAAGGGAAATTCAACCATATACGTAGCACCATTTTGCTATTCTCTGTTTATATTAAGCTGGATTTCCCTTTTGATATTTATTGAGGGAACTGTTTCAAGATTCAGCTCCACTAGTTAAGCTTTTACTGGAGGAAGGAATTTAGCCACTGAAATTGCCATAGGCAGCATCACAACCAGTTGGGTAGGAAAGAAGCAAGCAGCAACCACTACTTAGGCAAGGCAGATGACTTCAAAGAGGCATTCCACCAGGGGTTTCTTTACCAGTCAGTAAATTATGCATGTACAAAGCAATAAAGGAAGTAAAATAATGCCTTATTGTTACATGGACACCTTTCATCCTGAAGGATAGCAAAGTACTTTACAAGCTGCAGATCTGCACGCTGGAGTTGACTTTTCTTTCTCTTTTTTTTTTTTTTTTTTTGTATAGTGAAAATATTCACAATTTTACATTTTGTTGCCTTGCAGGGTTGAAATATCATTTACCATGTTGGTCTTATGCTGATTAATCAATCACAATTTGGATAATATTGTCAGTGAAAAAAACGTAACTGAAAAACTGCATGGAAAAGAAACATTCAAAAAAGTTGGTAAAGTATTCTTTCATGGAGAGAAAATTATATTTTCCTGTGAAAATGAAAGCAACTAGTTATAGTAAAAGGCAAGGAACATCTTTGATTAAATCATCAGAGATAAATTTTTTATGTTGTAGGTGGCAGTTTGTGGTCAGCGGGATGAGCTTTTCAGATGCAGTAATAAATAAATGGGTGTCCTGTGAGAACCCAGACAAGTTGAATTCATAAACAGCAGTGTGAGGGATAAGAAGAGGAAGGCCAGTGGCATAACACACTTTACAAAATGCAGATGCAAGAAGAATGTCGGTTAAGCTCCTAGCAGAAAACTCCTCAGACTGATTCAACGTGGCATCAATTCCCTGCAGAGACAGAATCCCAGGTCTTCGTGACTTACTTGAACAGAAAGTTAAGGAGCAAAGTGCTTAATCCCTAACTCACCTCACTGGAAAACATAAAGTACTGAGTTAGTGCTACTGGAAACCGAAGATGCAATTGTAGGGAATCTGAATTACTTCACACCACTATTTGGATGAGGAAAGTAAGATACTATAGCACTCCTTGGCTCTCAAAAGTAGCTCACAGCCTACGTGTCAAGTCTACGAAGTCAAGAAATGCTGAGCAAGGAATTACAAATGCTTCTCAACACTTCCTAGGAATTATACAGCACTCATAAAGTGTGAAAGCAAGAGCTAGTAGGAGACTGCTATCCTCAGCCTCGCCTCTCTGTTATGGCATTGCTTTCTTGAACAACGACACACAATTTGTCTTTTGGAAATACCTGTGTACCCACAAGGTTTACCAAGCTAAGAAGGAATTGCACATGCTCAGTTGCATGTTAGGTGACGTGGATCCTCTGGAGGTAATTGACCCTAATCTAAAAGTGGATTTTCAGGCTGTCTCATCTGTCTCCTGGAAAAGACCCTCTGGCAGGGGTATTGCTTCATTAGAAAGCAAACAAGTGTTTTCAGTTCATTTCTGTCTTCTGCTAGGCAGAAGCTCATACAAGCACTCAGAACTGGCTGAGACTGCCACCATACAAACTGCAATTAAGGTTAAATTATAAATTGTGAGACCAAGAAAACCAAGGAAGGGGCTAGCAGGAAAGAGATTTAGCTACCTCTGTTTCAATTTCATCTCAGTATCCCAGTAAGGAAATCTAGTTGTATTGTTCTCCAGACTGACCTGTACAGGTGGCTGCTGTGTCACCTCCTTGCAGACAGTCCAACAATATAAGTACTACCACATCTACACTTTTCTTCTCAAACTTAGGTCTCCACTTTGCTACTCCAATTTTAGATCTCAGGATTCCCCTGTATCTATCAAGAGCACCTCTTTTGCCCTAATTTTTGTCTACGCTGCAGACTGGAAAGGAGCAGAAAAAAAGGGTAAAGCAAGCCGCTGCATTTCTTTAACTGGTTTCACTGGAAATCAGCTTGGCTATCGCTACTGCGTGTTATGCAACATAGATCAAGACTTGGTTATTTCATCTGTGCCCAGCAATTCTCACTAGCAGTTTGCAACACGAGATGAGGAAGTAAAAAATGGAAGTTTAATAGAAAGCAACACAGACAAGCAGGCATCATCATCTAATGGTGTTTGAAGAGCTTCTCTCTTTCAGCTGAAAGTCTGTTTGGCCTGTAGGCATTATGGACTGTATCAGTCAAATTTTCTGTGGCACCCATTGTTTATGAAGAAAGCTACAATTATTCATATTTGACGACTCCGTCCCACAAAACCTTGTGAAGTTCAAAGCACTACCCACCTGGTATTTCTTTTTTTACAAGCATGCAACTATGAAGTATAACTTTGGGAATTTTTCAACCTTTCTTTCCCACACACCCAAATATCCTTGTTCCCTCTCCTTCTCTAGCTTTCATTTCACATGGAAATCACAATGAGAGGACTGAGGTAATTCAGATGAGCAGGGGATAAGACAGGAAAGATCTCTTTAGGATGGTGCTTGACTAAGAGTTTTAAGAGAAGCCTGCCACATTGAATGAATTAGGTAACTGGGAGATTACAAGTGACCAGAATGGCCACAGGATCCAGGTCTGGTGATGTTACCCCAGGACTGAAATGACTTAGAGCAATGCACTCCACACCAAAGAACGCTACGGCTTCTGCAGAGCCACTCTGAATGCAGCCCAGACCATACAGACAGCAAAGGCTGGTTGCAGAGGTTTCTGAGAGCTCCTCACAATACCACAGCATTACTATAGAGACATGTGTCTGAAGATGCCGCAGTTATAATGGAGAATGTTTATTTTGTCTGTAACCCAGCTGGCTGGTTTGCTGTATTTCAAATCTGTTCAAGTAAATAAATGAGAGGACTCTACTTTCCCCTCTCCAATGCAGTGTGTATACATGAGTGTTATTTCATGTATCAGATTCCTGTACAAAAACTGCTGTCAGGCTATTAATAATCTGGAAAAACACCTTGAAACTTGACTCAATGAGGGCACATTGCAAATGGGCTCTAATGGCTTTTATTTCTCATCTCTGTCACCGCAGATCTAATCTGCCATTTTCTCATTTTTTATCCTCTCTGTTCTCCTCTAAAATCATTCAGCAACTCTTCCCTCAGTGCCAGGCAGAAAAGAAGGGGGTGATGTGATGGGGTCAGCAGGAATTTATTAACAGAGAAAGGTCAGGTGTATCATGTAGTGTGAAGCGGAGTCTTGGGTGCTCTCCCAGAACAGACCAAAGGTGAGGGCACTGCAGCTTTCTGCCACTTCAAGGCCTGGGACCAAAACGTGAAAAGGAAAGTGAGATGTAGTCCTGAAGGGAAAATATTCCCACTGCCACAAGCAAACCTTGCCAAAAAATAAAAAATAAAATTAAAAAAAATAAAATGAAATCAATGTATTTCATTTTATGGGGCAGAAAGGAATTTTCCTGGATTCTAAGACTTGCTTTTAGCCATGAGGAAAGAATTAGCCAAAGCTGTGCCAAAAAGCCAGCAGCAAACCCCTGAATAGTGACAAGCTTCTTTTTTTCTGTTTGCTTTATATATATACATATATTTAATATTTTTAAATAATAATGCAGCCTGGAACTGAAACTAGATCCTATTTTTTTTCTGTTTCAGGGCCATATCTGTATCTTCAGTGTAAGCATCTGGGTACCATCAAAATTCTGCAACATGTGTTTAAACTCATGCCCCTTACATTGAGTTTGGTGTGGTACATTTGCCTGAAGGAAAAAATCAAATCAAAGGCTACTTAGTTCCTCCTCCTCTGAGAAAAATGGAAGAATGTGAGAGGACATTAAAAGCATTGCTTTAATTCTTATACCTTTTGTGTTCGTGTCCTACTAAGAACTTAGAGCCAGACTTTAAAAGTTGTTCGGATGCTCTCAAGTTATTCATTAGCTATCAGTACATTTTAAAATTAATTTGCACACCTACATATCTAATTGCCTTTAATAATATTCACCTCAGGTACATAGGTGGGAAAGGCATAAGGCAGTTTCTGACAAAAGTTGTACAGTATGAGGTTCTCAGGGAGAAGCTTTAAGTTCTTCCCCAGCCATCTTGTCATTACAATCTGTTTTGGAGTTCCTTCTTTTCTGTTTTATTTGGTTATGCAAACATTAATTTAAGGAATATTTCTCAAGTCTCCTGTGGGAATCCAACCCAATTTTCAGAGACAATGCATGTGCAAAAATGACTAACGTTTCTCTTTGAGGAGGGGAGGAGATTTAAGGCATTTGACTCAAGGGTTTTTTTTTCCTTTTTCTTTTTCATTTCCCTCCTTCTTCTAAGTATCTCTTTATTCATCGCTTTAATTACCTAATCGTAAATTTCTTTAGGGGGTTACTTAGAAGGAAAATTAGCATCAAAGCTTGGCAGTAAATTCAGGGGCTTTTGGAGCAGGTCCAAGCTGTTTCACCTGTGATTAATTAGACGATTTTTTTCTTTAAGTGCCAGAGGGCTGTTGAGGTCTTTAAGCAGTTACATGACTGCTGGCAGCTCAGGAATTATGATTGATGCATTAGTCTGGCATTTAGGACTTCTGCCTCTTTTTTTGTAGTTGCCTGGATAAGCATGGACAGAATACAAGCCGTACTGGTGGAGACAAAATGCTAATCTCCAGCAAGTGTGAGGCTCATGGAAGAGTGTAAGAACTGGTTCTTCAGTACTGGGAGAGTGTCCAGCAGGACTGTGATGAGAGAAACAGAAAAAGAAAAGTCAGCTACTCAGATAAATATCTTACAGAGTCACAAGACCAAGCCATGGCAGTACTTTTTTTTTTTTTTTAAACAAGGTATGGGCTTATTCAATTAAAAAAAAAAAAAAAGCATTAATGATGCACTTCCAGATTGCTTAGTACAGTTTGCTCACCTAATTCACTCTGCATGGCCTCCTGCTGCAAGCAGGGATGCCATCAGCAGTTAACCTGCTCTAGTCCCTTCATAACTGGTCACTGGAGAGATGGTGGGGGATGAGACTGGGGTTTTATGGTACATCAGTGGCAGGTCAAGACAGTAAGCTGAAGCAGATGGATAGGAAAGTAGGAAAGAGCCCTTCCTTCAGCAGGAGGAGGCTAGAAAACCCACTTCCAATTACTGAGTAAGAGAGATTGCTTTCTCTTCCAGCATTAATTTAAGCCATCAGGTATTGTATGTTTATCTCAGCAGAGTAAAATCCTATCTCAGACAAGATACCTGCTTTACAGGGAACTGTGTGCATGCTCTCAAAGGCTGAGCTCCTGCTGTCATACCCTTCCTGCCAAGTGTTCTCAGGACAACCAGATATCCCTGTGTATCAGGAGACAGCACTTCATCCTGCTGCGGAGCAGTTAATCTCCATGGGAAGATCCTAGGCCCCTCGCCATCCCTGCTCAGAGAATAATGACACTCGGTGTTTGCAGCCACCTCTTGTTTTTGTCAATGCCCAGCCTGCCTCATCTAACATTTATAGAGTCTGGATTCTCCTCAGATCTCATTGACTATGTGTCAGTCACCACCTGCAACATGCTGTACTGCAAACCCAGCACAGCTCACCGCGGTGACATCCCTCACTTCTCATTCTGCTGGATTGGATTTGGCTACGGGGAGGAGGAGGAGGGAGCACAACAATCCTGGCCTCGATGTGTATATTCATCTCCTTAGGAGCAAGTGCTCTTTGCAGAGGTTTGTGTGTGCGTGCACTTACTGCTGCTCAGATCCGGGTGGATGCATGTGTTAGGATAAATGCCTTAGCATGTCCAAGTCTCTGCAGAGCCTACGTATCCTTGCGTGCCTCTTTGGAGAGGTTTCTGGCTGCACTCACTGTGTGCCTGCCTGAACTGACAGTGGCCCAGGTGATGAGACAGACAAGGCACGTAACTGTGAGCCAGCTGCCCTGCCAGGGAAGGAACCTTCCCGTCTGGTGGTACTTCCCTGCTTCTTTAAAGAAGCTGACCACCTCACAACACATGGAGAAATAGTTCATCAGGCAGTGCCCCACAAAGACTATCTCAGCAGCCTCTCTGCCGTTGCTGCAAGAGACCGTTAAATCCCTAGCCAGACTGGCAAGGGAATGATCCTGATAGGCATCAGGAGCTGAGGTCTGAAAGATGAGATGCAAAATGGCCCAGTGGGAAAGACGCTAGGCTGGAAATCAGGAGACCTGGGTTCTGGTTTTGGTGTTGTCACAGATCTGATACATGCTTTTGAATGAACTACAACTCCTCACTTCCCTGGCAGCTCCTGCTTGTATACACCACCTAGGCTCAGCTGGTGAGGGACCACTCCTAATTGTATCCAGCACAACATTTTCAGAACTCAGTCGGAGACTCTGTTAGCACTGCTAAAAAATAAAACTTACTGATACTAACTGCTGTCCACACACTGAGGTGACCTTCACAGCTCAGAAGGGGTACAGATTAGCAAACTACAGCGCACAGATCCTGTACCAGCTTTGTGTACCACAGTGGTTTTCACTGCAGAAGCTGAACTTATTTATACAAGAGGTATGTAAATATATGACCCAACCAATACACAAGACCTTGTTGCTGAAGAATCAAGGTGGTAGCTTCAGAAAGCGTGTTTGCATGCACCCAGACACTGATTCTCTCCTACACCTTTGCTTTTCACAGTTTGTGACAACAGAGATTATTCTTTGCTGGAAGAATGTGACATTGTTGACACTAAAAAAAAAAAAAAAGAAAAGGAAGAAGCAGCAAAACAGACCTTTGCTTTGCTTGAACAGCACAGGCTTTCTTGATCAGCTGTCTGAGGTGCCTCATCTGTACAAAGCATTTAAACCTGTCTAACATCAAAAAGTAAGGTAAGACAAGTCACTTTGATGCTCCAGAGCACATGCCTAACATGATTATTGCAGAATCTTCCTGGTGATAATAGAATTATGCAAAGGAGGCCTTGACCCATTAATGCTTTTACCTTCCTTAGGATTTCTCTCCCCCTGCTTGCATGAGAAGCAGAACTGCTTGCTCAGAGATAGCAACTAAACAAAAAGGTGGAATAAGCAAAGTGAAAGAGGTCCCTTCATCACCTTGTCATCTCTCCCTGCTCCACCTTACTCCAGTAAGTGACACACTCTAGCAGTTGCAGGTAAAGCAACTGAAAATATGATGTACTGGAAAAGCTCTGTGACTAGAAATGGGCATATTCCCCCCATACACACACAGAGATAGTGTGAATGTACGGGGGAAAAGCATGGCATGTGCCATCATTGGCAGTCCTGCACCTAAGACACCTTGGAGACAAGGAACATTTAAAAAGATATACTTGCTGCAGATCCCTCACACCAGGGCTTGTTACACTTTTACTCCATATGACATAGCTCTGGAGTTAACACTGGCATTTCCCATGTTTGGCTCCTTAGAGCTGAACCCAGTAGGTCCTGAATTTCAGTCATGAAGGAGTACGCTCATTTGCTTCTATTTCTAGGAAAAGCAGATGATTTCAGAGAGAAGAATTTGCTGGCAAGATAGTCTGAGTTTCTCATCCACACAGGAAAGTTCTGAGTAAACAAGTTTTGTTTTTCCTTGCAACTTTCTTAGTAGAAGTGCCTTACCATAGCACAAGACCTGCTTAAAATCAGTACACAGAGGTCCAGGCACACACGTGTAGACAATTAAAAGCAACAGAACAGTAAGAAAGAAAAAAAATGATGTTACCTCCTCTGTGCCCTGCTTAGATTGAATTACAGCTGCAAATAAAGAAGGGTTCAGATAACAACAAGATAGAAAGCTTGCCCGATCTCAGTATGAGGTGTCCTTCGTAGTGAAATCTCAGCTCTTCCTAAGCTTGCAATTGGATCAGAGACTGCAAAGCCTGCCCAGGCTCTTCCCTCTACCTTGTCTGTTCAAAACATGCATGTTAGGGAATGGACTGAGACTGTTACTGAAGCCTCAATCTGCCAGAGGGCAAGTAGAATCCAGTGCACAAATTCTTATCTAAGTTTGTATATACAGGGCGATTTTAGGTCAAAAAACTCCTACCAGGAGATCAGCTGACTGTCTTGGCTCAAGTTCAGGTCTGCAAAGGGCTGGCAATGGGAAAGCATGCTTCCTATGGTATTTTGTTTGCTCTAAGCACGGTTCACTGATTCCTACTTGCAATCTGCCCTGAACTGAAAATGCATGATTATTTTGTTCCAGGAAGATGATTCCAACACATTAAGGCTCAGACCTGAATCCAAACCCCAAACTTCCCCAAGAGCAGATATGTTTCCATCTGGAGTTTTGGTCCAAACTTTTTTTCTTACTTCTTATTCATGTTGTTTGAGTGGAGTTCCTAAATGTCTCATCCCAAATCAGTACCTACTTACGCTAGGCTAAACAAATCACAAGAGACAGTCCTTTCCCTGAAGCCCTTAATTGCCTAAATTAACAAGTGTGTTATTATTTTCCCTGCATGCAGTAGGCAGCAATAGTATACAGAGAGTTAAATAACCGACCCAAGGTTATACAGCCAGTTTGTTGCAGATTGGGTCCTAAAGCCAGTTGGCTTGACTCTTAAGTCCAATGCTTTATTTTACTCTTCAAGAGGAAAAAGGCAAGCCCAGCTCTGACCATTCCCTTGGGTGGGAAAGCTTCTGGAGTACTGATTTGCAACAAAGGCTTATTTTCCCCTTTTTCCTGTCTAAAATAGAAAAAGTACCAAGACCTTATTCTTGAGCTTCAGGGATCTGTTAATTGGCTCCCTAGTAAAATTACAGAGACTCAGCTGCCTGATAATGATTGTAAATGACAGAGACTATCAGGTTTACCTTGTGATGTCCCTGGGGAGCTTGCAGTTAGTTTAGTCTGAACTCTGCGTCAGCTGTTTGGGTTCCTTTCTTCTCGGCATGTGGTATCTGGACTCAAGCTGCAGTCTTTCAAACCTAATTAGTGTTAGGGGAAAGAGAGAGAGAGAGAGAGAGAGAGAGAGAGAGGAAAAAAAAAGAAAAGAAAAAGAAAAAATTCTCCTGCTTCCCCTCAACTGACTTTATAACATAAGGGCGGGACCTGATTTACGGCATAAGTTAATGGGGGATTTGTGCTTTTTGGTATGTTTCTTTTAATATGTATCAATCCAACATCTTCAGTTCTGCATGCAAGAAAAGTGCATTTTAGAGTGCTGGAGTCTTTGAACTGGAAAGTTCAGCAGGGAATCTCTAAACTCGATGGAGTCATTGTGTTTGTATATAGCTAGGTCTGTCCTGTGCAGCGCTCAGCAGAAATTCATGTTTTTGCCCTTTTCCTTGCAGAGAGAGCGTTTTACTCTCTGATAGGTATTGTTGTTAGAGCACAACAGTACTGTTTTCAAAACTAATCTCAAGCTGTTTAGCCACATTCAAATGGCCCACTGTCCCCCTAAGAAATAAGAACACGGAAAATTTATTGTGGGATCTTAGTAACTTGTACAATTCTTTATTTGCAGGGCATTTCACAGACTCATAATTGTGGCATGGAGGTTTCTGTAGTACCTGTTTTCTTGCTTCATAACTGACTCTCCATTTCCCCTCTCTGGTCATCAGTTGTTGCAGCGTTGAACGGAACAAGACAGAAAAGTAGATCTGTAGGCAACATCTTCAAATCACTGGCAGGCCGAGCAATCACAAACCTGAAAAAGCACCAGTATGTGAGACTCAGGCTGCTTTGTGAGGTCTTTGGAGTAAGCACCTGGGACAGGAAGAAAGCTGCAGGGTTTTTTTGCAATGACTGATTGCATCTGCAGAATTCTTTAGAATGACGAGACAATGTGCAGTGTTTAACTTTACCTGTCTTTTAACCTAGGAATGGCAAATATATATATATTTTTAATGAAGCTAATTAGTCTCTGGAACAGCTGCTGAAAGATGTGATAATTTTTTGATTGCTGAAAATCTTTAAATCAAACTAAATGTCTCTCTAGGAGATCTGAAGCTCAAGCAATCACCAAAACCTTGAAATTGAAAGAATCAGTGAGTAGAACAGGTTAGATGAATCACAGAACCCAACCCAAACCATAGAATGGTTTGGGTTGGAAGGGACCTTAAACATCATCTAATCCCAACCCTCTGCCATGGCCGGGCAGACCTGTGAGACTGCTCGAAGCCCCATCCAACCTGGCCTTAAACACTTCCAGGGATGGAGCAGCCACAGCTTCTCTGGGCAATCTCTTCCAGTGCCTCACCACCTTCAGAGAAAAGAATTTCTTCTTAATATCTAATCTAAATCTACCCTCTTGTAGCTTAAAACCATTACTCCTTGTCCTATCACTATACTCCCTGCCAAAGAGTCCCTCCCCAGCTTTCCTGCAGCCCCTTTTAGGTACTGAAGGGCACTATAAGGTCTCCCTGGAGCCTTCTCTTCTCCAGACTGAACAACCCCATTCCATCAGCCTGTCTTCATAAAGGAAGTTCTCTGCCTGCAGACTCTCTGAAATCCCAGGCCTCTGCAGCATTACTAACTCAGGGCTCCAGCAGATCTCTAATGAAGAAAAGATAAATCACATTTCAAATGAACTTAACGGAATTTCATGCAAGTGCCAGTAAGCACTGGATCTTCAGAAACAATCAGAGCACCATGTTCAGACCACACACCAGTTTGCCTCAAATGGCCCTTGCTGTCTACAAAGATGTCTAAATTCAAGACAAAAATAAGTAGTTCAGCCATGACTAGTCATCATTTGACTTACAGCACAATTTAAAATGAAGTGTACTTGCCTGTTCTTGTACGGATTGGGTTCTTCCATCAGCCGGTAGAGCCCAAAGCAGAGTATCCCAAACAAGTCTAAAGCTTTGCAGTAAATGTCTCCAAAGGAGTCCTCCTGCTATAAAGGAAGCAAAAATACTCTTACCTCAAAGGAATCAAAGTGGACGATTCAGCCCAATCCAGCTTAGAAATCTAATAAAACAGAAAACAAGGCTATCTGGTATCTTTGGCCTCCTTAAAAAATGGCTTAAGCTACACAGTGAGCTTCAACTGAATGAAATTAAGCTTCAGGTAATCGCAACCAGCCTACACCCTAAAGTTCTAGCAGCAGGCATGAAAGCCAAGTCCGCGCAGCACCTCTCAGTGCTACAACTCACCATGACACCCGTTAACAACCTCTCAGACAGTGGCAGGAGTGCCAGTTTGCATCGGAGTTGGGAGGCATTTTGGACCACGTCATCAGGACTTCTGCTCAGCCTACTGTCCATTTCCAACAGCTGTTCCTCCAGTGCTGGGCTTGTCCCACTTGTCACCAAAGTCTGCAGCAGTGCCAAGATGTGATTGTTGTAGTAGGTCTGGAAGGAAGAAACCATGAAAATTCAAAGACAAAAGTGTATGCCTTGGGTCCTGAAAGGAAAACAAAATTTTCCAGTGAAAGCCTAGAGAATGTGATCAGACAGACACCTTACAGTTTTTGTTTTGTTTTTGTATACTTAAATTAGTCCTTAATTACATTTAGTTTTCTGACAACATTTATGGATCACCACCTGCCTAGCCCATTTCAGTTTCAAAGAGCAGCCAGGAGATCCCACCTCCACTCTTCTAAATTGCGCTAAATTGTGCCTGAATGAGAAAATTTTCAACAGCAAAAATGGGAGTCAGCTCTGGTAACATTCTTTTCTTGTGAAGGCTTTCCAGTCAAGGGTCAGGAGAGCCAGAAAAGTGGGCAGCAGCTCCAATGTCATCTGAGTAGGAGGATGCTGTACAAGGTGAGGCTGGGGAGGGCTATTACCCTGCTCAGCCCTACAGGTGCAGAAGGAAACTGTCCCTGGAATTGCCATGTGCATTACAGAAACCTCTCTCTGTGCCCTTATCTCAGTATTTTTTGGAAACAAACAAACAAAAAACAACAACAACAACAAAAAAAACACCACCAAATATACCATGGTCAAAATTCAGATTTGAAGCAAAAAAGGGCTCAGCATCCCCCTCCCACATTTTATTTTATTATTATTATTATTTTTAATCTGAACAGGGTTCAGGTATACCAACTAACTTATTTCCCACCCTTTCTCAAAAAGCTCATTTCCCACGCAGAGCCACTTTGTGGGATCTGTCACCTGCATTCACCTGAGCAAAGAAACTAAACAAGCTTCAGAGAAGGAACAGTGTTACTAAACCCCAGCTCAACTCAAATCCGCTTAAGAACATCTGACCGTATTGTCGGGCAAAAGGCTATAATGCTGTTAGAGTAATTCTCAGCCTTTTAAATAAGGAGCTATAGTCCAGAGGTATCCGGGAGTGATACAGCTTCAGGGGAATCTGCACTTTACATATTTAACAGAAGCGTGCTGAGCTCTTTAACATATCATTGCTGTACTTTTTGACATCAAAAGGATTGCATTTCCATACTTGGATGAATTAATAGGATTTGCATGTCACCCTCATTCTGTACTTTCTAGGCTGAGTTACACTGCAAGAGTTTGAAAGGCAAAGAAAAACTACAGAGGTGCACGCGCGCACTCAGGAAGCAGCACACTGCATTCCGTGGGTCTCGAAGCTGACTTTTAGGAAGCAACATTTCTGAAACGTGCCCAAGAGATGTTACCTCCTTTGCCAGTTGTTTGGTTACGGCTTGAGATAAGCGCATTGCCCAGGAATGCCCTCGCACACAAAGGCAGAAACCTTCTCCCTTCACCAAGCAGCTGCTCGGTCCCCTTCAGTCCCTGTTGCTACTTAGCTTCTGGAAGTGGTGCTGGGTAGCTTAGGAACCCACGGCTGGGTCAGGATGGAAATTTGGGGTTCAGAGAACCTGAGCCATACCGGCCATGCTCATTGAATTGTTTTCTGCCTACAGCCACTCCATGTCAGGTTGAAACAAATGCCAGTTCTGCTACAGGCGTCCAAGGGGTAACGTTTCACTTCACAGACCACGTTGTGCCATGCAGATTCTTCTGCCACTCGCCTTTCAGGCTAAAAAAAATCCAGCACTCCTGCTCTGAGTGTCTCACACAGATATTTACAAAAGATATTTAGTGACAGAAAAAGGAGGTGACATTGGACTGCTGAAGGTTTTTTTCTTCCTCTTTTTTCTCACATTCATGCACATTTTCCCTCATACTGCAATTGCTAAACAATAGCTTATTTCTCTCCTTCTTCCCTGTATTTACAGACATGGCTGAATCTGACTGAAGGTGCCCCTCTACTCTAAAGCAGAGCTGAGTGCTGATCATTCCTGGACAGACTTGGAATCCATGCCTGAGTGAAATTTTATCCTTTAAGACAGGTCATGCTATGTCTTGAGTTACTTTTACACTTGACACTAGCAGTCATTAATTACCATCTGGCTGATTGACATATCACTGAGTAGCAGCAATATAATACTTTCCCTAACACCTTCTCAGAAAAGCATAACTGGACTTGACACACTTATTTTGGACTGCTTATCCCTTTGAGAGATTTGTTTTGTATTTATTCAATTTCTGCAAAACTGCCACCCAAGCACTATCCCCTCAGACATGAGCTGAGAGCAAGGCATGTGGAACTTGCCTGCAGCATGGGGAGAATCAGGGTAAAGAGGAAGAAAGGAGCTTTCAATAAAAAGGGAAGTCAGTTTTAGAAATGCCAGCTTATGAACTGAACTGCTGTTTGCTGCCAAAATCCTGGCTTAACTACACCTAAGTGTCACCCACAGGTGTGTCACCACAAACACTATCACTCAGATTTGACAGCAACTTAAGACGATTATGTCACCAGGGTGGGATCACCACCTTCCCTCTTGGTGCAATGTACCTAATCCTCATGGTGCAAATGTTTTTAAAAGGACACTGCCAGGAACATACAGAGAATCAAAACAAGCTTTTACAACCTGATCTGATCTTGTGGATCGGTGGCAGTCCACATATGTGGAACTTGTTTTATACCTGTTCAGAAAACAGCCACTGAGAGATTCCCATTGAGTTCAATAGATTTTCCATCTGAACTTAAGTGTGCATTTTTGCCTAGGTCCCAGACGGACAGATGAGAAGAATTAAATGTTCTGTTTATGCCCATGCTGCTACAATAAAGTCATAGTAGTGAAAGCTGCCTATTCTCCAGCTCACCAAAGCACCTCCAGCCAGGCTTGTAAAAATAATCCACTCTGCATGAACAGGTAAGAACTCAGAGTCCCCATAATCTTCTCAGCCATTAGCATCAATGCTGGAGCCTCCACCATGAGGCCAGCTTGTGCTGAAAGCAGTTTTGGCTTCAGTGCCTGCATGTCCCTTAGAGGGACTGATTGTAACCTCACGTTATCAATCAAAAAGTAAATAAATCAGGCTGGCTCCAAGTACCTTTTGTAGCAGGAGGAGGGAGGAAGTTATGAAAAGTTACGAAAACACTCTAAAAGTTTTTCCAAATAATTCTATGTGTATATCAAAACCAGGGAGAGCTGCTGCTGCTCAGAGCACGCACTGAAAATGTCTTCTGGAGCTGCCTTGTAGTCTATAGAGCCCACTACCCCAAGAAATCAAAGAGGCCCACTGATTAGTCCCACAGCAGGGTGCTGGAATTAGCTGGTCTTTAAAGGTCCCTTCCAGCCCATGGAAGGGGGTTGGAAGATCCCACGATTAGCAAGTTGCTTGAACAGGAATAGACACGTATAATTCTCAGGGCACAGAGTAACTAATCACCTCACCAGTCTCTGCAAGGTTTCCCGTGCCTTTCTGACACACACAGCCTTGACCATTGTTAAGGCTAGATTAAGTGGGTTTACTCTGGCTGGTAATCGCTTTGTTAACACTGATGCCACTAAACATGACAGTTCGTGATACATCTACTTACCATAGACAAAAGAGAATTCAAGAAGCTATCTGAGAAGATAGCTCCTGCAGGGGCAGCAGTGGTGGAAAGGTGATCTTGCTCTGGAATTTCAGGATTGCTGCTGGGAGTCTGATTAATGAACTGGGCATTTGGTGAAGACTCTGTTGGATAAGCAAAGAAACAGAAGACATCTTAGCAACAGAGGGAAGCCATCTAGAATCAGAAAAGTTAGTAAATGTAGCTTGCTGTTCCATGTCCAGCACTAGCCACAGCATGCTGCATTAGTAAAGGAAAGAGGAACAAAACAGTCAGCGCTGCTAACCGATTGTGCAATGGGAGACTAAAGACACAAGCCTAAGACTGATCTTTCAAGCAAGTGTTTTAAGATAGCAGACCAAAATTGACTTACCTGCTTTGAAAAAGAAAGGAACAATCTCATTTCTTCTGCTCGTTTTCCTGAACTAACAGAATTACTGTTTCTGTTGGCTTAGATGGGGGTTAGAGAGTTCCTTTCACAGCTGTCCTACTATTAGAGAGATCTTCGCTAGTTTGTCAACCTTATTCTTGCTGTCTGACATAGTCTTGCAGAATTCCCCCTACTCAGAAAATAATTCCTCTTTAACTTGCTTTCTATATTCAGAGAATTGCCTAAGTACAGCCTGGCAGAAGGCCCCTGCCATGCGACTCAACGTGCTAGGTATGTCCTGGCACTCCTGCACTGCCGGTAAGAGTGCTGATGAATGACAGCAGCACAGCTAGAGACAGACATGAGGACTGCAAGGAATTGAGATCAAGAACCCACGTCTTACCACTAAAAAACAGAGCAAGTAACTCTGTGTAAGTAATGATTGATTTCTATTATGTCCCCGTGGGCCAGGAGGCATTTGAGTGCATCATTTTTAAAGATGACTAAGGCTAGCCAGAATCACAATACTATTAATGCCTCCTGTTGTCTCGCAGTGTCGCTGCCATCCTTCAGCCATGTATTCTCAATACAGATATTTCACCCTCCCTGGCCTTTAGGAGTTGGCCCTGCATCTGGTATTAATCAGTGCGACTCCACTGCCTAACTTGTAGAGTCTGGGTATGAAAAGCATGGTCTCAGCCACAGTAAGGGACCCCCTTTATTTCTCCACACTATTTAATTTCTCTTTTACATATTGGCAAAACTCTTATTTCTCTGCAGATGACTTTGCTATTTCTCCCCATATCTCTGGCCCTTTATGACACGGGTTTCTAGAATCCACCTTTTCAGAGGAATGACTATTTACAACATGCCTGTAACCCCGATGACCAGCTCATAAATGGAGAAGATACTCAACATATCGAAACGTGCTCATCTTGGTGGCTTTGAGCCTGCAGAAACCCCCGTGTGCAGCTTGCCATTTAACTGGCCTTGCATCAGCCTGATGCAATGTGGCTGGTTTAGCATTTCTTATTTTCCTGCGCACCTCACTGCTGGGCAAGGAGAAGCAGCAGTGTGTGCAAGCATGATGACAACACACAACTCTCCTGCTCCTCAAGGAAAAAAAGAATCCAGCCCTCTTTGAAGGAGTGCAGGCCCTCAGCTAATTCTGTCAGCTCTGTCCCTGACTACATGCCACGAACTCAGTGGATGCTGGAGGACAGCTCTGCGGGCCCATGGCACACCTGTGGCACTCAGGGGGGCATTGGCATGCCGTCCCTCCTGGTCACAAAGAAAGCAATGCAGAGGCAAGCAGGCTCAGCAGGTCTGGCTCTGTTCAGCTTCCTGAATACGTCGCTTCCCGCCCATCAAGATGAATTGCAAAACTCTCTCAACTTCAGTGGTGTCAAGATTTCAACCAAAGGCCCGAAGGTGCTAGCTTCTCTTGCGGCAGGTTTTGAACAGCACCAGCACCAGCAGCGCGTATGGCATCGCTGGTGTCGGTGTGTCAGACACACCAAGTGACACAGGAGGCTCTTGGTCCGCACCCGGTGCGCTACGAGCTGGAAATGGGCCATGGCCTGGAACGTGCAAAGCCCTTGCAGCTTCAGGCACGTGAGGATTATTCCTCCCAGCTTGTTTCTAGAGGTAGGTACAAAAGTGAGCGCTTGGCTAGATCAAGGTCTACCAGAGGGATTTACAGGAAGCTTATTCACAATCACAAGAAAGCTCCAGCTGTTTTTGTTTAGTTGTTTTGAGCTTCCAGGTTTTAAATTGTTGGAGTTATTTTCCTTCCTAGCCCATCCCTGTAACTCTGAACATATTTCTATGCTGTTGAAGACTACAAATGGAGCAGGCATCCATGTGCTAAGGGACTGGGCTCGATTCATTATTTTGTCAAAGATCTGACATGACTAAAATCCAAGTTATGTCAACAGATTGCAGATGTTTTCCCCTCCACTGACACACCACATCCTGGAGGGAAATCACACTGGTGCAATGCCTGTCTGAAGACGTTAGCTTGACTGCACAATATCTTCTCAGAGGAGCTGGGCCTCAGTAGCCAGCTCAAAACATTTCTGAGACTTTTGGACACAACACAAAAGTTTAAACCACAGTGCAAGAGAATATCCAAATATCACTCTGGGAAATTCAGCAGTTCTGAAGTGACTCTGGAGAAGGCATCATCATCCCATCATTATTTTTTGCTGTTTGTTTTGCACTAATTCTTCAGAGTTTTAGGCTAAGGAGCATGCAGGACCTAACAGCTTTGCCCACACTGACTGATTAGCTCTCCAGGTACACACTGGGACTAAGGGGTACGCCAGAGCTTCTTTGAAATTAAGTATTGCTAGCACCTGCTAGATGCTGATGCTGCTCACTAGCTTTGGCTCAGCTGCAGACCTGGGGAGGACTGCAAAGCAAGGGCCCCTCCCAGAAATGTTGAGCCCACGTAGCATTTACCAGCATTGCATCGAAAAGGAAAGAAAAAAAAAGCCTGAGTAAATGGATCAGAGGCCAGTCATGAAGCCTAGCAACATGCTATGCTAATTTGGTGGCTACATTCTTGTGTCAGCACTCTAAATGGAGCTAAACATGCATGTCACTGGGGACTGGCAGCCCAGCCACACCGCTATGCTGTGACACTAACTGCTATGTTACCAGTAACCAGTTAATCAGTGCACATGTTCCTAATTAATGGACCTAGTGTGTAACTATCAGGAGACGAAGACAAAGATGAAAAACAGCCAAGAGTAGTAATGAAAGAGCTCCATGGGTTGCTTCAGTTATGAATGCAGGCTAGAGAGGCTGAGCCTCATGGAATAAGGACAGAAGTGTCTGCGGCCTAGAGTAAAAGACCTGCACCCTCTGGCTGTCCGGGCACGCACACAGGTCCACGCGAGTACTGGACTCTGTGCAGCTGTGGTACAATGCTTTGTAGTGCAGACTATTTCAAAGAGGCTCTGTGCATTCAAGGCCACTTTTACAAGGAGGAAGCCTGCAGCAGCTCCCACCACAATCCAGAGAAGAGGAAGGAACCATCACCAGTGCTTCAGAAAGGGCAGGGGTGAAACAGAGAATTAGGCTTGGGTTCACCTCATTTTGTTGTGAGATGAAAACTGGCCATGCAGCCTTCCTCTGTGTTTTTTAAAATCATCAGAGAGAGGGAGGCACAGCCAAAGGGCAAGTTAGATATCCTCTGAGCAGAGCTGCCTTTGGTCGTTTCTATTTCTTTCCTGAAAATAAGGGGAAACCAGGAAAATACGATTCTGATTTATTTACCTTAGTGAAGCCTGTTACAAAAGGTGGGGTTAATGTGGGCCACGTGACTAGAAATCAGATCTCCTGAGATTCAGTCCGGCAGAATAAAAAAAAAAACAGGACATTATCTTTATCCTAAATGGATGCTTCAGAGTTTTGCTACGCACTGAGACCTTTGTAACACTTTGTTTTATTTATTCTCCTGATAAACCATCCTGACTCCTTCAAAGCCAGTGAATTAACATCTAAGTCAAACCTTTTAATGTTCCTTGGACATGTAGTGCTTGTCGCTTTCTGCCTGTGAATTCTAAAAAGGGCCTGGGGTAAATAAATAATGCAGCACACATATTGCTTCTGTGAAATTTGTTCTTAAAGAATAACTTACTCAGCTCTGTAGTGATAGGGATCCTTTTATAACACGGCTCTGATTGATTCCCCAATGCTCTTCCTCTGAAAACAGCATCTGTAGAAACAGTCAATAACAACATGAGGAGAGAGGAATGTTGGTAGAAGCAGAAAAGAGGAGGAAAAAAAAACCAAAAACTAATGCACAATGGTTCAGACTGACAAATGCAGGAAATCTTTTTCCTATGTCTAAAAATAATGTTATTGTCATGCAAAAATCCCAAAGCATTTCCTATATTTAGAAAGTTTCTTGCCTTGGTTTGCTTTTCCAAGGCTTATTTTATTCTCTCATGGCTTCAAAGAATGAAAAAAAAAAAAAGAAAAACTCTCCTGGGAGCTGTTTATTGACATTGTAACTGAAATATAATTACCCTCTGTGGTGCAGCAGTGCTGGTTACAGAGCTGTTTGGCCCAAAGCCCCCAGTAAGGCAATTTGCATACAGAGGGTTTTTGAGGGAGAGCATCGTGTTTTATCCTTCCCCCTCAAGAAGGCTTTGCAAAACTGGATGGGACGCATGCTGTAGGAATGAAGGCAAAATATACACCATGAGTTCTGAAAACCCATCACAAAAAAATAATTTAAAAGAAATAGCAATCCACAAGTTCCTAGAAGTTGTCCTTATTCCTTCCCAGTTCTTGCCAACTCGCTGACTTAGTAGAATCAAGCCCAATCCAAAATCTGCTTGCTCTGTTTTGATTATATCTAATCTCTTCTCCCTTTCTATTATGTCTGAGTTTTTCCTTAGCTGCCCAGCACAGCATCTGGGTAACTGAGTATTAGGAACACTACTTACTGTGCACAACATTATCCACTCAAAATGATGAAATCTAAACTCCGCTGAGGATTTTGCTAGAAATGGAACTTGGTGACATCCAGATACTACATGATGGCTCCTTCTCCCCCCTGAGCTGCAAGTGAATGTTGGAGATGGAGGCCCCAACAGGGTCCTCATCAGACCATTGTTCTAAGCAACTGTCCCTGAGGTTAGGTGACGGACTGACAAAAACCTCATTAGGGATGTCAGGCATCACAACCCCTCAAAACAGCAGAAAAAGCCCGAGTAGAGCAAGGCATCTCTGAATACGGTGCAACTGAATGCTTGAAATGAATCATTGCCTTCATTGTACCTTTCCATGTACTGTACCAGTTGATTTGAATGTGTGTCTGATCATTGCCTGGATACCTTTCCCTTATGTCAATATTTTTGCTGTGAAACAGTACACAGCGCTCCACCTGAAATCTTACAAACTGGCAGGGTGCTATTACAAAAGATTACTTAATTGTAGATTACTACTGTACATTTGAATTTCAGTAGCTTATTAAGTTGTCAGATTTAATTACCATTACATGTTTAGATTATGCCACAGATTATTTAGTTCGGTACCTAGGTTTGCCAACCTGTTTGCTTTGTGACATGACAGGGTGATAATTACAGCATTACTGGAAAACCTAATATTTTCCATGGGAAAGACTAGAAGTCCTTGGCATCAGCACTGACCCTAGCAAGCGCTCATTCTTGCAAGTGTAAGTCATGTTTACCTCTGTGTGGGTCTGGTTCTCTAAGAGCTGTCTAATTCTCTACCCCATCAGGCAGGTAAAGCACACAGCCTGGGTTGGTTGGGTGTGAAAGGCTCACACTGAAATCTAAAACCTCGGGAAGTACAATTGATTTGTGCCTTGTTACAACCGCCAAAGTGAGACTGTGTTTGCTGCAATGCTTACCAAAGCACCCGAGCTGTTAAGGGTGGCCCTGCTCTGCTGGGGGGAGAGGGAGTGAGAAAGATGAAATTCTGATAAAAGCCATCCTTTCCCTGTTTGAATCTGAGTCTCTCTTTTCCCAGAAACTCTCTCCATCTGCTGACTCCCATGAACTCCCATTTGCTTAATCCCATTGATTTCATCAGTAAAAGTTCTGTCTTCTCTGAGATAATTCCTACAAAATAATAATGGGGGAAGTGGGGAGGGAGGGACTGGAACAATGAGAGTGGGGACGTGCACTCTGTTTCCATTCTGGGCACCTTGATCCAAAACCAGGTGGCAACAACCTACCAGTAATTTACTGTCTTATAGGAGCACACATTTGTAATGTGCCTGGAGGCTTTCAGAGGCAAAGCCCTGTAAGAGCACAAGACACAGCCTTAATCTTGCAGTTGAATCAGCAGGAGCTCCTGCTATGAGAATCCTAACCTAAGATTGCAGGCCCATAATTACAGCAGCAAAGAAGAAAATTGGCTGTTTTTTTTTGTTTTGTTTTTTTTTTAAACGACATACCTAATGAACATACAAGGAGAGGGAGCTAATTTTTACAAAGGCTGAATCACTGACAGATTTAGTGGCTGGCTGGAGAAAGAAGTGAAACTTGTGTCTTAGCTTTATTTTGTAAATATATCTTTTTTTATTGATGATGATATCCTGTAAGTGAATACTGCTTTTCTGGCTGCAGAAAACACTGTAAATCTGAGGAATGATCTTAACTGAGTAGCCAAAGATGTATTAGACTGGAACTGTAGTCAGTTTATGGAGCAACAACTCACTAGCATCTGAGCTAGGCAATAGGTACCTCATAAATATGCAAAGTGAAAGACCTAAAATGGATAAACCAGAGTGGGTTTGGAAATACAGTATTTTCTCAGCTAGGGGAAGACAATGCTATGCCAGTAAAAATGGTAACAGAATCTAACCCCTCTAATTTGAATCAATCTTTCAGAAATAAGTGATCACAGTAACACGTAATAACAAGAATAATTTGCTCTGTGCATTACTACATTGTGAGCTTGAATTTATCTGGCTTTAAACAAGTCTCAGAGCTAAATATTAAAGTATAGATAATATATATAATAGGAGAAGCTTTGACATGTCCCTTACTTGATCCTGACCCTTCTCCAAACCAGAAGGAAACCCAGAAGCACTGACTTACATGCCTGTTCTGATGCCTAGGCCCTTCCTTACCCTGGACAGTGGACCAAGCAGCCCTGACTTCTGCTGACTCCTTAAAGGCGTTGTATATTTGGGCTGGTTCTGATGTGCTGTATCACTGTTAGCTGTAATACACAAATAATTGTGTCTGCTTGTCTCTGCTCTAACTGTTCTCACTGCTAGCCTCTTTCTGCACAAGAAGAAATCCTTTAGATAGCCTTTCTCAGGGACTGTGTCACTACAGAACTTGATTGTTTTTTTCAGTATCACTAAACAAAAGTTTCTCCTCTCTCTCATGATAGCAAGGACGCCCAACAGATTTAAATCCACAAGATCCACTTTTCTGATGCAACTCACTACATGCCCCTCTATGCAAGGGAAGTGAGGGAAAAAATACATGCTTGTGGTTTAAAAAATAATAATAATAAATAAAAAAAGAACTCTAAGCATGCAGGTGGTGGTGGTTCTGACAGTGATATGCCTGGTAAATTGTCTAACCAGCCGTGCCTCAGCTTATACAACTCGTCACACCTATGTCAGCGTTAAGTCCCTGTGGTCTCCGGCTAGAAGGAGACAAAGCGAGCCAAAAGCTACCACCTCAAAGAGAAATAGCTATGAACTCTGCAAGGCAGCTTGGGAGGCTTTGATGAACAGATGCTCACATCTCTGTGATACATACGCACACATTGTAGTTCAGAGCTCTGCACACCATGTACTGTGATTATGAGTC
This sequence comes from Heteronetta atricapilla, assembly GCA_011075105.1. Taxonomy (NCBI): domain Eukaryota; kingdom Metazoa; phylum Chordata; class Aves; order Anseriformes; family Anatidae; genus Heteronetta; species Heteronetta atricapilla. The sequence goes on along the minus strand of CM021752.1, from coordinate 4,578,271 downwards.
ATTAAGGAAAAAAAATGCTGGAGGGTAGTAGGACAGTGATTGATCGGATGAAATACCCTTTTTGCCCGGAGTGTCTCTCTTTTCCGTATATAGGTATAAAGATGCAGTAGGTACAGTATCTGTATCTGTCACTACAGAGAAACATAAATTATATATATATAAGTACATATTATTTACTTCCTCTCTATATACAATCAATAAAGAGTTCCATATATCTTTATATCCAGGTAGCGATAAATACATTAGTTAAAAGTAATCTATTCAAGTCACAATTACCTCTTACTCAAATATCCCTTATAAATCATTTTTCTTCTGTTCTGATAGTATACGCTGTATGCTGGTATTATTTTGTCTAGTTATTATTTTTTTAAAAATGTCTCTGCCTCACTCTAATCTTTTCTTTGGCACAGTCGTTGTTTTAAAAGCCTAGAATGATAATAAAGTATAGGGGAAACACTTAAGAGAACCATCCATTTCTCAGCCTGTCTTCAGTTAATTAATACTTCCACATTCTCAAGAGGAGGACAAATCTTAGCTCTTTTGCCAAATTAAGGAAGGAAGAGACACAATAAATATTCTACTGGGCTGAAGTTGTTTTTGCTTCCATTGCAGTTTTGTGCTATGAGCTCTATTTGCATGGGAACAGAGAGTCCACCTTCTCAAGCCTCAAGGGAGAGGTATTGTTTTTCTCCTTTTGAAGGATGGACAGGGCCTCCACTCACGTGTGCTTTTGTGAGTAAACACAGAAGTTACCAGTGCTGGTTACCATTTACCCTCTAACCATTGTCTCCTTACTGGAAACCTTGAAGCTTCACTCAGAATTTTCAGGAGGAGCTGGCATATTTCCATGAGCAATTTTGGATTACTATTCCTTTGCAGATCTGTAGCTACAGAAATTGGACTAGGCTGTCCAACCAGTAAGGCTAAAATGGACTTCTGGCCATTTTAATTAGCATATTTATATTCAGAAGAGAAATGGCTCAGAGTAGTGACAAGTGACCCCTTAATTCCTCCTCCTTTAGTCCCCTTTTTGGTCACATCGGCATGCTTGCAGGCAAACAGACTTACCTAGTGTGGCTGAGCTGGGCTTATTCTGCATGGATCGGACGTTCAGAGTGGCTAGGATGCTTTCCGTGTCCACCAGGGAAGGATTGCTTGAAGCAGTGGTATTGGAAGACAGAATGGCACAAGCGGAGCAATCCCGGACATTAACTGCCCTCAGATCGGCACAGCAGAGAGCACTGCCCTGATAAAACCAAACAAATACTGATAAGGAGAAATCTGAGGAACCTGAACATTAAGGATCATTAAGGGTGAAAGGTGAACAGAAAATTTGTTTTGAACCCAGCTGGCAAATAGCATTTTGTAAGCACCTCCAAATATGAGCAGCTTTGGTCAGACAATGAGACTCCCGGGTCTAGACTGGCAATTCATTGGACAATTTCCCATTTCCAGTCAGGATTAGCTTCTCAGTGCTTCTGCAGGTAACCAGAGAAGCCTGAGACTCCCTCAGAAGACAATAAGTAGTTAAGAATGGAAAGTTTTCACACAATATCTTGGACTCAAACTGGAGTCTAGAGCCTGAGCCAATTTTGGTACTTTTTGAATGTGAATTGTGCTATCTATTATCAAAAACTTCTAAAATGTATTCAGAAGCGTGCAGGAGAGCTAGAGAAAGGAAGGAAGAGGAAGAGACAAAATACAGAAAATTCTTACCGAGAATAACCACAGCTTTGGGAAATTCTGAATAAATTTCCATTCTCTCTGCAGATATTCCAAAGACCCAAGAAAAACAATATCTTTCAGCTCATGGTAATTGAAGTTACTAGCTCTTAAGGGCATCACGAAGTCCTGCAGCCCAATCAGTGGTGAGTTTGCATCACCAAAGACACAGACCAAAATGTGATCCTGCAGGTTCAGTGCTGCTTGGTCCTTGCCACTCTAAATTTAAAAATGATACAATGGCTAATAAGTTGATTTTAGAGTTGTTTCTTCAGTTACAGAGATTTAAACCATTTCTTAGCTTTGTAAGATCCATGGGTGGAATGTGACTATATATAAACCAAACTATTTCCCCTGAAGTAGTTGGATTCCAAATGTACCTTACAGAAGTGAAAAAAATAATTTATATTGGCATAAAGTAACAAACCTATAGAACAAAGCGACAACAGCAGCTTCACGCTAGGAGCTTAATAACTGTTTTGTCCTGGTCTTCCCTCCCTCCCCTCCAGGCTAATTGTTCACATTGCTCAAATGAACTAATTAGACTGGAAAAATGTAGTACTGGGGAGTGCGCACTGCTTAGTGTGGCTGGCATCTCGGGGTTGGTAGGTGGTATGGGCAAGGCCCCAAACCAGGCTTGTCAGAGGCACAGCATTAATGCCCACATGGACCAGCCAGGAACCGTGGGATGAGTGTAGCTGTGCAATGTTCATTCCTTGGCTACTTTTTTTTTCCCAAACAGAAACAAGGGTCTTTGTCAGGGAGAAGTTTCCCGATGAGAGATTAGAATCATAACCAAATTAAATGATTGTCTCTAACTAATTAGATTAGTTTAAATTGAATAATGAAACCTTTAGCTGTATTTAATGTAACATGCCTGAAGTCCAATGATTAGTCTTCTGAATGAAGCTAAACAATTAAAAACACAATCTATTTTATAGCTTATTCTATAGGAACAATTGGAAAAACTATTACTGCTGAACTCTGCTGAGGAAATATGCAATTACGAGATCAACAGGAGCAGCCTGTACAGCGAGTGAGCAGTAGGCACAGGTTAGCCAGTCTGAAGACACTGGGAAGGACTTGGGCCTTCCTTCCAACCCGGGACCAGGAATGACCTACATCTGTCATTCATTACTTTATTGGTGAGGTTAAGGAAAAAATACATATTAATTCTCAAACATCTATGCATTATTAAAATGAAGGTTAAAATTCCCCCAAAACATTTTAATCACTTCAGAATGTATACCTTGTGTAAAAATCACAGGGAATCATATTTTTGTGTGTGTTCAGATGTCCTGTGTTCTGCATGGACATCCTGGAGGAGCTTCTGTAAGGAATATTATCTAGTTTTCCATGGTTCCCAAACAGAAAGAAATACTGAAGTGTCATGACAAAGCCCATATAAGTATACCTGCACCTTTAAGCACCTAAATGAGTTTTAAAATACAGCTTTAGAAAACCCAGAGCATGGTCTGAGACTCTGTCAAGCACCCAACTCATTCCCAAAAATGCACCTTAGACTCCCAAGCCTTTCAGGGCTTGCCTGTCCCAGAAATACGATTGCGAAGGAAGACACTGCACGGGCACGAAGTGCAATAGCTATCATGCTCTTGTTTTCCTTGTGGACATTCTTAAACTTCACAGAGAGCCTCTTGCATAGTCTAGCTAAGCTACACAAAAATACAACACAAAAAGTACAATACAAAAATGGCACATGGGGAATTAGGACACGCTAGCAATTGTAAGCCTTTTCCTCATGTAAGCCGGCCTGTAAGATCTTTTCAAAACATTACCCTTCAATTCTCAGAGCCGAGCTTCCAGGACTATTGGGATATTTGCCCATTTGTAATGACTAATCCTATTTTGGAGGTTGCTGGGCAATAGGGTCCTTTTATTTGCTTGGAAGGAAGCTGCAGCATTTCAAGCAGCATGAATTCCAGCCTGCTACAAGTCTCCCAGCTGGCAGAACAGCTTGAACATTCTGTATTTTTGATGAAATCTTTGATCACCTCATTGCAAGATTTGGTTGCCTACTCTCAGCTCTCTGGCAGCTCTGAGCACAACCTGCCATTTCTAGATAGGATTTGTTCTTTTACGGATTAGACACATGAAATAAATAAACCAGCCTTAAAGATATCCAGATCAGTAGTGTTAGGGACACAGGGGCATGGAAACACAACATGCAAAATGTTTGAAAAAGATAGGTGTCAATCAGACCTTCACTTGTACATCTGCTGAGATCCTCTCCTGAGACAGGATGCCTACCCTGCTTTAGATGAACACGGAAGGCATTACTGATCCCTTGTTACCTTGGAGATCCTTCCCTGTTCCCAGGTTACCACCTAAACTGTAGCAAATATGTCCATGGAATGAGCCTTCAGCTCCCATCACTCCGACAGAGTCTTTACGTGACCCTAGTCAAGACCTTTTATCTGCAACTCACTCCTGAGAAAGGGGGTAATGGGCTCGGCCGCTCTCCTTCAGGGCAGGGTCAGCCAAGAGAATGCAGCTAAACAAACAGTAAACCAGAGAGCTGTGCCCTCCTCCCAGATCTGTGCCTTGAAGCCCTGGTTTCCTCCTAGGAGAACAAGGAGGAACACACACGAAAACGCTGAAGGCAATCACCCCACGCCTACCAGAAGAGCCTCCTGCAGTGGAACAGCATCACACCAGTGGAACCTTCCTGTTGGGTCTAAGATGAATCTGCTGTTCTCCTTTCCTTGGACATCCAAAATCCTGCAACAGAGAAAGCAACTTAGCTACAGAACAACTTCTCAGCAGCAGCAGCTACAGTTTATCCGAGTCAAGATAACACCTCCAGCTGCTGTGGAGATGCCCTCTTTATTTACATCATAGCTTTCAGCTCTCTTAGTGGCAAGGAAAAATTACGATGTATGAGTCACAGGGGTTATACAGTGGGGAAATTCCTTTGTCGATGCCAGTTCAGTGGGACAAACATAAGAAAAAAATATACTGTAAAGAATTTAATTGAATTATTTTATTAGTTGTGATGCTTATGGCTGTTTGAGCTCCTTCCCTAAGATAATTTAAAATTAAGTTTTTCAGTAGGCACATTCACCGAAGCAACATTTATATAAACATGGTCTTGATTAAGAGCAAGAAGAAGTCAGCAGGAGTTTTTCCTTCGTCTTCAGCAACTTAAATTAGGCCCATATTGCAGGAGATTCTTAGAGGCAAATTTCAGATACATAGCTTTGTTTGTGAGCATTGTGCTAGTCCAGAAGCAGCAACAAGACCACGTGAAACAAAAGCCATTCAATCAGACACTACTCGGATATCAAGCTGTTTCAAGGGACTGCTGCAGATCAAGAATTGTTGGGGAAAGTCACGTTGAACAACGAAGAGTTATGAGAGAACTGGTGTCTGCTCATGGACAAGACCTGCAATCTGTTGGATAAACCATTTGCTGAGCACCACCTCTCCAGCTTTACTGTAGGTAGAATCAGCCCTGAACAGTTGTCTTAGGAACAAAGCTCATTTAATCACTCTGTAACTGAAATAGCAGCGCTATAAGAATCTTGCCAACCAGGATTACGATGTACGCTGAACACAACAGCCTCAGCGAAGCTGTATGACCAGACAAGTATTTGGTCCTGACATTGTTCTTTCTTGTCCAGCTCACACTTATCTTGTTTATGCAGTAGCGGGTGAGGTGAGATTAACAGAGGAGAGGGGGAAGGATTTTGCTAAGGGAAGGTGTCATTCATCACGAGGCTTGCAAGGCAGATCCAGCCGTGCCCTGCATGGACCAATTGACACTGGTACTAGGGTTAGGACTCCTTACCTGAACAGCAGATCCAACCCAAGTGCCACCTTTAATGTAGACAAGTGGCTGATAATGCAAAGCGAGATGCAAGCTATGACAGATGGAGGAAGGTGCTGAAAAATCTTTTCTTCAGGCAAGAAAGGGGCCAAAGAGGTAGAAGCGGGTTTTTATGCACTGGCTGCTGCACTACTGCCCAAGAGGATGCAAGAGCAACAGGCACTGATGGCTTAGCCTGGGGGAAAAGGTGGGAGCAACACCACTTTCAGCCTCTGCAGACTATCTCTGCAGCCCTGTGCTAACTGCAGGCAATTACACCCATTAGCCACAGGTCTCCTCCTCAGGTAACGAATCTTTAGGCCAGTGATTAAATAGTATTTTGACAGGCTGGATACTGTCTTCTCACAAGCTTTTTTTTACTTGACTCAAATTTACCAATCAATCAGTGTATATATCTCTATCATAATAAAGACATCATCTATGTACACAGCCTGTCAGAAATGACATCTTTTCATTCTAATATTATGGGAAATATATATGCCTTGGAGGAAACACCTGATGGATCCGTAAAGCGGGAGAGAGAGGGAGAAGACGGCAGGAAACCCACTTTATCATAACAGCATCCACCTTGCCAAAGCCAAGCACATTCCGATTTACCAAACCATTCTTTAGTTTAGGGTTTCTTCTGCCACAAACTCTGCAAATTACATGATCCTTACAGAAATCTGATTTTGCTGAGCAACTCGTAAATCATTCTGCACTGGACTCTGAGGAGCTTGAGGATGGGGACACTAGAACTGATATGGCGTAGTACCATGCAGAGAGACAGAAATAGTCTCTGGCTGAGCTACAGTTACTTACTACAGCTATTAGCAGGTTATCTGGGTCACAAATTGACTGTGCTGTGTGTGCAGTTATCCATGTTTGCTCCCCATGAGTCTAGAAAGAAAGCAGTTGCATTCACATGACGCTGTGCATTGCCATGTCTGTGTTACTGACTCTTTTTCCCCTAACACATTCTCATTTAAGGCTCTTATCACTTACTTTGCACTGAGCAGAGAATTCAAAAGAGCACAGGACCATGTTATCAGAGACCATACAAGTACAGCTGACTTTGGAAAAAGAATTGGGTACTTTGGGCTTTTCTAAAGTTGCAGTCCCAGTGGCTGGACATTTGAAAGCACTGTTCCAGTGTCAGGTGCATAAGCCACTGCTGTAATCAGTCTGTGCCCAATCTGCAGATGTACTGAACAACGGCCCTTCATTAAACTCAGAGAAAAGTCTGGTCACTGGAAGTAACCTCAGTCCACAAACCTATATATCATCCAAAACAGCAGTTCAGGCCGGTGTAGCAGTCAAACTGAGAGCACAACAACATGGCAAAACATTTCCTTTTTGCCTCTCCCACAGCCATGACCTAATATAAACCAGTCACTCTTGTTTCCATGAATCAAAATAAATAATGTAGCTCACAGCTAGACTAAAAGATGGTCAGACACATCCAAGATGTTTCAGACTTCATTTGAGGACTAGCATAAGTGATGAACAGTTGTCTATAGTATTAGAAGGCAGGGAGTGGAAGTTCTTTTATCTAATTGTTAGCTGCCAACAACTTCCTGCTGACAAGCTCTCTTTAAGTTCCTTACAACGTCTTTGCAAAGCCCTAAAGCTTTGTTGCATCCCTCACCTGCAGTCTCCTGACATTTGCTCTTAGACTCCTTGTCATGGGAGAACAGGGGCTAAAACGAGCCTTGATGTGGTGCAGATCAAGGTCTCTGCTCGTTTGGTTTGCCTTCTGTGCTCCAAGTACAGAACAGCAGCAGATCCTCAGGAATCAAAGCGTAGTTCTGTCTCCTAAATTTTGCAGTGAGAAATTAGGGGTGGAAACCTGCTCACAAAGGACCTCAGGACAAGCAAGGCCTGGAAGAGTTGCACCGCTGGACCTCAGCATCCTGCACACGAGAAATCTGCGAGCAGAAGTCTGCAGAGAGAAGACACCCCTGTGTACCTGTGTGGGGCAGGCAGGTTGCTCCAGCAGCTGCGGTTCGAAAGGCCCCAGCCCACCAGCACAACAGCCCTGACATTCCCCTGTCTGTACCGCAGCCACGGGGATGATTTAACACTTGGCATGTGGGCTGCTCGCTTCACATCCCATTTGGGAATCCTCTTATTGTTTCTTGAATCGTTCCCAGATCTGCACATATGTTAACCTTCTCCTTCAGGGAGGAGCGGAGTTTCACACACATACAATGAAAATTGCCTGTGCCTGTGGAGGCTGCTGCAAAGCCCCTTGCTCACTCCCAGGCCTGCACTATGGGAACATGGTGCGTATCTGGGCTTGGCTTATTCATCATCGTGGATTATATCGCTCGAATCACAATGCTTCAAAGTATTTTCCCTACCTCACAAGGAACTATGAGGCTTAATTAATTAATAGACACAGAGGTATTGTGCGTCATTGCAAAATGATGCAATTTTGAGTATTCCACCCAATAATTAACAAATGTATCGGGCAACAAGTAAAACCAATCTTAAAAATGAGTAATTTTTTTTTAATTACATCCACTGAACCAAATCCGCCCCTAAGCAAAGCACATGTAATCCCAGTGAAGTCACTGCGGTTGTACAGAATTCACTAAAGTAAAAATGCTCAGTAGTTATCATTTATATTGTAGCAATACTTACAGTTTCCCCCCTTAGGTTTAGAGTTGTAAACATGAACAACAAAGGCAAAACTAAGTTGAACTGAGAAAACAGCATGGAAACTACACTAGGATTTGTACAACACAAAAACACAAATGCTGAGTCCTAGTCTAATAGGCACTACCCTACACGTCCCTTTCTTGGAGCCAAGATTCTCAAATAATTAAGGGACTCCAAGTGATGGTACCTTAAGAACTCCTGATATCCATGTGGCAAAGTCTGACGAGCTGGCAATGCTGGAGAAATTCAGAGTGCATCGGGATAACTGCACTGGACTGCCTGAACAGTGGACTACTTGGACTAGTGGGCCTACTTCAGCAAAGAATCCTTAGAATGACGTGTGTATATATCTATATCTTCTGCTTTTGTTATCTGGCCTCCATTTCCTCACTCAGCCTCCACCCAAACCACCTCCCTCAGCTAACACTTTACTATATAAGGACATATTGTTCAGCTATAGATATAAACCAGGTGTAATAACTCCAGCTCTTTTTCAAATTAATATAGCGCAGTTATTGTGGGGAACCTGGATACTACTACAGGCAGATCTCACGTGTCAGAGCTGTGAGCCATTGTTTCTGACAAAAAACAACAGCCCATTATTTGTAGCATCCCTTGTGAAATCTTTGCTGAAGTCCCCCTCTTCCCTTCCGAGGTCAGAGGAGGGCTAGATAAAATGCAGCTTCTTCTCCTTGGCTTGAGAGTGAGTGTGTGCACGCATATTTTTGTTCTTTAACTGCTGCTTGGGCTGGGCACGAGTTGGATTTTAAAAACTGAATCCTGATCCTGCTACCCACACACAGAATAGTGGCTTGCTTTGATTGCAGAAAGGCTGTTCAGAGAGTAAGACAGCAGACAGCTTGAGTAAGGGTGGCAAAATTCAGCTCCTAATTATTAGATTAAAGCCTTAAAACAGTTGTCATGTATGAAGGGACAAAGTGGAATTTGGCAAACAGGAAGGGAAAAAACAAATCCTCTCATAATGATAAATAATCTCTGAAGACAACCCTGTCATTTTTTGAGAGCATCTCAACAGTTTCCTCTTTTTATTTTTTTGGTCACTGCTTATCAAAATTTGCATGGCTAGTTAGTGGGTTAATTTAATTATGAGCAGCATTTATGAACAGCCTGATGGGGGATCTGCAGAGGGCAATAGAATCTGTTCTTGAATTATGAAATTGCACACACTACACATCTGGAAGCCGTCATGGGACAGATCGCTGCCTTGTAAATGCGTGTTGAGTGTTACAATATTTTACTAAGCACTCCCAATCTGTCAAGGTTTACAGGAGAGTAGAGAATGGGAACATTTGGGATCATTTGTGGCTTAGAGCCATTAGCTACTTCCACCCACTTATTGTGACATTATTAATAGCAAAATAATCTAAAGAGCAGAACTTGGCTTAGTCAAGATCTTAGATAATAGGAGTGATATTCACTAAGGGCCAAAACCAGAGAGTCAGGTCCCAGCTGAATAATAGACTACGCTGGACAGCACAGCCTTGATTTTGGCTGAAATGGTAAAGTTGTGCACACTCTGCTCCTCCCTGGACTTACCTGCAAACCTAGTCTCGCCTTGTCATTTCAGGTTTGTGGCTCATGGTGACACTGCTCAGCAAGTAACCAAAGGAAAAATTCTACGGCAGCAGCATGGTGTTGCCCATCACTTAATGAGTGCCCTCCTCAGCTGTGGTTAGCGGTAAGCCAAGTGTTATGCACCTAACAATAGACAGAAGAGCTTACACTTTATTAAACCACGGACAAAGTAACAAAAGCTATCTGCCAGAATAGAAAAGTGTAAGCTGTATTGGCATTGCCAAAGATAAGCAACATCCAAGTTCTTCTGGAGTCAGAGACCAGAATGGCCAATGAGCCACCAAGACCCAAATCATGTAGAAGTCCATTTCTGGTGAGGCACACAGGAATAGATTTCATCCCATGAAATGCAATCCTGTGCTGAGAAAACCAGAACTTGGCCTCCGAAAGCAGCTTTGCCCCAAGTTTCTTCACCTGCTGGAGCCACAGCTTGACAACAAGATTTGGAAGACTTTATCTCCACGGAGCTTTTGGCTCCTTGTTAAGCCCTCGCATACCTACTTAAGTCAAATCCCCATTCAATCATTAAATATGCTTTTTTCTTATGGGTCATTATGATGTGATTTATGACATCGGTGTAATTGTCAGAATTACTGTGGGTAATTAAAATATGAAATGCATGCTGCCAGAGGCTTCAGTCACTCTCAGCACCCTCATTAAAAATCAGGAGCTGACCAAATTATAAATAGACTGGTTTGCACAAGTTCACAGGGAAAGCTAATTATGAAACTTCTCCTTATGCACTCAGAACACATACTATCAGTCATGCAAATTCTTTAAGTGATTATACGATTGTATAACGTGGAATCGGATTAGTACATCCAGGTGGGTGCAACCTCAGTTACCACAATGCTGTACAACTGTCCTTTACATGGTGGATGTGAGTCCCTAAAATTTTCATGCAAGCTTGATTACAGATGTGGGACAAGCGCCTGGGGAAGAGAGAGAAAGCGTGATATGAAGTATCATACCATATCACTTTTGATATGAAGTATAGAAAAAGGCTGAAAGATGGAGTTTGCAAAGGATAAGGCTCTCTGGTCTATAATGCAAAGCCTGGGAGAAACAAGAGAGGCCTACAAACAGAAGGGAAGAGAGCTTCAGAAAGAAGCTGCAATAATCTTTTGGTTAGCTGGTTAAATTCATAAAAAAATGGTGCCTGTCTAAAATCACAGAGAATTTAGATGCCAAATGCAGTGAGCATGAATACGAACTGAAGAAAAATTCTATGTACAAGAAAAGGTCTCAGTCCTTGCCCTTGTCTAGAATTCTGAATAATTTACTCTCCAGAAGGAAAGGAAAAAAAAAGAAAACAATACAGAAAAAAAAAAAAAAACCTAGAGGCCTATATAGAAAATTAAGCTGAAATTGAATCAAGAAGTAAATCACTGAGGAAAGACTGCTATTCAGATTGGTCATAACACCTCTGGTGGCTTAAAGCCAAAATGGAGTATGATTTTGCTTATTAAGACTTTTGTTAAAAAACATGGAACCTATCCTTCAATGCCAGCAAATAGACTTAGTTTTCATACAAAGAGACAACAAGCCTGTACAAAACAAGTCTGGGCAGATTTTGAACACCATGGAAGCTAAGTTTTCTGTGTCAAGCTGACGCTAAAATATCTGATCCATCGCACTGATTCTCAAGTTGCAAGTTTCAGTGAAGATGAGAAAGACCTCATTGTTCCATGAGCAAGATTCAGCCAGTCTGCATTGACAGAACAATTTATTAGGGTGCTTAAAGATTCATTTGGACCAAGAAGAGTCATGTTTGAAAAATAATGCTGATTTATATTCGGTGTACCTGTGCAAGATTCTGGGGAGTGGAGATTTGAAGAGAGAAACCTTGGGGGAAAGTAGACATGGATGATGTCTCCTACCTGAATTTTCTAACCCAGACAAACCTGATTAATTGCAGGTGTATTTCTCAGCTTATCATATGGAACTATCACTCCATCCAGCCTCTCACCATGACTTTAACAAGGACTTCTCGAGAACACACAACAAAAGCATGGGACTTCCCAGAAGAATAAAAAGTGGAATGGAAAATAGTCTTTCTTTTTTTCCTAGATGAGCTCCCTGCTTGACATCAGTTCACAAACTTCCAATGCCCACAGTATCCGTCCATCTTCTTCCTTTTGCATCCCAAACTACAGCAGTGCCATCTGTGGAGTTCAGGAGGGACTCGTTTTAGTATTCCACCCCTGAAGTGTTCGAGAGGCATCCATATTTTTCCATGTTTCTATAAACCCTCTGAGGTTTGGCTATCACTGAAACACCCCCTCCACATCTTTCCCATTCTAGCAATAAAAGTAAATCCAAAGGAATGTGAAACTTGTCTAACATGTGAGGTTTTTTGCTATGCCAACAGACTGCTAAATTTTCCACAGAGCCCCCACCCTGTAGCGTAAATACCAGGTAGTGATCAAAAGCACAATGTGCCTGCTGACAAAAGGGATCTTGCTCACTGTAACAACACTTTCTCCACCTCTATCTATCTCCTTTTTCTTGAGAACACAGTTTTACACTTGTCCTTCATACAAATAACCCGAGGGTGGGAATTATTCAGAAGGCTCGTGTTTGACACCCCATCTGTTCATTTCTGACAGCGATATATAATGTAAGGCTATAAAAACTTGAAAAATAATGCAACATAAAAAGGGATTGACTCGGCTCCAAGAGGCCATAAACGGTAACAAATACCATTGTATGATTTATTTCATGCTGTAATCTTTACAGTAAGTCATCTTTCAGACATTTCCTTGTGACAGGTTTTAATAATATTAATGCCCAGAGCAATCCAAATCATCGCCAATAGACATATTTATCAAGCTGCCAATCCAAGTAAATGAAATTCTATAAGCAATAATGTAACATGTTTAAAGGAAGCTAATAAAACAAGTCAGGAGAGAAATATTACTGCAAAGTATTCTCTCTCTAATCCAGCCCTGGATTTTATACAGCCAAAATGCAAATCTTTCCCTCCGTGATTTATCGCTCCAAAAATACCAATGACCTTTTTGGGAGCTCTTGCACAGCCCTTCTCACACATTTATAAAGATTGTGATGCATTCTGCCAGATTAGCTGAGCTGGAGTGCTCAGCACTGCTGCTTTGTTTTGCCCTACCTTTGGATTGGGAAGAGATGTGTAGCATCAGAGTAGGATCTTAAGTCTTTAAAATTTATTAAAGACTGACAAGCCCTAACATAGGCTTGGCACCTCAGCAGGTATTTATTAGCAATTATCCAGGCACTAGATAAATTACAATTAAAAGGGAGCTAAAACTTGGTCTTTAACCTGGTTTCCCCTTTAATCTAATTTAGTTTTTATTAATCCTTTGCTTCTCTGAAGTGACTCTATACCAGGACAACAGGCAAGAAGCCCTTGCAGAGCTGTGTACACACAGACCCTTGCTCACAAACACTCTCTTACGCCTCACTAGAAACTTAGCAGAAACGAAAACCAAGAATCAACAATTCAGCAAAACATACACCATTAAATTTGTCGTGCCTTAGGCAAGAATGTGTGAAAAACCATGACTAGTAAAGCAAGTGTATCGATGCAGGGCCTCAGAAGTGCTTGAAGAATCCTAAAAGGTCTTTATGAATTCAGTTTTCAGTTCTGGCCGAGCTTCACAGTTCTTCAGTATTTTTTGGTTGGTTGGTTTGGTTTTTTGGGCAGAGGGAGAGTATCGGTTTGTGACTTTTTAATGGCACTAATTAAGTTCTTATCAAGATCTTATTTTCAATTAAAAAAAAAAAAGCATGAGCCTTGTGTGTGCAGTACAAAGTAAGACATCCTTCATTAAAATTGCCTAGAACACCACAAATATTGGCAAGACCTGAACGAAACGTGCTTTGAGTCTTAGAATAGGCCACGTGCAATTCTTTCCCACTATACTTCATCACATTTCCCTGAATTATGGTTTGATTAACTTCATTGATTAGCCTATATACAAACCTTGTCTTAAACTTAGATGCCAGATTCCATTTTTTTTTTAATACAGAAATTAAGCATTTAGCTGGCTAAATATTCCAACACAGATATTTTCAAAGGAGTCCATAACAGGACAAGCTGGTGAGTACCCAAGTCATTCCAAAAGCATTGCCTGTGGCATGCAGTGGAAATAATCCCCATTGTATATCCAGACATCCCAGGAAACTAGACTTGTGTTAAAGTGCCTGTCTTCCCTGGATTAGTGTACAGTTTGCCATCCTAAATCAAACAGAGCAGAGATTTGAACCTGGAGCTCCCCTTGGCCACTGTCCGAACTGTCCTAACTTGGATACAGAAAGTCAGAGTTAGCTTTTGTATGAGCAGAACACCCCAGGTGGAAAACCTCAGCTTAATCTGAAAATGGGCAACTGTATCCAATTCTATTTTTGGTTTAAATAATAATAAAAAAATATTTAGGATTGATTTGAGATCTCCAATGTTATGAGTAGTCAGCCCCAAACAGCTGTATTTTGCATTGTGAGGTTTCCTCTACGACTTTCGATACCTCATTTCACCCTTTCCTACTTCCCTTTGCTGCTCTTTAAGGCAAAAACTCCTTTTACCATGTGTGTATACAGTATCGAGCCTAACAGGGTTCTAGTCCCAGTAGAAGCCTCAAGGCATAGCTATAATACAAATAATAAATACTGCAACTAATAACAACAGCATGGTAAAATGCACTCCCAAGGGAGGCACTGGAAGACCAGTCCCTGGTGTCATTTAAAACTAAACACCAGAAAACATACCTGCCCTGACTGGAGAGAATATAGTGTCTTTTTGATATGGTGATCAGGGAGAATCTTGATGGGGATGGGAACAATTATTTATCTGCACATTTGGCCATTTCTTTAGGGGATTTCAGAATATCTCTTAGCAACATTTTGTTCCTCACTGCTAAGCAGCAGCAGAGATCTCAGGGAAAATAAATAAATAAATAAATAAGAACTGTATAATCCCCAAGGTGTAATCCCAGAGTATGGAAACTCACTTCACTTAAATACCTCCCTCTGGCATAATTGACTTTTCATGCGCATGTTAATAATGGTATTTCAGCAGGTTGTGAGGGCTTGTTCTTCTCCCCTCTCCCTCCCCTCCTTTGGTAAATTATGTTATTGGGCATGAGGAGGGGGAGGGCCATATTATAAATCTAATTATGTTTTCATTTATATTTAACAAGTCAGCACAATCTGCTAGTATGTGTGTATGTATTTACCATGCAGTCCCAATATTTACAGCTGACCTAATTGGTTGTAGGACAGCCGCTCTGAGCAACGTTTTATTGTCCTGATACCACGTATGTGCTGGGGACAGCTGCTAAGATGCAAAGCTCTCCAGAGGACACCTTACAGTCCTTGCCATACTGACATTTGCCTTTGCTGCTGAAGCACAAGATAGGATTTTGCAGGGAGGGGAAATGTTATTTATTAAGCCTCTTCAGTTCTACAGTGGCTGCAAATTGCTCACAAGCAGAAACAAGGCAAGAAATACTAGTTCAGGCATCTCTTCCCCTACCAGGTTCCTGTTTACTCCCTGCAAATTCTAGTATGACACTGTTTGCCAATATGTCCTGTCACCCTCTCTAGTGGATGTTTGGAAGAGTGTAACAGCTTGTTATTACTGACAGCTCAGTTTCAGACCATGATACCCTTCCTTATGCTGAATATAGCAGCTCAGGTTATGAGGAGTCCCAGTGCAAGTCAACTGGACTGCTCAGCAAATTAAGTACGCTGTACTTAAAAATACTGCAATTCACACCTTGGCTTAGCCAGTAGATGACCATGCTCTGCCACCAGATTGTGAACCCTGCTGGGAAATCAAATCCCTCCAGCCAGGAGGAATTTAGATGGCCTAGAAAATACTACTCTAGCATGCATTACTGATGCTAGAGAAAAATGCTGTAGGGTGAGATTTCTCTTGGATCGCCAGCTGGCTTTAGAGCACACATCTTTTAGGGTATACCAGAGTTTGTTGCTCTCCCATGTTGCTGCCAACACCTCACTGTAATTAAGCACCTGAGGGATGAGCAAAACTCAGTGTCGGCTATTCATGTTCCTACCTTCAGCTGCTCTTGCCTCCACTCTGCCCTCTCAGAAGCAGCAGAATAAAACGTGATCACGATTCTGCTATTATATGGCTTCTGTCTAGAAGGCAGTAATCACTTTCATGAGGTGTACCAGTTCCTCCCTTCACCTTCCCTTGTACCTTCACATCAGCATCAGTTCACAGCATCTCACGTATGCTTAAAGGCTTTGAGCCTGCAGAAGAGTACGAGTTGACGTGCTGAGGATTTGGATACATAGACACAAGTTGTACTTTCTAGACATTTCAATTAATCAAGATAGGGGGAAGCCATAAACCATCCACTTCAACCACTAACAATAGCAGAAGAATTAGGAAACAGGCTGTTGCCACTTTCCACACAAATTCTCAATAAGAAAGTCCAGGAAATGCCTGCTCAGCACACACACAGCTTTACATTTCTTACCCATCAACAAATCTCTGAGGTGGAAGGACGATAAGGGACCTTGACTTTGCAGGCTCTCCGTGTGAAACAAGCGAATCGCTCCGTAATTTCAGTATCCCTGAAACAAAGGCAATGAAACAAAATTGGCTTCCTTTTGTATAGCCCTCAGTTGTATTTAGATTGTGTCTGCAAATGGCCACTGTACCATTTTGAGGATTCTGCAGGAGCTTCAGAAACACTAGAAAAAGGAGCGCTGAATTGGTTATTCATACAACTGCTCCAAAATATAGCACAGTGTTATAAAACAGCAATGCTATCTAGTATGTGTAAAACAGTCTTAAACATGGTGAACACCACATACTTAACACACCATTTCATTCCGAAGGGGGCTCCTTTTCTTTGTAAGGCTCTTTTGTTGGAATCCAGAAGCTGAATTTCACCCCAAACTGTTGCAGGTTTCCCCCAAAAGCGAAGGAAACCTTTGTCACCACTTCAGGCAGGAAGCGCACCCTCACCAGACTGCCAACACGCAATTGTGTGACCCCCTAAGACCTTTGTTCTCATTTTGCATGGGAAAGAACGGGTTCTTGACCAGAGAGCATCGCATCTTCCATCAGACAAGGGGGTCCCAGTGCCAGTCCTGAAGAGAGAGGGTGTGGGTTTCTGGGCCAGTCCTTTAGGGAGGGGAAAGCCAGAGGTGCAGGGATGTGCTGCTCCTGTCCCTAAAGGGTGGTGGAGGAGGACTCTAGTCCTGCAGGGGAGGAGGAGTGCTCTAAGTGCTCTATGAAAACATCGGAAAGAAAAAAAAACCTCTCCATGGAAGGAAAAAAAACAGAGGGTAGGCAAAGTTCGTCATTGGTACTTGTACTATCCTCATACTTGTCATAAGTGACTTACAATTATTCATTACTCTATTCTCCTATTATCTCTGAGAGTCAAACCAGTTTTAGCTGCCTCAATTTCCCATCAGGAAACCAAAATTCAGAAAGGGTAAGTGGCCTAAAGTCCCAGATTGACTCTGAGGAAACGGATCAAGAAAATGAGCTTAAGCTTCCCAAATCCTAAAGTAGCAATTTAACAGCTGGAACATCTTTTCTCTGACATTTGATCTAGTCTTTTCTGGGCCATAATCTGAGGTCATGGGCCATTAAGCCCAGCATTATAACACCAGGCAGCGATTTGAGGATGTACAGCAGCACCCTCTGAGATTTTTAAGCACACCAGAACCTACCTGCATCTCCTGCTCTTCACAGGGACGTAGCAAGTTCAGGATGCGTGCTGCTATTCCCCACACTCCCCTGGTCCGTATCTATGTTGCTAATCTGCATTCCTCCCCTTATCAGCATTTGACAGGAGGCACAGCAAAGCTCTCCATGTCACATGTGTCCAAACTTGTCCAACCCATACAGATGGGGAAGGAGAGGTTGGACTGGAAGAACATTCAGACACATATATCTCTTTATCTCACAAACTGACAGGCGAACCCTCACATACCCTTAACTTCCTTGTTAGGCTGCAACTATTGCCAAACCATACCCAGATGGAGCAGCTTGGGATTCTAAACATACCCTGGCAGATAAAGGGACATCTCTCTGAATAGGTGATTTGTCAGCCTTAAGCTGTAATTGCTCTGCACAGGTGTGCTAAAAGCAGGTGCATTTAGCCTTGGTAACAGGATAGCTCTTTTACAGCCCTGTGTTCAATGGGGTGGGAGTTGGATGGGTAAAGAGGGAGCTCTCTGAGGATGCCACATGCCACTCTCTGAATCTCTCTAGGTCAAGCTTAATGAAGTATCATAAGCCAAGTCAGAGAATGAAAATTCATAACTGCCTGTCTTACACAGGCACAAATAAGTAGCTGAGAGAACGCTCTTACAGTCTTCTAAAACAAGATACTTGCCCATCTCTATAGAGCTACGTTCAGTCCCAGCTTTTAGCACAGATGTTCTGGGTTAACATGAACAACCTGTGCACGGCCTGACTGCCCAGAGCAGCTCTGACCTGCTGCAGACCAGGGAGAAAAGCCCTCAGTTACTGCCATTGCCTGACCAGGTCCTGAAGGGGAGTAGGGGATATCATTGCCTCAAGAAGCTTTATGGCCTCTTAATACATAGCTAGTGATTAAAAAAAAATGCAGAACTGCAGATTTGCAAACAAGGGCTTTTTATTAATACACATTTATACTGGAACACAGTCTTGTCCTTTTTAAAAAAAATCTAAGATTGCCTAGGAAACCAGAAGAAAATCAGCCAGGTAGAGAGCTCCCACAGTGTCAATGTCTTTGTTTGTTTGAGATTGACTTTTATTATGGCAACTTTGCCGCTTATAGAAGTCCCTTTTCTGGAAGGTAGCTGGTTTTCAGGGACCTTAGTTGCATCTATGTTGATAAGTGTGTGGGACCGAAAATGGGCTACAGCTTCCCTTCCTACGTGACATTACTACATGGAGCCCTCCAGGTGTCAGTATGTTTGTGCTTGTTCACTCAGCCTGGTTGAGCACAGTGTGAATAAGTTTTGCCTTTATCTCAGCCATCTGCAGTTCAGGCATGCTTTCTAATGGGGCTTGGCTGCCATCTGCTGTTTAAACAATTTGCAAGTGTTTGAAATAAGTAGGCATGCATGTTTGTATTCTTTAACAGAAAGCTCCTTCTCAACTCTTTACAGCAAAGCACCATCTCCATGGCGGGAAGACACCAGCAGAACAGCTCACAAGAGTGCAGAAGCAATGTGCATTTTGATCTTAAATGTGTAATAAAAATGTGGCAAGTTTCACTTTGGTGCAGTTAGACATAGATCAGGGAAGCTAAGTTTTCTGTCCAAAAAGAAAAAGTAAACCAAAATACAAACAAAAAACCCAACTCTTTGAAAATGGAGTTTGAAGTGAATAAGTAATATGTTGCTCTGCTTTGGTTTAACATTATCATGATTGACCTGTTCTCTCCTTTCAGCTGAACACCATTAAATGTTGCCATATACCTTGTACAACCCCCAGAACATGTTTCTGATTTCTTATTTAACATTTCTTACTCTCACGATGACAAAGACCTGGACAGACTTTGTCAGTGAACCTTGATCAAGAATCCAGTACAAACTGGACACAAAAAACCTTGGTGTGTCCAGCTGTACCTTTTGCTTCAGTTATACCTATGCTAAGTAATAAGTAATAGTAAGACTCTGCTTTGGTTTCTGCAGTTAAAAAGCAGTATTCTGTGTTAAACCTGATAATAAGTAGAGTAAAAATCTTGAACAAGGTATATACTTTCCTAATCTTTTTTAGCAAAACAGCTTTGACTCCTAAAGATAGGCACAATGAAGCTTTTAAAGTACAATCATAATCCATAAGATTTATCAGTATCATCAGAAAGATCCCTATTTTATCAGAGGACGATGTTCCAACCTACTATTAAAAACCTTATTAATTATGACAAATAATTAATACATATACAATTATGAGCTATTGATTCAGCCTTTTTTTATGAGAAACAGATTTTTTTTAAAATTTACCTGAGAAAGAGATAGAGTGAAGTCTTCTTTTACAATGACATTTTTTAATCTGCTCTGGATCTTGTACATCACTGTGACAGGCTTTACAATAGAACTGTGCCCTACAAAACAAAAGCTAGTTAGGTAAAAGTTGAATTATGTTTAACTGATCAGACAATAAATGCACTCGTCTGCTCATGTTTTTATATTTTAGACCTTTTTTCAAAAAAAAAAAAACAGTAATAGAGAATCTTACTTTTTGACTTCTGCAAGGGAATGAGCAATAAAAAAGCCCACTGTATTCCGATGAAGTTTTATCGGTGCAGACGGGTTGATCAAGATAGTGCTGTATCGGGAAAACATCAAGAGAGCAATCACAGTTTGTCTGTCAGGTGACATTTCTCACCTGCGTTGTGAGAATTCAGACTAGATGATTGTAACAGTTTCCTCCCACCTCAAAATTTTACATTAATCCCCTTTGTTACAACTTCTATGACCTACGAGAGAGACACAAGTCCCTTTAACAAAAAAGTTAACTGCTGCATTTTCAATGGCATAAAGATAATTTTCCATGGAAACAGGTGGAGGAGCTGTGTGAGAGCAGGGATTCAAACCACCCAAATCCTTTTGTTAGGATTTTTGCAGTTTATTCAATTCAGAGATTCTTGATTGGTGTTTTTTTTAATTAATGTTTTAACTTGATAAATTTTAAACTTCATAGGAAACAAGTACTCTGATTTCCACCACGTTATTTTGAAAATGTTTAATATAATAAAACCATTAAAGGTCTACTGCAGTCTGAACGGGCCAGGTATTTCCATTTCTCTATGGAGTCACTGAAAAACCTAAATACAGTTAAAATACAAGTTCTGTATAACTAAAGCTACAGAGATGTGCAGGGTTTGATACATCTGCTCTAGAGCTGAACAAGCAAGGTATAAACAGGGGAGGAAATTTTCTTTCCTAATGGATCCCCCTTTTACATCCAGAGTGAATATCCCTGCTGGGCTGCTGTAAACATAGCTATGTTGAATCCGCTGCAACATCATTAAATTTACCCATTTTCTCTATGTAGACCACTCAAGGCACTAGCTCAGTCCAAACTCCTATTGCCTTCAACCCAGTTTTAATAAAAATTGGCAGTGTGAATGGAGCAGGGAAAGGTGACAAGGTTGTTAACAATTTCCTTTCCTGTGAAGTCCTACACTCAGCTCCTCCAGATTAATGGCTCAGAGCACAAACAAAATATGAATTATGTATTATCTCTGTATCTCAAAGAGCATGCAGTTTCCTTTTCCCTCTTGTTTTTACTTTGCATCATTCTATTATCATCCTGACAACGTATGAACTCAAGGAACAATAATCTGTAGCGGCCTGTTTTCCATTAGTGCTGAACAACTACAACAGGCACCAACTTCTTTCAGGGTAGGGTTCATTCAGCACTTCCGGAAGAGAACCCCTACGTATTCCTCACAGCAGCGTTTCCCCACACTCCTTTGTTTTCAGAGCTGCTATTCTAGTTTGGTCAAGATAGCCATTTCCTTTATAAAAGTGGAAAGAGTAATAATTGCACTCAATAGTCTGCATTTTCTGGATGATTTCTCAAGCTTTTTAAAGATCTATGGCACTCATTTAATCCCCTTTCTGAACTAGTTCCAGCTTCCCCATTAGGATGTCTTGTATTTCATCATTAGAACAGACAGAGAGTGTTATCTGGCCCAGGACCAGATCAGCTTCAGACAGCAAAAGCTCTGCTGCCAGCATTGACAAATTATCCCTTTATGACAATGCTTTTTAGCATTTAGGAGCTAAACTCATGTGGTTAAAAAAAAAGGTGGCGTTTCCATTACTAATGAAAATAAATATGCTTGATTTGCCCCAAATCAAAGCAAGATCTATGCTGCCTTTTTGTGGAATGGAAGGTGAGAATGGTGGCCCATCTTCCATCCCTTGCTTGATGATCTGTGAGAAGAAAGGAGGCAGAAAAAATTGTTGTGAATGGTAAAATTCAGTCTGGCACTTAAGCAACCCGGAATAACATCTTGATCCTGTCTCCTAAATACCGTGCATAGGAAAACAAGAGGTATATAAAATCTGTGCAGATCCAGGGGCAAATCTGAGTTATTTGGATATCATTAGTTTGGGACTAATTGACTCCTTACTAGAAGAGAAGTCTTACAGACAATTACCTCTCTCCTCGACTGCCAAATTTGAGTTCAATTCCCAAGAGGATAAGATTTAGTTTTACAAAGCACAACCTGGGGAAAGAGAGCAAGTCAGTCACAGTATCTGTACTGTGGACAGACATCTGGAAGGAAATAGCAGAAAAACATCCACATCTGTACCACATACCGACAAACCTCTATAAAAGTCATGTCTGCAAAATCGTTGGAGAGCTGAAAAGTCATTACTTTGTAGTCTTTATCTCCCAGAAGCACCTTGTCCTTCAGGTATTTTCTCTTTGTCTAAAAGCATCAACCATAAAGATGATAAATTTATTCAAAGGCAAAGCAAGTAGGATGTGTAACCTAATACTGGGAAAATACTCTAACACCACATGATATTAGTTACTGAAAGCAGAATGACATCAAATATATGTTGTCAGAGACAGTATCAGAGTTGAAAAACATCAGACCAGGGAATGACTTAACTCTTCTGGACACTTCCAATTCATTATCATTGAAGAACAGGTGTCATTACTGCAAAAAATTATGCTACATGGAAATTTTATGACTGCAAAGTATTGGGAGCCCATTATTCGAGGAAAGTTAGGCCTTAATTGCAGTAAAATTAACCTGTCTCCCTAGTTAGTCTGGTCTTGTGTTAAGTTTTATTGATCATAAATATCAGAGAGGTGAAATTATTGTTGAACAGAGATGGTCTGCTCCAGTATAAGCACTTTTTGGGGTGTGGGTGTTTTGCTGTTGTTTAAAAAATAGCTATGTGACTAAGGAAGGGTTGTTTGTATCCAGGTAGTTCGAGCAGCAAAACATTTTGCTGCTTACAGCTGGTTCTGGTTTTATACTGCTACTCATTACCTCTCAGTCTCTACCATTCTCTTGGTATATGAATGCCTTCCACAAAAAACTACTTAATAGGCTGCTAAAATGTGTAAAAAAGTTTTGCTTTCCAAACAAAAATTATTTAATGAAATTTTTATTTGAAAAAGCTTCCTGTCAAAAATTTGCTGAGTTGTCGTAGTATGCTTTTAAAAATTTAAAATATCAGTTTTGCTGGCTTTTTCGTGTCTCAGTGTAACATTTGGACTTGAATGAAACAGTTTGTCTATGCAAAAACACTTTGCAAAGCCACCCCAGTTCTAAATAAAACTTCTGTATTCCTTTCACCTGGTATCTATATAGTTTGGCTAAATCAATTTGTGAACAGCCCCTGATATAGATATTTTTTTTTAATTTTATTTTTTGTGTGTGTGCTGGAGATCAATGTGAAGTATCACATACAGCCACTAGGTGATAGCAAAAGCACATCCACAGCAGAACTAGCAAATCTGTGACATGCTCAGGCTACTACATGCCAAACAGTTCTGTCTTCTTGTTTTCATTACATTTTCTGGTATTGATGTGGAAATTTCTGAGCGACTTCTACATACCATAAATTTAATATACAGCTTATCAGTTTTGTGTTGTAGTAGGTAATGAAAATACAGGTAAAAGGAGGAAAATTTTGGATCACCTCCCCTGCAGACAGGTGACAGAATTTCTAATTGTCGTTTCAGTTAAAGGCTGTTGAGACCCTATGCAAGACTGAAACAATTCAGAGACCTCTGACTGTTCTTGTGTAAATTACCCCATAAGAACCAACCAAAGAAACTGTTAAGCCTCAAGTGATACTGAAGAAAGGCATCCTATTAACTGGAAAGGGTATGCTGGACTGATTTTTCAGCCCTTTTTGGGGGGCGTCAAGCAGGAGTGATTCTCATGAAGTGCTTTAAGCAGAGATTCAATTTACAAATGCCACACAATGGGATCATGTGCAGAAGCCAGATAAGCTAACAGGCTCCACACTGCAGTAACCAAAATTGATTTACTGGGTTCTCTCAGGGTAGTGGAGCACTAGCACCACATTACAGCTTTTGAAAATAGAGCAACATACAAGGAGTTTCCATAGGTCACCTAAATACAGCAGCATGGCTTGCTGTGCAATGTCCTTTGCCTTGGCACCTATTTGTACACTCAATTGTAAAATACATCTTTAGTCTCTTTTGCCTCAGCATGTTCTAGAGCATTCCTTTCACCTCTTGTGCCGAATTCAAGTATCATATTAGAAATAGCTTCATAGGTTCTCTTGCCTTCTGTGCCAAGCTAAATCCTAACATAAGATAAATTTCAAAAGACCTGGCTGCAGTTTCTACTCAAGAATCAGGCACCTAGTTCAGGGAAGATCCCACTGGGCTGTATTTACATTATTCAGATAAGCAAAGGACGTACCTCAGTGTTCTTTTTCCCAATGAACAAAGTGGTTAGGAGAGTAGACAAACCAGGAACTAGGCAGCTTTGTGCTATAAAGCCTAACTTCAATTCAGCAAGACAGATGATATTGTCTCCCCTCCTCCAGTCCCAGTTGGGTATGTTCGGCAGGTGAACCTGTTTCAGAGTAAGAAAGTAATTACAGGTCAGCACAGAGAAAGGCAGGGCCACAACGTTTGTGTAACATGATGATTCTTGTCTTTCTTGCCTTCATCATTCTATTATTTGAAAATCTTCACTGGAATACGCTAATAGATAGCTAAGCAGACTTCTGAGTTTGAACGATCTTTTGGTTTTGTTTTACCTTTAAATGTTTAATATGCATTTGCTGACAACTTTGACAAAAACAAAAAGCTGTTACTAGTTTTTAGTAATGTTAAACGATGTTCTAGCTACGTTAGTACCTGGATGAGTAGGAGACACTGCATAAAATCTCTGCCTTTTGCAAAGTAAGGATCTTTGATTCCAAAAAGGCCAGAATTTCAACTGTGACAACCCACCAGAGACAGACAAGACAATTGAGGTACCTTGTTACTAGACTGAATTATCTGTAAAATGACTCTGGTGTTGGGGTAGTGATTCTTGATTGACAGCACTCTGTATGAAAGACATAATTTCTGATTAGTACGCTTGGTTCTAGCTATGGTCTCTCATTTTTTAAGTCCATCTAGCTTACTCCAGGAGACAGCAATTTGAGAGTGGTAACAAAGAATGGCGTATGACCCAAAGCCTGTACCCGAGCTCCCCTACAATTTAAGCATATGAAGTCCACTGTTCAGAGAGGAAAGCAGTCACCATCAAAAGATTATAAGATAATAGCATATGGCTTTGATACAGAATGAAGAATTGTACCTGTACCCTACTACAACTCTAGAGCTAAGAGAAACAACAATAATTATTATTTGCTTTGAAAATTCTACCTCTAAGCTCCATTCATAACTACAGTCTCCAGTGGACACCCTACAAAATGAAAGTGAAGATAATCCAATTTGGAACTTGAAATGCTGGATTGATTTGGGTGCAGAATACCATGCCAAGCCATCACACTCATCCAATCTAGCAGTACTGAGAGTCCCCAGTTCAAGTCAGACCAGCACAAAAATGGTTAGAATATGAGACCCGACAGCCAAGCTGTACCAGACGGTAGTGCTTAACTCTCTCCAGTGTAAAGCACAGAGACTCTGACTGCGGATATTCAGGACAGTAAAGAAAATAATTACGATGTATTTAACAACATTATATTCTTTAGAGAGCTGCAAGGCTGCACAGCTGCTACCTGTCTCAGTCCTTCAAAGCATCTGATAAAATCATGGCAGAAAGCAGTCAGTTGGCTTTCAGAGTTCTCCTAAAATAAAAAACGTGACAGGACAAATATGCTCCCCTGCCAGCTGCACTATCTGTGTCACTGTTAATATCAATCAGATAAAGAATGAAAGCACTGGAGTATCTCATCCTACCTCATGATATTGCAAGTATCTTCAGTATAGGGCTGTGGAGAGCAAACATCTGCTAGAATGAGACAAGCATTTGCAGACTCCATCTGTATCCCAGGAGAAGAAAAGTTAAATCCGGGTTTAATCCCATATGAAGTACAACAATCTCTAATAGTGAGCTGGTTTAGTGGCACGTGTCTTTAGTTAAAAACTCGCATAAGGTCATCATGATCCTATTACTTTGGAGTTGTACACATGCCTGAATGTTTCAGCAATGACACAGCTCCAATCAAACATACAGTACGTAATTCATATTTCTATTTTCAAAGTGCTGGAACCCACTAAATTTATGATTTCTTGATCTAACATCTCCCTAGAAGAGGTTACAAAAAACAGGCAGCAGTGCTATAATCTTCCCCAGCAAAGTCCAGCCAAAGCACTTTTCAAGGGTCAAAACTTGGTCATGTCAGAGGAGCTCTGTCTCTGCCATCTAATTAATATTTGGGCAGTACAGTGAAGTTGTTAACAAAAAAAAATGTTTCATTTATGGCAGAGTTTTTATAGTCTTCTGGGAACTGGATGGAGATCTACCAAAGCATTTCAAATATGATACTAACATGTAGAAACCTCAGTAGAGTTAAAGCCAATGATGTTTTTTGTTTTATTTTGTTTTTCCTTTAATTCAGGACCATTCCTTTTGCTGCTACTGGATTACTGAGTCCTCAGTATTCCAAAACACAAGGTCTAGGTCTCTTCTTTCCTGGATGTCCATGAATGAGACTCAAACACAATGCATGCCTGAAAGAAAGGTAACTAAGAGCTATTCCAATAATTTAAATACTATTTCCAGAAACGTTGCTCCCCAAAATATTTCTCTTTTAAAACCAGTTGATCAGTCTTTGCCCTTTTTTTTCCTGCTTCAGTGCTTGAAAAAAGTAGTCTGAGAAGTCTGTTATGTCTGACTTTTGCATTTTCCCACAAGTGTTATATTGGTATGCAAAAGGTACCAATAAAATAAATGGAGCTGCTTGAAGTGCAAATCACAACATGAATTAAGTAAATGCAGCTGATGTATCCTTTCATAAGGCATGAGATTTTCACAAGATTGACTTATCTACAAGAAAGGGCAAAAGATAAATAAGTTCTTACCCCAACTCTCTTCAGATCTCCAGAGTTTAGTGCAGAGCCATAAAAGAAAGTTGTGTAGGCTGAATAGCATTTGAACACAGCTTCCAGCTCAAGACTAGGAAGAGACCTACTCAGTATAAACAAGAAGAAAAAAAATCCATCCATCTCTCATAATTATATTCTCTGCAATTCTCCATTTCTCAGTGAAGCTATTTGCTGTAACTACTTACAGCTTAAAAAAAAGAGCTACAGGGATTTTGGCAGCTCAACTAAAGTACATAGTTTAGATTTTAATGAAAACAAGCTTTTATAACACTTAACAGTCATGGAAATGTTTCCTGGATTTTTCCTGTCTTCTGCTATTGTCGTTAATTTTTCATGAGTGTCATTCCACAACCATCTATGCAACTGTAATTCAACAGCTCAGTGTTGCTCCACCAGAGTCAGGAAGTGACACTTCCTATGGCTTAATTCTGCATTCCCTGTTCAAATGAAACTGCTGAACTTCAACTTTCTCTCCACTGTTATTTTCCTATCCAACATACATAAACTATATTTCACCCAGAAACTTATGTAACATTTTCTTCTAAACTGTTTTGTAAAACTCATGTAAAGGTATTTGTACACTGACCTCAGTAATGAAGCATGCACTGAAGGAAGGTACGGGTACTGCTGATTTAAAGACAGGAAAAATCCACCTATTATCTAAACGTCTTGTTTCACTGATTATTAATCACTTTTCACTCTTGAAAATGCATGCCTTTTTTCTTACTTGAGTTTGCTAAATTTTGAACTCTCATCATTAGTTTTTATTAGGCCTTTCTCTTCTAGATTAAAGAAGATTCTTATACTAGCTGGGAAGCTACTTAGGCACTTTAATCAAACCAACTCCCTATCTATTTTCCATTACACTGAATGGACTGAACTCTACATCTCTTCCTCTGAAGCACTTTTTCCTGTCTTTGAACCATTCTTGTACTTAATTTCCATGCATCCGCAATTCAACAGCTCTCTCAAAATGTCATGGTATTTCAGAAGAGATGCCTATAATATTCTGCATTCCAATGTAAAATCCTGTTTGTGCTCCCAGCAATCACCTCCCTCTGTGGCTTCTGTTTTCAGAAACATATCTCAAAGCTTCAGCTAGGTACAAGGGCTTCTGATAGGAGATTGTTTACATGCCTGATGTACTTGGCATAGAAAAGTGGTTTCACTTTCCTTCCTTTACCATACGCTTCTGTGACCAAGTGGAAATTATAAATTTTCTCCTTCCCAAGATGAAAAAACACATAATAAACTGAGACAGCAGTCAATTATTTGATTTCCAGATTTGGCAAGACTTAAAGTTGGGTATACCTGGCAATGCTAGATTACTATAAAATTTAGAGGCAAACTTTTTTTTTTTTTTTTTTTTTTAACTTTTTAAATGATCACAGAAGAAAACATTTTATCACTGACATTTCAGCATAAAAGCTTCTTGCTCTAATTTGTTTTGGAACTCCCATTAATCAGGTACATAACATTGCTTTCCTTTAGTTTCAGACCTCCTGCATCTCCCTAAGTGTTCAGGAAATCAAAGTGAAATATCTCAGAGAAATAAAAATACTTACTCTCCCAGAAAAAGGATTTCTGTGCAAACATTTCCCATGTCCTGAAGCAAAAAGTCTTGTAGGAAAGTAGTAACGCTCTCCAGAGTGATATTACCACAGACAACGATATAGCTACAGGAAGAGATCAAGTAAGATTTGACACTTTGAAAATAGCAGAGTGGTTGTTGGCAAATCTGACAGTGTATGACACAATCTGCTTGTACTAAACCCACCAATGAAGAAAAAAGATTTTTTTTTCTCTGTTTTGATGGAAATTTCACCCATCATGGACATGTACTTCAGGAATTATTTTGGAAAGGAAGAGAAACTGTGTTAGGAAGCAGCGAATGGCACAAATTCCCAGAGTAAAGACTCACAGAAAGAACTTTATAAGATCTCTTAGAAATTGTGCCTAATCTGTCTTGTTCTACGAGTGGTGGAGGAAAAGAAATAACAAAAAAAAAAAAAAAAAAAAAAAAAACTACCACACCAAAGAAACACTAATGTGGTAGGCTAACTTAAAGACTGAAGAGACCTATCATGTCACCTAGCTTTTCTCTTCCTTTGAAAACAAAACCCATGCCAAAGAGTGCTGTTGACAAGGTTTTTTCAGACTCTCTTGAGTTAAGGATCAAACAAAAGTAAGTTTCAGGATTTGATTTAAGCTACTACAGGAATTTCTTATGAGCTGGTTTACAGCCTAGTAACTGACCTGATTTTTATTTTCCAAAGACAAATAGCAACCATACTTACTTTTTCCCACTCACCACTTCATAGGAAGATTTGTAACTTTTATGGCTTTCAACAATTTCCACAACTTCAGGGATTATGTTTGCAAACAGGACCTAAGACATCAAGAAATACCATCTTCCTCAGAGCCAATTCTGTCTCTCCTAATCATGATAAATTAATTTGTGAGAACTTAAATTATGCGGAACAACTACTACAATTTACTTTGGATTCCTAAAAAATCACTGGCAGGGATGCACAACTGTATGATGTAGTGATAATGGATTTATGCTGTTGATACCTTGGATTCATTTTGTCCAGTATTTTGGCTCTTGCCAGTATTTGCAGTCTCAAGAAATATTAGAAGCCCTGCCAGGTCTTAGAAGGGAATATTACTCTATAGCCATGCCAGTAAGTACTTAATGTTAAAGCTCTGTTTTTGCTCATAGATTCCTAATCCCTACTGGAACCCTGCTAAGCTCAAGTTTTTGGTGACAATCCTGTTCACTCTCGGTCCCTAGATGTCATTTTCAGAAAGGAAAAATAAGTTTCTTACCAAGCCACCAATTATGAAGAAAATAATGAAGGTTCGACCCAACGCTGTTTGAACTACAACATCACCATAACCAACAGTGGACATTGTCACCATTACTAGGTACATGCACTTGAAATAGCTGATGGACTGGGAATTTGCAGGCTGGACCCAAGGATCTCCATTGTTTTCTACCTGTCCAGGACACAGAAAAAAGAGAAAAGAAGAAAGAGAAGTTTAGAGTGGCTTAGGTTTCAGTTCATCTCCAATTTATAATTATTGATTAAAAAATTGGCATCATTTTCGTTATTGTACAAGTGACACATTACCACAGTAGGGATTGGGTTTGTATCAGTGCAAACTTATCTTATTACACATGCAATTAAACTATGCTGGCTTAAGTCATGCTTTGTGGTACAACAGATTTGTTCTACCTCTCTCCTAAGAGAATGCTGCATTCACTATAAAAATATATACCCAAAGCTCTCATGGTAATACTGATTTAAGGTGACAAGGAAGGACATGTAGCTGATTGTACATACCAAGTGAATAAATCCTGCAGCTGTGAGCCAGGTACCAACAAATACAGCAAAGAGTTTGGAGAGCTTGATTGAGTAACTAGAGATAGAAAGTGAAAAAAAGCCCAGGACATTTAACACATAACGTAACATTCTTAATAGTTAAAATTTCCTATATGACCCCATCTCTGCTCAACAACACTTTTCTGTAGTGAGTTACATTGTATAGGAAGGATTTAGGATTAGAAAAATCTTCCTACATCCAGCCCTTTCTATCACAGGCAGCATGTCAGATAATCCTATTTTTTACATTTATCAGTCTTCAAAACCTTTAAGACTTCTTGATTTATGATTTCCCTCCTCCCCCAGCCAGTTTCACGGAGCTGATGGTTATACATTTTTTTCCTTTGCACAATTTCCAGTGCAACATCATTGATAGTTTTTTTTCCATATGCAATACTACTTATTTCCCTTTATTACCTGAGTCAACTAAAATACAGATATCGGGGAGAAGGTTAGGCTTCCAAGTGCACCTGACAAAAGTTTAACTCACTTGTTCTTTGTGACCCTCAGGAACTGTAGTATTCGGGGAAGCTCTAACAACCTAAGTGCTCTCAAAAAACGCAAACCTGCAGAAAAGCAAGAATGTCAATGAGAAAATAAGAAATCTGTCTAGAAGTTCAGATATTCAGATATGTTTAAGAATGCATGCTTTGTTTTCCACTTATTTTACAACCTCGAACCTAACAAGAGAAGATAACATTGATCTGCATTCAGAGCCTTTATGCCACCGGATTTCCATTTATGTCCTCAAAGGCGCTTTTATTTATTAAAAAAAAATAAATAAAATGTAGTTGCTTTGAGCTGTAGCCTGAAGGTTTAAGTGACATACAGGTCCCACTGGACTACTGACTCCAGAGAATGTAAGAAAGACGTTCACAAAAATCAGGGTACCATATTTACTTCCCCTCTGGGTAGCTCATCATCCAGTTGGTCAAGCACTATGATTTCTGAGTTACTAAAAGCCCTGCTAATGGATAAACCAAACAGAGGCAGAGTTTGGTAACTCACAAGTCCCTCAACATTAAAGGTATTTTAAAACTAATATGGAATAATTTTTCTCCCAAAGAACAGTTTGGAACAAGAACAGATGGTCGGTTAAAGTCTCCCCACATCAAAACAAATTCAGAAGAATTCTCAGCACAAAATACAGAACAACAAGGATGGAAAGCAGGATCTCCAAGTCTTACTTACCAAGCCAACTTCTGCTTAAATAATAGGAAATAAAAACTGGAGGGATCGTGAAGAAATCCACAAGAGAATTCAGCTCAAGCCAGAACCTCAGCTTGTCATCTGCTGCAACAAACTAAAGATGAATAACATCAAAGAGCATCAGTGGTGTGTATGATCTTTGGCCTCACCAGAGCAAGAAGGCAGCTCTCTGAGGAAGAAACCCATTTTTGTAGTACGTTTCCTCCTCTGTAGTTCTGCCTTCTGTGGACACCCACTTAACATTCCTGTTTTGTTTCAGAAAGGCTTGGTCTGGAGCCCTGAGAACACAACGATGGGTTGGACCCAAAGGTATAATGACACCTTCTTTCTCTCTGTCTTTCTTATCTGCCCCTTTCAGTGTTTATCTTTTTTTCCCTAGGGTGTCCTTCTCTGTGGTACTGCTGTAACAGTAATAATAAATCATAAACCTAAGGACAGGCAATACCACATCCTCACCAATAAAAGGGAAAATCTTGTTTTCTAATTATTTTAGCCCAAAATTCTAATGTCAAACGCTACAATCAAAATCTATTTCACACCAGTGCAACTAATGGCATTTTAACAACAGATGGCACACAGCTATCCAGTTTGTACAAGAGAAGCTGAAGAGAGACCTGACTAATTGATTCAGTGGCTTAAAGACATGAACAAAGACAAGGCTAATGTGTGAGCTGGGAAATGCTGCAGAAATGCTGGAAATAGCCAAACTCCAAAGGGTGAAAGTTATTACAAGGTTAAAAAATATATATATAAAAAAACGTGGGTGGCTCTGAATTAAGCTAACACAATCATGGTACAGAGCACCTGTTGTCCACACAGGTAAACTGCTCCCATATATAGCTCAGTTTTAACTCACCTTTCCCATAAATTGCACTTACCCGTAATCCGAAGTAAAAGAGGAAGAAAGCATTGAAGCCTGAGTCTAAATAAATGATGCTGTCTGGAAAGATCTTGTATCCTTCTGCTCTAATGGGGAAACAGACACCACAGACAGTGGAAAGAAGGGTGAAAATAAGAAAAGAAACAACAGTAGATTGGCTATCCAGTGACATTTGGTTTGGGTTTATATTTTGATTATGAAATACTCAAACCAGATTTAAATGTATTCACAATTTTGTGTAATTTAAATCTCTACTTCCTCAGTGAGTTAGGCAGAATAAATGAATGTTAATAGCTGGACTTTGTTAGCATCAGTGAGCATATTAAAACATGACATTATTTATCTACCATGCAAGTATACTGGAAAGTTTGATTTTCATATATTTATAGTGTTTAAGCAAATCCTTCTGTTCATTTCTTCAGGAAAACTGTTTCATCCTTCTCATGTGGACCAGCAGGCTCTTCTATATTCAGCTTAGTCAGTAGAAAAGACAGCTCCTGCAGCGCTCACCCAGCCCCTGCTGAACCTGGCCTCTATCTGCCAAGGGAGCAGTTTAAGCATGAAGCAGTTTCCAGATGAGCCTGCCAGGTTAGGCTGTAACACCAATTTAAGTTTTCCAGGCCAGACTCGCTGACCTTGCATGAAACAGGCCTGCAGAGTACTCGAACTGCATGAGTGCAGGTGGTGAAATCTGGCAGCATAAAGCTGAGGGAATAAGCTTTTCCCACTGGTACCACCTGGTCCAGGAAAGGATGTTTGACACTGGCTCAAGAGATTACAGAGCGTAAGAGATACAGAGCATACCTCACACTCACTTGCTGACATACTGCCTACAGCAGGCGACAGCAAGCTAGGTACGTCAATTATGAGCCATCTGACACCTCTTCCTGCTCCGTGCAGGGAATATTTTGAAAACAGAAACACAATTAAGTAAACTAGTCCCACAGGTCAGCACAGGTGAACAGCTACTCTCACCTACAGGTGTAATGCTATTCATAGAAAGAACTCTGTGTGAATAGGATTAACTGCCTGTTTATTCCTTAAAAAAGGAAACTCTTTACCTTCTGAAGCTATTCCTAGCTGTTTGTCAGATTTATAATGCCTTGGGATTGAACACAATATTGGATTGCTCTTGATGTATAATTCTGTTTCTCAGGTTTACCCCTGCTGATTGAATTCAGTTCAAAGTGCTCCACAGCTTTTATATTTTATTTATTTCATTTTATGGTTCCATTTTATTTTTCCAGTGTTGTGCACCAGTCCAAGCAAAGCACTGAGAACAATGCTCTGGCATATTAAATCAATCAAAGGGTTTTACATATTAATATCTTTTTACCCCTGAGCACATTCTACAAAATGTATGTATTCGGGCGAAGATTGGTAGAGGCTATAACTATGCTTTCTTACTCAGTCTTATTTTACTCTCATTTACTGAAGGCTGGACTTCAGAGAAGAGCTCCATTCCCATTTAGGTATCAAAAATAAATGGCCAGATTTTCAAAAGAGCTTCGGGTAGTGGGTGGTGAGCTTTATTAAAAGCCTAGGACTCTCTAAACATTGCACTAGGAAGGATTAGCCGGGCTTTGAATGCTTTTGAATATGTCTGCATCAAAATGGACCATTTTCAAAACCTGTTTCCAGCTGTAGAACTTGGATACCTGACCCTTAGTTCTTCTGAAAACCTGGGGCCTGTCATATAACAGCACCCACTGGCTCCTCTGACTAATATCTGTGGCCACAAAATAGCACCAAGAAAACACATCAGTTTGGGTTTCTGAAGTTTGTTTAAATAAGCTTTTTGGATAAACATCAGTAATCTACTTACTCAGCAAGATTGAGAAAATAAATGATGAGTGAGCCAATATTCAGAAGAAACACCAGTATCACCTGAAAACACATGCATTAAGATGTTACGAGGTTTACTATGGCAGTAACACAGCTTCCATCTGTAACAATGCTTTTACTGTTTGTCTGCCCATGTGACCGATTCCTCTTTCACTTGCAGCCACTAAACTGTGATGTACAAAATGATGCTCGGACAAACAAAAGCTGCCAACTTCTACTGACACATTTCTTTGGTGGTCACTTGCCCTAGCACTGAAGGAACTGAGGCACAACTGTGATGGATTTTCTTCTCTGTGCAATCTAGATTATGTCTTTTGTTCAACTCTCCTGTGTTCCCAGAGTCACTCTAATAACCCAGAAAATAGCGATATAGCCATATCTAGAGAGACATCAGATAGTGAGTCTCTGACATTTTTGTAAATCACTTTTGGTCTACTTAGGACTTTCTGTAACATCTTCCCAGGCCAAACACATTTGTATTAGGAAAAAAAAAGTGTGAACTAGATCAAGCAAACTGCTAAACCTGACAAACTTGTGTTTTCACTTGATGTTCTCAGAAGAACAAATATGGCTCAATACCTGCACATCAGAAGAGAAAACCTGTGTTAACCAGCTGACTTACCAATACACACCCCATAGAAGTTTGAGCTGATAGCATCATTTCCACCTGGGTAAAGAAGACTCTTATCCAGTAGACTGAACTCTGTTTCCTTTTATGTGGCCACCAGACATCTTTGTCCTGACAGAGAAGCAAACAGATTGTTATCCTTGGCTTTGCCAGACACTGTTTCCCAGAATGTCTAAAGCAAACACATCCAGCCACCAACATATCTGAATGGTGACCGAAAGCAAGGGGGGCATGCAGTATGTCTTCCTTCTGCTAAGCTACTAAAATCTTCCAAATGCCTTATCCTCCTGGAATTCACTGAGGGTTTGTTGTGCAGACGTGCACTGTGATCTTCCCACCAAAATGCAGTATCGTTTTCTTAATTTGTTGCATCGATGAATGTTGATTCTCATCACCTTGAAGTGACTGTCTCATAAACTGCGCCTGAACAGAAGTGTGCACTGTTGCTAATAATGCCTCTCTACTTGTCTCCCCACCCCTTCCCATCTTACGCCAATAGTGAATTAATTCATTTACTTAGTTTGATCATTGATATCACTTCACTTGTACAGCTTCAGCTAATTCTGAGCAGCTTTTGCGATGAAAACAATTCTGTCCTTCCTGCAGATACAGTTATTAATAACTGTAACAAATAGCCATCAGGAATTAAATGTTAGAAAATCTGTAAACATCTACCAGTAAAAACAAACAAACAAACAAACAAACACACTGTGATGGGAGGTACGATGTTGTCCCTGTCCCCCCCTTCTTTTATATTCAGTTTCCTAGGCACCCGAGCCTGTAAAGAGCTAACACTTAAGAGCTAAACCCCACCTCAGCAGCCAAGAGAACAACAGAGTGAGGTTAATTTAACATTTTGGCTCGCAGAGATGCCTACTGCTTGCCAGCAGCACAGGTGCTCCCTTCATTTTTCTCCCACACAACCCAGGTGAGCTTATGAGAATGTCAAGGCCTCCCTTGGAAGTGATGGAGTGAAATGGCCTGTGACAGTCATTGGAGGCAACACAAAGTGACACAAGGAAAAAGCTCTTCAATCCTGCAAATTACACTGTAACCTGCTAAATAAGTGACCTGGATGCATCATATGAACCTCCTGGTGTTACCCTTGGGAGCTACTAATTCCTTCTCAAGACTTCTGTAAGACACGGAGGACTGGGACAAAAGATCTGGTGGGGGATTTTTTTCAGTATGCTTAATCCCATCCTTTGTCCAGCCTACCCAGACCAGTGAAAACATCTATCCTAAACTACTGAAAAATAGCTTCCGACAGTAATTTTTGCAGTACTTCCAGTATAGAGAATGTGGAATTATGGTACCGCGAGATGGCTTGACCACGTTCATATGTTCCTCATTCCTGCTATCAGCTCCGGCTTATTGTTTAAAAATGTACATGAACAAGATACTGTGTGTTTGTATATACAAACCTGTGTGTTTAAAAATCAGAAGTTGTATGAAATCTGGAAAACAGATCATTACTGAAAAGGCCAGCAGTATAGTGCTCCTCTGTGTGGCTGTATTTATCTACATGCACACATAGGTGCTGAGGTTTCTGCGTGTATGTTTGTGCAACTACTAATATTAACACTTGTAAAAACTATCTTGGTTCCTTCTCTTAAAAGGGGAAAGACAGTAGCATCCAAAAGCACTACCCTGTTCATCATCTTGATGATAAAAGCTGTAGCTTTGGGATTTTTCCAAACCCAACTCTCTCTGAATATACCATGTTCAGCGCACTATGACAGAAGATAAAACTTTTCTAAATCAGTACTCAGATCAGTATCAAATGTAATTCCAGTATTCTCAAATCAACACGCATAATATGAGCTACTTGAAAAAGACTTTGCCTTTACCTTTCTCCTCCAGATTTGCTCAAGGACAAATCCATAGGTGTATCTAGCCAACCTGAAAGCCAGAATGGTAAACAGGCCTCCCACAAATACAAACAAAGATGGTATAATATAAGCCAACTGAAAGTGTAGGGTACAGGTGAGGTCAGATTTCCCTGTCATGTGGTGAATCACTTTGCTCCGCCTTTTTCCTCTCAGCTTCCTTGACTGCTGGGTCCTGACCTTCTAGAACCCTGCTGCTCTTGTGACTGCAGCGACCTCAGTGTCAGTGCAGCATCGCACAGGCACGGGTCAGGCGGACAGGACAGGATACTGGAGCCGCTTGCCTCCACAATGGCAGCATTTGACTGGGGGTTCCAATTTCAAACTGTATCTGTTTAGTGATATTACCAAGGTACTTGCTCTCTCTGGAAAATCTCAGTTTATAAAGCTGGCTCTCACACAGACTCACTGTATAAACATAAGTTGCTTATCCAGACCTGTGAAGTCTCACACATGGCACTCAAGACATCCATTCAGATCCCACTTCACACTTCCTTTCAAGAGCTGCAACACACACATACTGCAGTTCTCCCTTGGGAATTTCCATTCCACTTTGGGATCGAGACCTGCCTCTGCTCAAAAACAAATACAAGCAAGATGCCCTGGCACTGAAAGTGTAGATGTCATGATAAGCATCAATAGACACAGTGAATAAACAGAATAAGATTGGTTAAATGAGTCAGAAGAAAAAATAGCAGGCTAAGTGCATCTGTTTCTGTTATTGCCTGGTTGTTAGTGATGAAGTACAGTGTGACCTTTTCCCTGCTGTCTTCATTTCACTAGATTATCCTCTCTCTTTCTTTTTCAGGCTTAATAAACTTCTTAATCAGAAGAATTTTAACAAGCTAAGTTGAAGTTTCATAGGATATAAACATATCCAAGCTGGGATAAATGCGCTGCCATTTCCACAAGCAGCAGCTCTTCCTTGGAGTCAGGCCACCTTTGCACCCCTGTATGTAAAACCAATTTGCTCCCCAGCATCACTGCAGCCTTGGACAAAGAGCAAAGCAGAATAGCACAGCTGGCTCTCACCAGAAACTGCTCAGTAAAAGCAACAGTTCCTCTTGCACCATGCAGGCCTTGCTGTCCCACCCACAGCTGGTGTGGTGTGATCAGATGCCACCAGATCACGCAGCGTCTTTCCCCCTTTCTATTGAAATAATGTCATCAAAAGCTTTAGGTCTAGTCAAGAGTTTTGAAGTCTTTCATGAGCAATGCAGATGAATAATGCAATCAGACTCTTCTTCAAGCAATCAGGGCAGCTGAGTATGGAAGTAGTGATTTTGCCTGTAATTGGGAAAAACATGTGCCCAGAGGGGGGAAAAAAAAAAGAATAGTGAAATAACAGCCCAGCTGGCTGGGAGGCAAAGAATGTGTTATTGTAGCCTTTAAATACAGTAATACTTAATGTCTGCCCTCCCCTTTCCTTTTCTCCCATGCTGAGCATCAGAGGGGACTGTGAGTGATTGAAGCCAGTAGGATGTTTTGAATGGCAAGGGCGGTCCTGGGGACAGTCTGTCAGCTGACGGAGTCATTCTTTGTGTTTTCACAGGGACTAATATGACAAAATTGCAATCAGCTCCTCATCTACAGCTCCAGAATGCCTGAGTCAAGGGCAGAAAGAATTTTAAATAAGTTCCCAAAGTGAAGAGGGGAAAAACTTGAGAGGAAAAGTAAAGAAAAAAAGAAAAAGAAGCAAAGAAAGAAAAACTGTTGTCCCAAACCGAGCCACTTCTATTTCTCCTGGTGTATTCTTACCAGTCCTCAAGACTACTACCTTCTGGTCAAGGTCTGGTAATTGTAGGGCATTTATAATATAGGGATGTGTGAGGCACTGGCCCTTCTCTGAAGCACCAGGTGTGAGATCTACCATCTCCAAAAGCACATGTTCAATCACCTCTTGCAAGCCAAGAACACAATACAGGCAGAGGAGATGAAAAGGCGGTGAAGCTCCTATCTATTATCTCAATATTCAGGCCAGATGCTCATTAGGACTGTCCAGAGGTATGTTTAGGTAAGCTAGAAGAGTTCTTACAAGGAAACCCAGCTGGGTTAGCTCTGCCACAGAACAACCTGACGCTGGCCTACCAGCGGTGCTCAGCCAGCCGCGCCACAGGCAGCCATGTTGTCCCCCTCACTCTGCAGCTGCCCCTGTCACAGTAACAATGCATTACCTGTGGGACCGGAGCTGGGGACAGGAATTCACCCAAGATGACAACAGAACTTGCCAGCAGCTAGCTCAACTCGTGCTCCACATCCAACACGTTTCTTCCACCTGGTCCCTGCCCCAGCTCCCATCTTCCTGTGGGGCGAACTCGTCGCTGCGTTTCTCCCGCCCGCTGCTGTAGGGAGGTTCTGACTGAAGATGGCAGCCTTCGCCTGTTCGTCTGCTGCTGCCGAGCCAGGGCTGGCTCCCAGTAAGTCCTGGCAGTGTCCCAGCCCAGCTGTCCCCAGAGCAGCCACAGGCCACCCTGGCAGAGCTGCGGGACGGCCACAGCCTGTCAGCAGCACAGAAAAGAGATACAGCAGCAGAGATACAAAAGCCTCGAAGGGAGCAGACAACAGCCAGCAGTCTCATTTTCTGTAATTTGACAAAACTGTAGTTTATGCTGCACTGATGCGCACATTTGGAATTTGATGAAGAATGGAAATCCACCAGGAGGCATCACACAGCGCTCGGTTTTGGTGCAAAAATAACCTTGCTGTTGTTCAGAGTGCTTTATGAACGTGAAGACTTCCACACCTGCCTCCTGAAAGGAAACGTCTCTGTAACCTCCATATCTGAAGGTAGGAAAACTGGGGGAGAAAAATTAAGGCCACAGAGGAATTCAGCTAGCTAACAGGAACCTGTTTCAGATTGTTTCTGACACGGAAGCCTATGCTTTAAGCAGCTTCCCTTCTGCAGACACACAAACCCCACTGCAACAAGCCTGCACAATGCTCAGCCGTTCCCCAAGAGTTCACAGGGCCCACTGAGACATCACTTAGCTCAGTCTCTAATCAGTAGAATAAAATAACACTCTCCATCAGAGAGCATTACAGATCTCCTAAAGTAGGCTCATGTTCTGGATTGTCCCCAGTTTGTTTCTCCAATGATAAATTCTTCCACCTGTTTATTACCCTTACCCTAAAAACACGTACCTTCCCTCCCCCCAGCTCTTGTGCTAGCTCCAGGTTCCAGTGAAAGCTGGATCCTGACCTTCCAGACAAATTTCACTGCATATTGAGTATTTGCCTGCTGGCTGGAGGAGCCATCTGTTATCAGAAGTCATCTTCCCTGTACTTGTGCTTGCACATTGTGATAGTCTCCTCTTTATTTCCTCTTTAATAGCCTAAATGGATCAAGCTCCTTATGTCTTTCACTAGAAAGATGTTTCCTAGGCTCTGAATCATTTATATGGCTCTTTTATGAACACTTCCAGTTTTTCAGCATCCTCTTTGTTCTGCAGACACCAGAACCTGAATCACTATCCCAGTGAAGATCTGGCTAATGGGGGCAGATGGAGCGATAAGCTTGTTACATTAGATCTGTGAAAGGAAATATTTGATTTTAAAAGTGCACCAGTTTGACTGAGAGGAAAGAAGGGTAACAAAGGCACTGAAGTGGGGAGGCATATCCTGAAAGGATTTAACTACTAAGTAATGAGAACATCCACAGGCACATTAGGCTGGATTTAAAAAAGGGACACATTCCACTGCTTCCGAGCATAAACCAATAGCTGGCAGGGATTACAAATAAATGTCTCCTTTGGGTAGATTCCTCTATAATTGTTCACTGCAAAGAGAGCTTACATCTCCCTCTGAAGCAGCTGGCTCCCAGCAGGCCCAGAATGCTGGGATAAACAGGTCTGGAGCAAATCGCACACCTTTCTAGTATGTGGAGACATGCACAGAGGGAAGAGACAAAGGGTTTGTGCTTAAAGGTTAAATCTTTACATCACCTCTCTCTGCTACCAAACCTACCTAGGTAAGAAGGCTAAGAAACTAAACAGAAATGTGTTACAGCCTGCATTCTCCCAGGCCCCCTCCCACTGCAATCTCCTGTTCACTTCCATCCAAAATGAAGTGCATGAATGCAACAGTCCTCTTATCCCTTCTTGGTTCCCACTTTCACTGTGCTCTGAACCTTCCAGGTGCAAAATAAAACAGATTGGTCCAGAATTTGGAAGCAAATGAGCCAGGCTGTTTGCTCCAGGCTTCCAATTTAATAAACATGCATCTATATCTCATGGACAGTCTGTCACTTCCCTTTAATAGAAATCACCTGCTCCTCTAATAATCATTAAACAAATTGACAGCACAATAGCCAAGGCCTCTCATCTTAACGCCACCTGCAGCAAGAATAAAATAATCCACTAACATCTTTTCAAAAAGGCCATTATTCTGCCTCATACAAATGCACAAACACACACTCCATGTGACACAGGATCACATATGTCCATGAAGAGAATAAATTGCACAGGAATTCTCTTTGTTTATATAATGCAAATATTTTATTAGTAAAATCATTTCTCATTTTCTCTTGATGAGGATAATAATCCCTCATGCTTCCTGCAGTCCTTTCCTCTGCTAGAGCCAGATCCTGAGCAGCTTTATGGGCACCATCAGAGCAAATGGCCAGGCATGCTTTTTACATTAGTGAGTATAAGGTCTCTGAGCCTTAGCAAACTTCAAATAATAGAACCCAATCTACACAGTGTCTTATGATCACACCTTGGGGTCACCATGGAGGAAAAAAATAGTAATAATTAAAAAAAAAAATCAGGGAACTGCAGTATGACAAAAGTTATACCCATGGTGATGGAGCAAGCACATGGGGACAAGGGCTTGCTCTTGGACTTGTTCCTCCCTTTTATCTCTGCATTTTGTTCTCATTCTCAGCTGCTTGTCTCAGAGCATCTGTTTGTCTCATTAGCCTGTTTCTCGTTCTCTCCCACACGCCGACTCCAAACACAGCCCATCAGTCTCAAAGCTCTATTAGCCTTCAAAACTTTCTTATCCACAGCATTCATTGCTGAAGGATACTTGAGGTTAATGAAGGATTTTTAACAGCCTTATGCAACCAGTTTGATTGTCTCAATCATGTTGATTTGGAAGTCATGTTGTACCTGATGGGGCCTCTCATGTCTGATGAGAGTACAAAGAAAAGATATGCTGGGATAAAAGACAACCATGTGCCAAAGGGGCAGCAACAGCTTGGCACCAGAAGCTATACAGAGGAGAACTCTCAAAGCCAGGGACAAGCAGCTCTGTAAAGGCAGGTGCACAAAAAAAGTTGTACCCAAATACCGGTAGCTAAAATATCCTGAGGAGCCTCACAGCATCTTTCAAGTCACCTCTACATCTAGCCACACGTTTCACACAGAATGGGAAGCACCTCAGGAGATGCTTGTCTTTTCAAAGCAGCCCCTACTCCCAGATCCCACTTCCCAGGCTGCTGACGTGTGGCCTGCAGCACAACCAAGGGCTCACACTGCAAGAAGCAGTCCTGCGACTGCTGTTCAGAAGTAAATTCACTATTGTGCTGTCAC
Source organism: Heteronetta atricapilla (assembly GCA_011075105.1). Taxonomy (NCBI): domain Eukaryota; kingdom Metazoa; phylum Chordata; class Aves; order Anseriformes; family Anatidae; genus Heteronetta; species Heteronetta atricapilla. The sequence continues at coordinate 4,536,060 of CM021752.1, read as the reverse complement.
TGGTGTCTGGCAGCTGTGCACACAAGCTTTACCCTCAGCTTATAGCCAAATCAACTGTCCTTCACAACTCTCCCTCGGTGGGGGAGTATCTCCACACACAAGCAGAAACCATTCAGCAGAAACCAAGGACACAGTAGAGCTGGATCTACTCCAGGACAATTCCTAGATTTAAAAAACCTCATGTGGCTCCTGATCATTTGAAACGCAATCTGGGAGTTAGGTTGGAGGATGCAAGGGAGGAGTCTGAAATGGGTTGTACATGGATAAATTGGGCCCTTGCTGTTTGTCTGGTCCTTATCTCCGCAGTACAAGAGCGTATCAGTCATTTGCAGAGTTTTCTTCACAGCATGCCCATGTGGGAGGGAAATTGCATGTCCCCATTTTCCAAACAGGGAGGTGAAGCAAAAGGAGGATTACATGATTTTTCTGTTCCTCCCCAAAGTCACACAGGAGGTATGCAGGTGAGTGGAATTGAAACCATGTCTCCCAAGCATTCCAGCCTCTCAGCTATCCTCATGACAAATGTTCTGCAATCAAATTTGCCTTGCAGAAATCTCAGCTAAGCTGGTGGTGTCTCCCTTTTCACCCAAAGCTTTTTTGTTTTAGCAGGTACTGACCTTTAGTATCAGTTTGAAGCCCGATTCCCCACTCACTTCTTTGTTATGGCATCCATTGCAAGGCACCAATATGCACTGAGATACACGATTACATTCCACACATCCACTGAAGCTCACTTCAATGGTGTTGTAGCTGTAAGTTAAACCCTTTGAGCTTAAGGTGCCCACGATACTGCTTTGGTGGGCCCTTAGTCCACTCAGGTGTATTTCAAAGGTGAACCAGAGCGCTGCGGGGAGCTTCACCGTTTGCTCAGGGGAATGCAAACACGTGTAACGGTTCTTCTTGCTACGCGTGCTGATGTTACGATCAAAGTAGTTTGCAGTGGATATAGGTTAGTCTAACCAAAATCGTTAGACAGACAAAGATTAACATGCCTAAATGATACATGTGTTCTAATTAGAGAATGTAATCACCTCAGGCTTGATCATTATTGCTCCCTTTACGTGTAGCATTTCAGCTGCATTAAGATCCCCGGCAGTTCTTTCATCTAACTTTTATATTCAAGGACATCAGGTTTTTAATCATTAAACACCTAAACTCTGTTTTTCACAAATCTTTGAAGAATAATTATTTTCCAAGTACAAACCCTATATCACTGAAGCCTGTTTTAAAAACCCTCTCATCTCTGGCTGCTACACTTATGTCAACAGATCTTTTTGGAAACCTGACTGTGGAAAAGCAGCTCAAAATTAGAAAATAATGTTTTGTCATTCTCCTCTATTTTTTTCATTCATTTTGTTCTGTTGGAAGATTTCCAGCTCAACAGTAGGATCTGTCAAAGTATCAGCATTGTCAGAGTTAAGGAGATTTTCATTTGAGACTGAGCCCTTGGGGCAGTATTACCCTGATTTGGGACTGCCTGACAACTGGAACTCATTCCTTCTGGTTTAGCTTCATCTTTCTCCTCACACCTTTCTGCATATATCTAAGTTTTCCCCTCCACATAGAACAACCACTCCCACCCTTTCCACCCCCCCAAAAAAAATAAATTATTTCCCTTCCAAAAATCTCCTTTTGCAGTATTAGTGGTATGCAGGGAGAGATTCAGAAAGAGTTGATATAACTTTTTGCACATTCATTGATACATGCATTTATTATGTGGTTAGCTTCATATGATTCTGCAGAATGCATAAATCTGGCTGAGAATGTAAAAATAGCCCACTATCAATCTTGTTGCACTGGGAAATGTAGATTCATCGGTGCAGGCAGAGGGAGCACTGGCAAAACTTTATAGCAGCTTCCATAAAGCTGTCAACAGTGAAAACAGGCTGGTTCTTAAGCTCAGGGAACAAAGACCATATTGGCACCGAGTCTTACAGCGGGAATACTGATGAGATCCTACAGTCAGAGGTTTGTGGCTAGGACAAGGAAACACAGATGGAGACCTTTGAGCTCTGTACCAGCTTGATTCCATCAAGCTGTTAAAAGCAACTGCAACCCTTTCGAATGCAACTACAAAGGATGTTTCTTTTTCTCTGCAATTCTCTCAAAATATATTACAAGTCATTAGTGTGGCTACCTACCAGACATCCGTGGACATAATTATTTAGAGTTGTGTACAGTTATGTTGCAAGTCTTGCTTCCCTCTATGGCTATTTGGCTGCTGTGGCCCTAAACACCAGAAACGCAGGACTGTTCATTAATTCAAGGTTCACCAGTTTAGAGGGTTGTTCAGAAACATGGCCTTTCGATACCATGGAAGCTGGTAAATAAGCTTGATTAAAGCATTGTTCTTAATATTTTGACTTAAATACAATTTTGGTAAGTTCTATTACTTGCCGTGTTTCAACCCAAACTTTTTGAAAAGGTCACTGTCAAGGGACTGGGTATTTTCATTAAAACAGTACCACCAATCACACCAACTCTGCTGTTCTCAGTTTAGCACTAAAAGCCAGAACATCAAACAAGGTTCTGTGTGCCAGCTGCTTTTGTGATTCACACCCTCTGCAAGACAGGAAAATATGCCATAAAGCACAATAGCAAACTACATGTTCCTATGAGATTTGTGTAGATATATGTTTTCAACTAAATATTCCTGAAAAGTTTTGCATATATTCAATCTGCATGATACCCTGATACCAAACCTGTGATACATCCAAAATGGAAATCAGGCAAAACCCAACATTCAGCATACACAAAGTACCTCACGTTTATGCGATAGTCACCCAGCAAAGACAAAGGAAAAGGTGTCTGTGAAGGAAAAGAAATCTGGAACTGCTGCAGCCCCCATAAACTGACTGAAGTGATTCCAGCAGCTTTTCTACAAGTCCTTCCTTTTGCTACTCACCTGCTCCGGCAAGCACAAGCAGAGGCCCACAGGTAGCTAGCTAATCTCTTATAGAGTTTTTCTGCCCTTATTAGTTGCAGCTCAGCTGACACCTGTCCCTCTCAGCCCAACCTAATTAGATAGCATTGATTTACATTAACTAGTGGGAATGCTTTCTATTTTTCTACATTTGCCTTCTTTTCTACAACTCTAATGAGCGGTTAATTTTTAAGTTCATTTGTAGCTTCAAAAAGGTGGGAGAGAAGTCTCTTGCCCCCTGAATAAGACACTGGTTGAGGCTGGAGACCTGCACAGATAAGTCTGCTGCTATCACAGAACCTTGGTTTGAGATCCCTGCTCTTAGAGATTGCTAAACGCAGTTGTAGCCTACAAAGCTGGGAATTTGCAAGATTGGAATCTGAAGGTTCCCACAAATAACCTTCTCGTGAGTGAAAACTGAATCAAATTGCCCAGACTGTATCTTGTAATTAGAGGCTCAAAATATCTTTTGGACACTATTACTGTTTTTCCCCTTGTGATCACTCAGAATTAATTGATATCTGCAGCAAAACTAAAAGTACCTGGGCGTCCCTAGGCTCCAGCTCCTGCCTTTTAGCTGACAGCAAAGTGACAGTGCACTACTTCAATGTAAACACTGGGAAAAATGTAAACATAATGACCCCAAACTGACCCAAACTGCATTTTTCATGCAGTTCACAGAACACGTGAACCAAAGTGCTTTGAAATTCATATGAAACCCTTTCAAAATCTGTTTGAACATCCAGCTGCAGTGCTGTGTTCTCTGTGTAATGTTGTATGTATGCTTTTTGTGCCTGAATACCAATAATTCAGAATAAAAAAAGACACATGATTTCTGAGACTGGTGACCCAGACCCAGAAATCAGTCAGTAAAAGGCAGAAGGCTGTTTCTCCCAGCTGGCAACTTTTACCAAGACAGGTAATCACTTTGAAGAGAATGAATTGTTTGCATGCAGTTAACCCTCTCTGCATCCCGTACTATCCTTTGCTGCCCATTGTGCCTACGTTTGGCTCTTGCAGTAGGGATTATCATCTCTCCAGATGTGTTATCGGGGCATTTGTACTTCTGATCAGTTTCTGTTTGAGTCAGGTCAGCCAGATCTACTATTAAAACATTTTAAGACAAGCCAGCTCTTTCTTCCAAGGTGGGCAAAGAGCACAGCCATGAGGAAGAGGCAGCTTTCTGCAGGGGCAGGGTGCCCTTCGCTGGGACAGTGCTCTGCAGCCTTAGGCAACCTCTGCGTTGAACCAGTAGGAGCCAAAGAGACTCTGACCTACTGTGTTCTGCACATTTTAAATCCCATCTCGCCCTCAGGAAGGGAGTGCTTCTTTTATTATTACCAGGGTTCAGTGATATTCAATGTCATTTACTCTGCATAAAGTTGGCTCTTTGTGTCTCGGGGACTGTAGCACTACCCAAAGGTGCCAACAACTTCGTCGCTGTGAAAAATGGGCATGCATTTTTTTTTAATGAGTCTAATGGCTGTAAGGCCCCCAGCATTGATATATCATCTGCAAGATTGGTAAGAAGTAATCCTGCAAACCAATCGCTGCAAGGCGGATCGCTGACTCCATATAGTGCAGATTACATCACCTAGCCCTGGGCTAAAACAATACTACGCCTCCAGCCGAGAATTTTCTCTATTATTAGAAAAACAATTACTTCTTCCAATCTGCACTACAAATATTGGAGGTGACAAAGTAGCCTGTGATCTTTTTCCCCTCATAAACTTCCCTCTATAGTAGGTGCACCACAGAGGTGGTAATAAAATTTGTATCTAGTGGTTCATGCACATTTCAATATTACTCTCCTGCAATCGAGCCTGGTGAATGGAAAACAAATTTAAATCATGATAAAAGCCCAGGCAGATGCTATCCGTATTGTTAACTGCTTGTCATAGGCAGAGATGTATTTGCATCCTTTGGGAATGGCAGATCTCATTTTTTCCTCGCTGTAAAGCTGTAACATTTATTGCCTCTGAGCAGGAGCTACAAGGGAGCCCACCTGGATGATGAGCTAGTGAGAATGGAGCCTGGTGGTTTGCCGTTTACTTCCTTGTACTCCTCCCTCCATTTCTAGTCAGAAACACACAAATTCTCTGCCTTAATTTATTTTTTTTAATTGATTATTCTCCCAGACTAATCAGGAAATTCCATCTTTCCTCTCGTTTACAGTGTAAACATATTTCAACTCAGAAGCATCCTCTTTTTGCTGCCCTACCTGTACCTCTGCTGTCTCCTTCTCTTCTCCCCTCTTGTTCCAAAACCAAAAGTCTTGATCAAGCAAAGCACAACATACTCAGTGTTGCTGTAGGCATGTGAGAGCATGGCATCCTAACAGGTTTAATTAATGCAGGTTTTTCTGGAACCAGTGGGACTACAACAGAAGTTAATGGGCAGATGTCACAGGCCAACAAAGTGTAATAAAATAAAACTAGAATTAGGAGGAATTTTTGAAAATACTTATTAACACAGTATAGGATTGGTGACAGCTATCATGTTGGTCTGTTGCTTTATTAGATAAGATAAGGAGGGGGGTCTGCACATCAGAAGGACTGAGATAACTGGTGTGAGTTCGCTACAGCAGGATCTTTTCCAGTCAGAAACAATGAGTGAAGGAACAATGTCAAAGAGGAGCTGCTGACCTTTGAAGGAGACAGATGGTAGCTTTTCCGGGCACCCGGAGTCATCAAACTGAAAACAATTTTTGCAAGACTATTTTCATTCCATTGAAGACTGTTCAAAGATGTTGGTGCACAGATTTTCATGCCATGGATTCAGACCCATTCAGGAAACTCTAGTTTACCACTGTAAAAGCCACATAATCCTTGCAAAACAAATATGACCTTTTCCAATACTAAAATGTTGCCTGGTATTATTTCTGCACTAAACAGCTGTCATAACGAGCACCCCAGCATTCAGCAGAAGGTGAAGGGAGCCATAGCCTGCAGGTACGATCTGAAGTTAAAATCATTAAAGGCTTGTTTAAGGAGCATAGCCTTATCTTTGTTCATTTCTGTACCAGTATACCTAAATCTCCTGGCACATTCTGCAACTTGATTTGGCTGCCTGGTGCTGAAATGAACCAAAAAACAGTTTTCACACAAGCAACAGAAAAGCATACCCCTTGGTACAGTCACGCCTGGACCCAGCCAGAGCATGCTGTGATGAAGAACTAGAGGCCTTTAACCTTGATCGTTACTGCTCGGTCAGCAGGATGCCCAGCCAGGCTGGCCTCTAGGCTGAGCCTTTACCACAGGAGGTGTACCTGATGCCAGCCAGTCATGGAGAGGGTATTTCACACACAGTCAGCCTCACGCCTGAGGTAAACCAGCAAAGCACTGAAATTTACTAAAAGAACAACTTGTTTAAAATGTATCAATTTTCAAAAATAATATTCAGATGTAATTGGGATGTTTTGGAAGCTCCTTTGCGCACCTGCAATGGAATTGTTCCCAGAACAAATGACTGCATAGACTGTGAATGTATTTAGTCCTCCCTAAAGGCTTGGCATCTCTGTTTTCTTCCTTTCTTCATAATGAGAAAGAACATTGCCTTATCCTAAGTATTAGCAGAGTAAACTCCGTCAATCTATATACACTCAAGCACGCACACATGAGGAAACTTGATGCTTCCTCAAAGCCCCATCCAGCCTGGCCTTGAGCACTTCCAAGGCATCCACAGTCAAACCAACACAGCTTCCCACACCCTGACCCAGAGTAAAGTAGTTCCAAGTTCTCCTTGAAAGTGGCTTAAATTCACAGCCTTTTGGTTTTGAAATGGAAACAAGAAAGAGGAGATTTTCCTGGTTTTTTGTTCTCATTTTCTGTTGATGGCTTTTATTTTCAGAGCTTCAGGAATTAGAATGTTTATGCACCACAGGCCTTATTAAGATGAATTAATTAATTTCATTAATGAAAGAATTTCTAAATGTGTTTTTAAATATAATTATTTATTTTTATGTAGTTGCCTAATTTCCTAGGTAAATACCAAGCTATTGACATTTTGCAAGGCTTGCATTCATAAATAGCATATTCCTAATGCACCAGATTTAATAGAATCCTTTTAGAAAACATATTAGGCTCCTTAATATAATGTAAAGTTTTATTACTTTTTAGTAATTATGGTGTTTTTCTTTGTAGAATTAATTACCAGCTGGCTTCAACCTGAACTCATCATTCCAAGCTTCTCTCTCCTCCAGGTATGCATTTTGAGTCTGGGTCATTGGCATAATTACCAGAGATTAGGAGAAACAGGTAGCTTGGTTTCTGTATTTTCCTGTGTACTTGACAATGAACGTGTTTCCTCATCAAGTATTCTACTTTGAATTAGACCTTGAGCAAGACAGGTAATACAATGAGATTGTTAAATGAAGAAAAACAAAATACTGTATTTTTTTTTCATTTTTACAGAGGCTTAAGCACTTGAAAGGGTATATGAGATAATTTTGTCTTGAATTCTTTTCTGTATTTTGAATCAGGAAGAGTGAAAAACTTAGAGGGATGACTATGAGGATTTTTACTGTTATGTTACTACAACAATATCTACATGAGGGTCCCATTGTAATAGATCTTATACAAACAGTTGTGAAAGAGCCTCGCATCTTCTCTCATGTAGCAAGACACTACCAAAAAAAGGAGATTACTCTGCTTTTTATAGGAAAGTCCTACAAATGTCAAACAGTAACATTACCCTGAATGGGAACAGTTCTTCCAGGTGGGTATCCTCGAGCCTTTCACTTACATCACGCTACCCGTGAGACAGCTCTGTGTTATTAATCCTCTTCAACAGCCAGAGAAATTGAGGAACATAGTATTGTGTGATATAAAATTTCAAAACAAATAAGAAAATGCATTTTTATTTCCCCTCTACTCTGTTAAAATGACTGCCCTCACATAACTCTAGTCATTTTTTTTTTTTTGGTGGTATTTTTTTTTCTTGATAAATGCTTGGATATGGAAAATACAATGCTTTCATGACTTCAAAAAGACCTTGGCAGAAACTTGCATCAAAACAGACTAAATGCTAATTCCATAAAAGCATGCAACAACCCACCCTGCTTTTTCCCTTGTGTTCACATGCACACACCATACATACACATAGGCAGTCTGAAATAGTACTGAGAGTTAAAACCCACACGTGGATATAAGCAAAGCCCAAAATTTTCCCAGCATCTTGGGATCCAGAACAGGGTGACAAGGATTTCTAGCCCTTATGTGATCTTCAGAAACGTGTTAGTGAATTTCTGAAATCTCATACCAAGTGGGTCACATTGTGCTTATGCTGACACATTAATATGACCAAGTGCATAATGAATACCAGTTCTGAATTTCCACACCGAGCAATAGCTTACATCATACACTTTTTGGAAAGCCTACAGTCTCGAGAACAAAACAATTGCAAGCCATTCCGTGCTTTCCTGGAACTAGACCCAAACTTCTTTCTCCTGCTGAGACCACAGATCATTAACATTGTTAATGTTCTCACTAAAACTGTTTGGAGAATGTGACAAGTCCAATTTGTTACTGACAGACCAGTTGGGAGTATGTTTAAAATGCATTGCTCTTGCTATTATACTCCTTGAATGGATATGTGGTTCCCGTCAGGTACACTTGCTATTTTGCTAAAGACTATCTGTTATTTCATCAATCTTTTTAGCTGGCTCCAGAAGGGAAACCCTGCATTGTGCTCAACCTCATTTCTGCTTTTCAAGTCAGGAAGCCTGTGTTTAAAATATGATGATCACAGCTCAGGGAGGGAAAGAGACAGCCTTTCATAGCAAAGACAGAGAACCCAGAGGCATTTGACTGTTTGAATAGAGGTTTGTTTTATGTGGTTTTGTTTTTATAATTAAGCTGTATAGCTAGTTACCGTAAAGTTAGATAGCATATCTTCCTTTCCACTTTATTTTGAGGGTTTGATAAGACCTGTTTACAAAGGATTGAACTTGAGCTCCCATTTAGCAGAAAAAAAAATGTATTTTTTTCCAATCTGAATGTCACAACCCAGGTGATGGGTTGAACCATCAGTTTGATGAGAGGCCCAGTACAATGAAGGATGGGGGTGTCATCTGTGCTAAGCAGCTGGTGTTATGAAAATGATCTAGAGTTGCTTAATTTATGACATGCAGCTCTGTTCAGAACAACTTTGCTTCCTCATGATTTGACATGTTACCATGGCATAATCACTCCTGGACCTACCTTCCTTTTCATGCAAGTGTCAAAACCACTGAATGGTTTGAAGGATATTCTGGCAGTAGAGGGCACTTACAGGCACACAAGAGGACTACTTCCCTCAGTTAAGTGCTGCATCCCATTCTTTTGAGAGGCATCACACACTGTCTCTATGCTTGATAAAGAGACAGGAATTTGCTGCAGCTAGGGAGCTGGGTTTTCACTTCAGCTACAAAGGCCAACGTGCTTAGACCCTGCCTATGCACAAACACGTGCTCGTTTAACTATGACTTCATATAGGTTTAGTTAAAATATTACAGCTTCATAGATAGGCGTTTTTATATTAGCTTCAGTCTTACTAGTGAAAGCTAAAGCACTAACTTGTTTAAAGCATTACAAACCCATACTGAGAAGCTTTTCAGCAGCTCATGGTAAATAGAAGTGTTTCAGAAGTCCAGCTACTTTGCAGCAGTATTCCAGATGATTGCTTGCCTTGTCCTCAAAGGAATGCAACCACAATTTAACATGGTGGCAAAGAAGAGCCAGAAGAAATAAGCTGTAGCAGCCAAAAAGGAAATTTGAAGACTATATATCTCCTCCCTCAAGTAGACATACGTTCTGCTCTTCATGTTGACCTGCTTAAGAGAGACTTTAATGATAGAACCTGCTAAGATCTGTCTGGCTGCTGAGTTTTTATATTTGGTCCCTTTTCACAGCACAATACCTCTGTTTAAATTAACAAGCTGAGGGGGATTTATAGCTCCGACTTAGAAGATTATGAATTGTTATTGCTTTTCTCAAGTTTTTCATTTAAGCCAGTTGCAAAGCTTGGAAATATCTCATTGAGAGTGATTTAAATCCAGCCATACTGCATGTCTGTTACCAGAGCTGGTAATAATGCAAGACGGCTGTCTTGCTAACAATATGGGGAGAGGCAGCCTGCTGAATGGACACAGGAAAGAGCCATTACACCTGACTGTACAGCTACACACAGCATATATATCATGCTGCACACATTGCTATCAATACCAAGTTATCTGATAGACAAACTACAGGCAACAGTTAGCATTTCCCCTAGCCCTCATATAATACATGGAGGCAAAATTGTTCTCTCAAAGGAAGAAATCCTTTCCATCCAGCAAAGAAAGAATTTAAAATCACAGTGGGAAGGGAGTGGCTTTCAAAGGTTGAGACCATTTAGATCCCAAGCCCCCACTTCAAAAGCTCTCACTTATGCTGCACAGAAGCTGTCCTGCTGTGTTTGAATGAGGCCACTCCCAGGGCTACAGCCTAGTTCCTCCTCTCGCGATGTCTACCAACTTGTATTATATATTCTACAAGGAAAAATGAACTGCCTTAGCATTATGCCACTGCAAACTGCAGACCAGCCAAGCTATGACAGGCTGTGGGAAGCACAGAATACATATTTTCCTGTGAAATGCACAGAAATGTTGAAAACATTTGCTTTCTCATACAGGGTATCTCATTATATTGTCTCAAAGAAAGAACTGGATTCTCCATGTTTGTACAGTACCTCAGTAATATGAAAAAATGCTGAGTTAATCTTCAGCCATCTGTGAGATCCAAAGACACTCAGATGCTTTGGGGGTTGGACCCAATGATCTTTTGAGGTCCCTTCCAACCCCTACAATTCTGTGATTCTGTGAATGATTGAGCTTTTGGCATTGTGACCATTAAAATAAAGCCCACAACTTAAGAGAAGCAAGATGTTAATGGAAAGGTGCTAATCCTTCCCATCTTGTTTGGGCACTCAGCCCTAACTCAGTTCATCCTCAGAATAAATATAACATCCATTGAGCAATTCTCACTCTATGCCTCTTCCAACTTTGAACTGCTAGGAAATAAGTAGCCTTCACTTTCAGCTTGCAGCAAAGAATGTCAGTGTTGGGCTGCTGCATTTACCTGAACCAACGCTGACACAGGTTAAGGTCCACTCCACCACAATTTCTCTTGTTTTTCTTGCAAAATAGCAATGATCCATTCATGCAAGTGTAGAAATACCTTTTGTTTTAAGCAATAAAGCTGACGCTACTAGCTAGAGCAGATACATAAAGTGGAGTCTAAATCTACATAGTTTACTTTTTAAGTATTCCCAGTATCATACAGATGTCAAGAACTGATCAGTAAAGGTTCTTGTTTCCTTTGGCAGAACAGCATTTGTTAGTGCAGTCCTGATAATGGCTTAAGAGTTTCAGACTGCCAGAAATGCCCTTACAATTCCCCTATGGGTGATTCTACAGAGGAAAAGGAGAAAGAGAATGTTCAACACACTGTAGTCAGTATTTTTATCAGATCAGCACTGCTGAAGAGCCCGAGCCAATTTGCTATTTAGCAATGCTGAGACTTTCCATCTGAGATGTAACAACCCTTGCCTATTGCTACCCAACTTAAAACACACAAACCTGTTCTCACATTATAGCAGAGAAGATACACTTTTCATTTCTAGCAGTGAGGGAAACTACAGCTTCAGAGATTTAGTTGGTCTCAAAGCTCATTTGGAGTTAAAAGCCCTATGAGAAATCCCTAATAAGCAAGATCTGATAGTTTAATGCATTTCTGCAAAGAACTGTAATTTTCTAGGAAATGGGTAGGATAATATCATTCTTGAGATCAACTGGAGGTCAGCGTGTTAAACTTCAGCTCTAAGTGTGGGTACAGAGGGATTCAGTGAGAAGTGGGTGATGCAGTTCAGAGAGTCAGGCTGCACAGCACCTCTAGGGAAACTCGGGTCAATTATTAATCAAAACTTTCTTATTCATTTTTTTTTCCATTTTGATTCATACTTCTGGGCAAGACGTTGCAGTTGGATAACATTCGGATATGCACCCAGAACAAGCCTCCTGATTTATTGCAGCAAGATTCAAAGAACTCTAACAATATCCCATGGTACTACACATGCCACAAGAGCATTGTGAACAGTTCTTGAGGCACAGAACTTAACTGATGCAGGCAAAACAGAAAAGCTGTTATCCCCATTTTGCAGATGTAAGATTAAGAAATGAGCAGCTTTCAACTTTTCAGCAATTTAGTTCCAATTTAGAGAACAGAGCTTTTTTTTTTTTTTTTTTTTTTCCCCAACAGCTTTGCTCTCTGCTGGTTAAAAACAATGTTCACATTTACCTAGTTAGTACTTTTTCTCTATCTAGTCTGACAGCAGCTTTTAGGAAGCCATCGGAAAACAGTTTGCTTTGTTCTTCCACTGTCCCCTCAACACAGAGATGTTAGCAACAGTAAGAGCAGCTCTTTGTTCTGTGTAGCAGTATATAACATTTGCTAAGACAGATGTTCTCATTAACAGCTCTGCTAATAAGGCTGCCCAAGGAAAAAACCTGGAAAAATTTGGGCAGCTAAAATATTGGGTTTTGGCTAATGCCTAGGTTGCTTGGTGCAGTCACAACCAACATAATGTACAAGAAATTACTCAGAGCTACATCTTCATTTACTTCACATTACAAAGGGACCTTTCTAATTCATAGGCCATGTTCAGAGCAGGTTTTCATTAACTATATAGGAGTCTTCTGCAAACAAAATTTATGCAACTTAAACATTGGCTTGGCAACTCTCTTCAGTTTTACATCTCAACATACTCAAGACAGACAGGCTGTCACCGTGACCCCTACATTTGTAATGAAGTAATAGAGGTACCAGAAAATTGAGAATCACCTGAGATAAGCAAATGAAAACTCCTAGGTGCACATTCAGCCAAGTATCAGTAATTTAGCATATTTAAAATGATGACTGTGGACATTACCTGGTATTTTCTACATGGAGAGGTGCCAAGCAATGTTAATTTTAGGCAAGACTGACTAGGAAATGAGACACGACAGAAAGGATAACTATCATTATCCTCTCAGGACACTACTGCAGTGGGATTTATGGATAAACTAAATGTACAAAGACCAGAAGAACAGAGTTAAGGGGGAAAAGAAGTGTAAGTATCAGGCTGATCACCTTAGACACTAATAACAAAATGCAGTGTTGAACAAACCCGGTGCATGGAAGTGGCAAGAGCAGTAGAGATCTGAACTTCACAAAAATTTGTAAAGCCAGAGGTGAGGTTAAGGCATCTTTAGGATTAATGTAGTCATAATGTGATGCTGCAAAGAGCTGGTCATAAATTGCCTCAAGGGAAGGAGATGACAATGGAGAATCTGTGTGGAGTTACTGAATAATTGTATCAGAGCATCTGCTATACAATATGGTTTGAACTTTTCAAAGCCCCGTTGTATAACTCACTTGTCATTTGGGCTGAGGAACAGATGACAGATCTACCATGAATGCTCAAAAACAGACCTATTAATTTTATTTTTCCTCCAAAGAGAAGATTATAAACCAGCTGTTCTCACTGAGGTGGTGTTTTAGCAGATTGGCCTTTTCTCCCCAGAATACATACCCTAGAATCTTGTAAAGGGTTCCTGTAAAAGCAAGGAAGTGTTCAAAATTGGAGCTGACAGCTTCAGTTAGCTTACAGCATGAAATTGCTTACAAAGCAATGGAGGAACATTACAATGCGAAGGACCAACTGAACCATCTAGTCTAAGCTTTCATGTTATTAAGATAACTGCAGTGATGCCAGGTATTAAACAGCACAGCTAGAGAGGCTTTCCCCCTTCTCCAGCAACATTCCACGGCTATTCTGAGACACAGCAGAATAGGATAGAGAGGGCTGCCAGCAATGCTGTTTGTCCTCCAGCCAGAGTTTGCAAGTGAACTCAGCATCTATTTGCTAGAACCCTGATGAGGCTGATGAGGGTATCTATACAGCCAGTTCTTTTCTTTGGGCGCTGACCACATGGGAATTTTAGGAGTCCTTTGGTAAAGGAAGGTGTTCCCAAATCTGCTTTTATCAGGTACAATTAGGAAATGCCAGCTTTAGTGGAATGGTAGAAATTCGGATACAAATTTATAACAGAAGTGTTCATTTCCTCCTTTCACAGGACACATGCAAACACTTGGGCACTCAGCTTGCTAGGAAATGGAGCAATTGAGTCAGAAGCTGAAATCAGAATGTCCATCTGTTCTGGCAGCATACAAGTGACTCTCTTGCACGAAACCAGCAGCACAAGATGTATGTACATACAGCAAGGAGCAGATGAAAGAGATGCTGCATGCAGCCTCAGAGGTAAAATTTAGTATTGCAAGAACAGTCTGAGTATAGTTTAAAGGGGCATTGGCTTATGCCATAATGAATTCAGCAGAAATATTGCCAGATAAAGTTGGTATAGCATGATCTAAATATACAGTATTTACTGAATCATTCTACCTTCAAATATATCTTTCTATATGCGTAAACCATTATATATGAAATCACATGCAGGTTACAATTAGTGAAATTAACACAGCAGTGTCCTGACATATCAAGGCACAATTTGTTCCCCTAATAACAGAGGAAGTTTTGAGGCCTCAGTAAATCAACACCAAGGTTTGAAGGAGGGAACCTAGCTTGGTCTTTTAACCCAAATATCAAGTAAATTGGTCACTGACTTCTCCTGAGGTACGGCAGCAGAAACTTTCTAAGGCACATTAAGAACCAGTTGTGTGTATATGTAAGATGGGAACTACCAGTTGCCTCCTGAATTTCTAAAGAAATCATTACATTAATATATGCAATATATTCCAGTTTTCTGTGTGAGAATAAAGATACAGACATGTCCTTATGTGTTTTCCATTTTAGCGGAAAACCTAGTTCTTATTTCTATAGTAATTAAGAACTCTGATGCCACTTAGCCTTAACATACAAAAGGGTCAGCAGATGCAGAGAATCCCATAGTGCTGCCAACATGTTCCCTTTCCTATGAACAGGGTTGCCAAAACAAAGATGATCGTTTGCATCACATGAATATATAAGAATGTTAATATGAAAGTAGTTTGAAGTCTATTCAGTAACTGAAGGTTATGAATTACAGTAAATTAACTGAACTTCACTCTGTGCCCGAAGTAGAGCATCACCAGACAGGCATACCCAAAGTCAGGTGTCTATACACTACTCAGCAAGCTTCAGTAGGAACATGTCCTTTGTCTTAACTTCTCAAAAGAGAATACCAGTTTCAGCCTAATGCTGTTTTTCTGCATAAAGGCTTTTTTTTCCCCACATCAGATAGCTGTTACTCTACATGGCATGCTTTTATGACTTTACAGCACAGTGGTTTCCTCTAGATATTGCTACAGTTACCAGCTTCCTTTACATTCCTCTTTCACTGTGTTACCATGCTCTGATCAATACAGAGCAGCCAGCAGATGTGCTCACTCGGGTATTTTGCTTTATTTTCTTGCCACCACATATTCATAAAATTCTGATCAGATCAAGTTCTACCTCAACAACCTGTTTAATAGACTTGGAAGCAAATGCTATAGATTATAGGTTATCTTTTCACTAGCAGAAATGGTCCAGTACCTAAGGCAAACTTTAGAGCCTTAAAAATATTGTGTGCAATTCATGAGATACCAACTGACTCTTTTAGGGGACTTAAGGCTAGATATTTAGGCTCTTCATCAAAAAGTAATTAGGCATTTCTACCTCCAACTTTCAGAGCTTAAGCATGTGAATATACTTCAGGAAGAGCTCTTTCTCAGTTCACATGACTTGTTTTTCCTTGGATGTATCGTGCATATAGATAGAAAGCATCAACTACATAGGTGCCCATGACTTATATAGAGGCTTGCACCTACATCAGTTTCATTTCTTAATGAAAGCGATCATCTATTTAGATCTTTTCTGAACTGTCACACAATGATTCATCAAGAACTTGAGAACAAAGTGTTTTGATCATTAAAAAAATAAAATACAAGTAAAGCAAAGATACATGCAATGACATCTTAGATGTTTTATAGATTAAGAGACTCATGAATAACAGTCATTTCTTGTCATCTTTTTTTCTCCAGTTGAGAGTTTCCTTTAACTGAGATTAACACTAACTAGAAAATAATTAAGCTATCTTATAGAGTCTGGCATTCCATCAGCCATAGAAATAATTAATCAGACCCATCAATAGATTTTTAATAGCATTCAAATTCTGATTCACCGCATTATTTCTCACCCCCACACCACCCACTTCTATTCTTGGTTTCAATGTGTGCAGGAAACAGTACTCCTTAAGACAATACAAAGGAAAGCTCTAGAAATTAAAATTAACCCTCATTTTCACTGTCCCTGTAAGAAAATGTCATCCTTCCCACCTAATTTTCCAGCATCATTCACCACTGATCTGTGAATGTGAACTCATCATTTAGGTTCCTTTATACAATTCCACAAATAGAAGCTTCTGTAAGGAAGCCAAATTATGGAGAGAAAATTTGTAAGAAAAGAAAGGTTCTCTAGCTGGCACAATTACATCTTCCTCTTTGGTTGCTGTTACTGTTATACTTGTTGGCAAAAAGCTTAGCCTAAACTTTGATAATTACACCAGAAATGTAGCAAGACTTATTTTATTTTCACGTATCCCGAACGAAACTAAGTCTGAGCTCCTGAGAAGAAAAAGGGAAAAATAATAGGTCTGCTGGCAGTAACATCAGTGACTTCCAAAAATTGAACAAGAAATGGAACAATGGTCAATTTTTCTTCATTCTTTCTGATCACAAAGGATAAGTGATGCAGCACCAGTTTTTGTTCAGGCAAAATGGGTCACAATTATCTTATACCACTTCATTCCTACTCAAGAGAACAGGCAATTATTTGTTAGCACCAATGACTACGTCGCAGTCCTCAGTTTACTGAAAAATCCATGGAAGGTCAGACTAATCCTGAAGATCTGCTGTTCCTGTACCGTATGTTGAACTATAGACATTTTCTGCATCACAGTGAGAAACAACCTTATTCTCTTTCCTATTTGGCTTCAAAATACATGTTAGATTGGTCTAGTACAATACATACACAGATCTTGCATTCTCTTACAATCTATTACTAGGAAAAAGAAGGGAGGTGGCATTGAACCAATAGTGAAATTAGAAAACTGCTACAAAAGACACTTAAATAGGCCTGGCAGTTAAGCAGAAAATACAGCAAGGAAGGAACTTACTGTTTTGTAGCCATGAGAAAGCTGGAACAGAAGGGAAATAAAAACACTTAAAGTTTTATTTTCACTATTATTCACACTTTGTGAACAGTCTCTTTATGTAAACCTAAGGATCCAGAGCCCCATGAGAACAATGAGACTTGTGAACTTGGGGCTTTGTTATTGTTCTTTCATGAAATTCTCATCTGGAAAGGAATTCACCAGGTAAGCAACAACCCAACTGCCCTTCTCAGGAGAATTCATTCACGCATCCCTCACCACTTCCCTTCAGAACTTGATTTCCTGTCTGTCCCTTGTAGCAGAGGTTTGTTCTGAAAACATCGGTGCCAGGCAGATTCATTTAGGGGACTAAAATGATGCACCAAGTTTTCAAAGTTCATAAAAAAATGAATTATTTACCATGGTTCAAATCTGCCTGATATTTCAAGCCAGCAATGTTTGCAAGGGATAATCAAGGAAGAGAATTAGACAAGAAGATTTGACAGCCATGGACTAAGTTACCTTTATGAGAGAGACTCCACAACAAGCAGAAAAGGATATTTAATGAAAAGAAAAATAAGTGGAATATTCACTGTACAGCCTTACTTCACAGATGTAGGAAAGTTGGCGATTTTGTGCCTGCTTCGTGTTTCTATTTTTGTCTTTTCAATACCCATCTGTTTGAGCCATTTGGAAAGAGATGGCCAAGAGAAGTTAGTCTGGAGATCAAGAGTACAAGCCATTTCCCCAAGAAGAGGGAGGTCTGATTTATCAGCTTAGATTCCTGTAGAAGACTTGGGGTTACACATTAATAGAGCAAGCATAACTCAAGCTTCTGGAATAGCTGAACTGGCTGTCATGTTCACTCCAGTCCAGAACTCCCAATCCCATTGGTAATATCCAAAGGCCCAATTCTCACCATCATTGCATTAGTGAACACTTGTTCCATTAGAAATAATTGCACAGCTACCCCAGGAAGAAAATGGACCTGTACAAACTTAGCACAAATGAGAAACTTTAAGAACAATATGTAAACACTAACAACTAGGGTGAAGTTTCACTGTTCTATTTAATTTTCCATGAAAAAGCCAAATGTAAGGAATGGTTTGTACGGCACCTTCAGGATGGATTTTGAATGTAGTGCATTTTGTGACTACTGTCACAAATAAGTAAAGTATAAAGTGAGAAGATTGGGTAGAAGCCACAAATCATTTTAAGCACAAATATAATGCAATGTTACCAAAGACAATATTAGACAAGACTACTAAGTAAGAATTTTACTTAAGGCACTTCAAAGTTTCTTGCCCTCTGAAGCACCTGACACTAAAAAGGAGGTTAAGATGGGAAAACGTCATTGTGAGAAGGCTGATGAAATGGAGTCAGGGCTTTAATAAAACTTAAATGGAATCTTTTCATAAAACATTATATCAGATATTATTTAAAAATCTTTGAATCTGAAAACCAGCAAAAGGTGACAGTTCTCTTGAACATTTTAATTTCATTTTCATTGTTTGGTTCTAGTAACTGGTGATGGAGAGAGAAAGACTAGCTGAATCACTTTTTTATCCTTGTACTCTATAACTAAAGACTCCACACGCAAAGAAAGAAGGCATATCTCCCCCTAGGACAGAGCTAAAGTGATTTCAGTACTTTATCAGAAAGTGACAGCCTTAATTCTGTATTTCTTTATGTCTAAGAGGTTCTTTTAATTAACTTCAGGTTACTCAGCAAGTTGAGTATTATATATATCTTTGTTAGATATGGATTAACCATTTCCTTATCACCAGGAACCACATTTTACCACAGCAGCATCTGTCCAAAGGAATGGATGCACTTGTGGACTGTGCAGATGCACTTCCACACATGACGGAAACCTGTAAGCCCTATATAACTGAGTTTTAAAACTTAAAGATTCAGAAAAAAACAAAATCCCAGGAACTTCATAAGCCTCTGAATACAATGCTTAATCCAAGTAATCCAGAAGCAATCTTGTTGGCAATCGGATTGTGTTTTCTAAGGAGGAGACTTCAATAACAGTTTGTTTACATATAATTGGATCCCCTTATATGTTTGTGTTGTGCTTATTTCCAAAATCTTTCAAAACTCAAAGGTCTCCTGCAATGTTTGACTTGCTTTTCACTCTAACCTGAGGGATTAGCCATTACTTTGCACATAATAGACCAGACAAATATGAATTTTGTATTAGTACTGATCAGAAAGTGCAGCTATCCCTTGAGGACCAGCAACCAGGACATACAAGAAAAATTGAGGAAATTGCACAGATTTAAATTGCCTTTTTGTTTTGACTTGTTTTTCCTTAGTAAGCTCTTACTGTTTGGATTGGCTTTTCTGTTACAAATGCAATTCAGCAGGGAGAACAAGGCAAGAGAGACTTTACATTGAAACAATTTTTAAAGTTACCACAATTTTAGCAGCACATTACTTGCATCTGCACACTGAAGTGTTTGATTAATGGATGGATTTCAGAACACATATCCTGCCTGTTACTATTCATAGCTCTTAATTGGAAACCCTGTCTGTGGTTCTTACACTGTTAGGGGGTTTCCAGAGGAATATAGTGAAACAGATGGAAGAAGTTCCTTGACTGAAGAGAAATCACACCCTTACCCTTAAGTAAAAGTGGCATGGAGTTCCCTGGGTAGACAACAGCTAATGCTGCACTCATCCCCAAAGTGATGTTCCTCAGTTATTTTTCCCCCATCTTGTGGCAGATTTTCAACCCCAATCTCCCATATGCTGTATTAACCAACTTTTTGACATGTAAGAAATATTGCCAAGGTGTGAATGGAGAAAGTTTAAGGACACTGTAGTCTGGCAAACCATATCAGCTCATTAGCCCATCAAGTCCTTATGCTGACTCCAGCTAGTACCTGATGCTTGGAGAGAAGCTAGACTATCAAATTAAAAACAATCAGGCAGAAGTCTGCAGCATGGGAATTTCTTCTTGAGACTCCCTGCCCTCACATTGAGCTTGGAAAGGTGTAGAAATGGACGAAAATTCCATGTTTCTGCACTGAGATCCCATGACCCAGAACTCCTTCCCCACCAAGATTTGGTTCTTAACTATTTCTTTCTCTTGTGCCTAGAGAATATGGTGACAAAACTTTGTGCATGAACCTGGCTGGAACAGAGCAATCAAGACAGGAGCTTGCCTGTCATGGCCCCTTGTAAACATGCATATCTGCCCAGCAGGAGAGAAAATAGACGGGAAGTCAAAGGACAGCTTTAACAGGCAAGACATATTTGAGACAGGAAGAATACTATTTTGCTAAAAATGAAACCCCAGATTTAACTAAAATAGTCTCTAGATTTTACTGTGGAGAGATCCTGATGTATAGGAAAACCTGCAATTTGCAGTAACAGTTCAATCCAGTCTTCCTACACAGGAATTTATGCTTACTCTTAGGAAAGAAAATGTGCAGTCTTTATCACTATTTCTGACAGCTCTGGCCTGACACCTGTAAAGCTATTCAAACCAAGCACAGAAGATTTGTCAGAACAAGACTGACATTTTAAATGAAGAATAATGATAAAATGTCTAAAAGTGTGCTACAGAAATACTAAGATAGTGCTTGCAATTTGTATACAGTGTTCTATATAAAAATAAAACCAGAAATTCTTGTGGTGCTATACATGAAGTTACGCAAAAGCTGGAAGTTCTGGTGCAGAATGGAGAATTCACAAGTTCTTGTTTTGTGGCTTCGTTTATATGGACATTTTGCATCAAGACCTACATTTGTTTCACTTCCACTCTTGATATAAGTATAGCTATTTTGTGAACCAACAGTAGATGGGAAGAATGATTCCTCACAGGTGAAGGAAATGGAAATCTCCTCCCTTCTGGTGAGCTAATACAAGCCTTCCATAATCATTTTAGAAATTCTTTCCAACCAGTACAATATATGTTCAACTACTGCAATTAGACTGCTCTGTCACGTGCCCTGAAGTACTAAAACCAGCAATCCTGCACCCAGAATAAATTGTAAAAGCTAATACTTAAAAATAATAACAGTAAGGAAATGCAATGCTGGTGAAGAGTGACAGCAGCAGGGACTGGAGAACTCCTTAGACAAGTTCTATAGACCAGTGTTCTGCCTCAAAAATATTTCACCACATGCCCTGGAGGATCAGCAAGAGAAGTTTTCATGGTTCATTCATAAGACGAGACCCTGGTCAGGACAACACTGCAGCAATGTGCTGCTCACACAAAGCAGAGCTATGCCTGAGGAGTCCCCAGGACATTTTTCTAGGCAACAGCAATTCTCTCAGCTCTCAGCCAACAAAACAGATTTGGCTCTTATTTGAGAGCTGCGATGTGGGAATATTATCTTGTGGTGTCTCAATTCTCATTAGCATCACTTATACAACCCCTTGACAGAGTTCACACGTTCCAATAAGCAGCATCTATCTATGATGAGAGTTCAGCTCTACTACAGGTATTAGCATACATAATACACATGAGTTCTGAGTCTTGTTTTCCACCTCTGCAGCAAGGTTTTATGACCTTGATTCTGTTGCCTCAGCTCTGTGCCTGATTTCTGAAGTGACACTGTTTCAGCCTCTGACCCCCTGAGTGCCCAGTTCCTGCCATGTGCACAGCACCTCATGCATAGGAAAAAGCAAGTTCAACTGTCAGGCATATTAAAATGCAGAGAGCTGCACATACAGGACAGCACACCACGGCGTTAAAGGGCCATGCTTGAAGCTCCTTGTCTGCATGGCAGATAACTCATCTTCAGTGTGGCTCCGTACCTAATTCTAGCAGACAAGACAATTGCTACATGATTGGACATCAACCCCTCTATAGGATCCATATGAGATTTACCGCAGGCACAAAAGTCACGGACATTTTTGTTGTTATGGAGCTCCACCAACAGGGCTTGCGAAGCTTAAATGTTTATAGAGCCTTTTTAGGAAAATGTGCAGTGCTATAATAGCACTAATAGTGGTGATTAATTTCATCGAGCTGAAGATCATGAAAGAAGAGCTATAATACATAGAGAAAGCCAGCTGAGCTACATGGAGTTTGTTATCCTCTGCATTTTGTTGGGCATTACTAGTGGCCATATAAGCTCCAAAAATAGAGCCCCCTCTTCTCAGGACAGGTAAAGGAGGTTGGGAGGAATCAAAGTAGGCACACATGCCTTATACTGCGCTGAGTTCTCTGCCCCTTTTAGAACAGGACTGCTTTACTCTACAGAGGGCAAATCAAAAGTGCCCTATCCCTCATTTGGTTTATCAGCTCACTAATACATGAATAAATATTAAATAGTTAAGTGCAATTCATTAAGTTCTTCAAACAATTATAGTAAAAATCAGTTAAATATAACGGGCCATGAAGCTATTACTAAATGAGGTTGCTGTATTTGCATAGTCCTAACTTGCTGTTGAGAAAGTAAAAGTGTGTGGTGCCTGGTAGCTTGCACCCATCCAAGGTCTGTTAAAGATATAACTGTCCAATAGAAGCAGCATGCCAAAATGCTGATTTTTCCATAGCTATAGTGCTCTCTCCTGTGGTTTGAAGGTAATTTAGCAGGGAACACTGCTCTGTCGATACGAAGATCCACGGGAGCAGAGGTGGTGTCAGCCAGCAGATGGTACTGCAGGCTGCCGCACTGCCGACACCTCGCTGCGAATCAAGCTGCTGGGGCAGCAGCCCTGGCAGAGGTTGTGCTCTGCCTCCTTTCTGCCAGGGTCCGGGTGTCAGGAGACAGGCAGCTTATTATGTCATGGAGGTAGCTGCAGGAAAGTCAACTTTTCAGGTAGCTGAAGGAATGAGTTGTCTAACTAATGCATATGGGAAGTCAAGGCATCCTCTGTGCTCCTACCCTTACCCCTCAGCACCGCTTCCCCACTGCTGGGCCTGCCTGGGAGTGCAGAGTGAGGGCAGCCTCGTACCACCTCCAGTAAGGGCAAGCAAACATCTCCCAGTCATGGCTTATTTTGCTCGAGGAGAGGCGGCTGTTTCTCAGACAGAGAACCCAGCCCTGTGCACAGTATCAGGATAAATTCCTGACACGGCTTACACTCCTCTCAACTTTATGCTCATTATTAGTGCAGGCTCTTCCATTCTCAATTGCCTTCCCAGGGAACCTAGGTGTCTGTAGGGCAAGTTTCAGCAGCTCTCCAAACCACCTCAGGTTAGCCAAAATGTAATATTATCTGTATGCTTTTTATCCAGGCAAAAATAAGCTGAAAGTAAATTCTCACTGGCAAAAATAGGTTCCATTTCCTTGCATTCTGTAGGAGGCAGAGGCAAATGATGAAGTGAGCTCACGGAAGCAGCATAACTTATAAAAAAGCACCTAACTTCATGGTATGTCTGACTTGCTTGCTCCAGAAGATGGGGGTGCACTGAACCAAGCACAGGCATTTTCTTTAGCACCTCAATCTCCTCCTGATTTTGATTTTTTCCCCTCCCTAGAGGGAAGTTGTATTGCTTGTTGAACACGAGGATTTTTGTTTAACAAGATAGGTGATGACCCACTTTAGAATTGCATGATTGGCAACTGAAGGGGAAAAATGTACTTTAATTACTAGCCTCTCTGGGGAAAATTTTAAATAGTTGAGCTGATTCTAATGTGACAGCAGTTAGTTTCAAAACGAGAAAAGAAAACAAAATCTGCTAAATTTACAGGTCCATGGTGCATCATTTGGAACAGCTGCTGGAATCTTTACCAGAGTAACTGTCCCTCCTGGGGATCTGTCCTCCATTCTTTTGGAAGCGTACGTACCAAAGCCCATCTAACTGAGCAACAACCCACTCTTAATTAGTGACTATCACTGTTTCTCCTAATTACCTAAACTAATTGGAAGAGTCATGATACCCTGGGTTTAGACCTGTCTGCACCACTGATTCTCTGATAAGTTAAATAAGTCACTTTGGCTAATGTTTTCACAAGTGGCACTCCGAGGTGTGATCTTAGATTCCAAGCTGTCACAGCCTCTGCTGGAGTCAGAAGTGAAAAAGCTTTGGAAAACTGTGGAGCTGTGCTTAGAATTCTTTAAGTTCAAGTTCTACATTTCCCTATACTTAAGTTTCATCATTTGTAGACTGCCGACAGTTTACCAATTCCTCAGATTTTCAAATGCCAAGGAATTTCAGTGGATGACCAAATAACAAGTTAAAAATACACGTTATATTTTTTTGCAACAAGATTTTTGCACAAAACAATGCTACTTTCAACATGTAGTAAAGTCTCTTACCTTGGTGCTGACATGTTCTGTTGTGACACTGCAGAGCTGAGAAATCCAGTCCCAAAGTCCTCCAGCACATGGTCATCTTTAACATAGGTGAGCTCCTCAGGGAACCAGGACCTCGTCCCAAACTGAAGATGAGCATCACGTATGAGCTATAAAGAAAGTTACTATTTCAGTACAAGCTCTAGCACTTAATTAACATAATTTAGATGAAACTACAGATACCTACGTGGAAGCTAGGGACTGCAGCTAGGTCCAAAGCCCCACTTTATCACATTAACCATTGCACCGTCCTTCTATCCTGCTGTCTCAGAGTTCCCTCTCAAGGTAACAGCAGCTGTCCTTCAGGCTGCTTTGCTAGGTGCCTCACATGCATAAAATTGTTCATGGCATTTAGCTAGCTGTTTCTTCTTTGTCTTCCCCTTTCACATTAAGGTTTTAAACACTGAAAAATGAGTATTGAAAAAATTTCCTCAGTCAGCAACCTGCAATCTATTACGGCAATTAATCAAAGATATACTTTGTCAACTTCCCCTTGTTCTCTTATGCTTTATGATCGTGTTGTTATTTCATCAACACAATAAAAAAGGATTAATCTTCATTGCTGAGAAAATTGTTTTCAGGGCTAAGGGTAGAAGCCTTAGCTACGCTACTGATCCTGTGGTCCAAATCAATCCCTGAGAGCAGAATTAATTATTTTTAACTGGGATGCATTCATTAAGCCCTAGTGAGAGCATTTAAGTTTTGCACATTATCATAATATAAATCCATCATTCAGGGCAGCATATTCATACAGTCACTGCAGGTTCAGCAAGCAGGATATTAGGGTGACATGCAGCTGAGCACAGATTTGTTAGGGTGACCATGTATGTGGTGATGTAGTATGCCCACGAAAACATCAGCAATAAAATAGTGCAATAGCATCCTGAAATGAATAACCACAATAATGACACATAAATATATTACAAAGCAGAAACAATCATTTAATCTCTATTACGAGGTATAACATGATGAATCATATAATCTGGAGACTAATTTTGAAGTAGATGCTCCAGTGCAGGTTGACATATTTGGCATTTCGATTCTTTTGATGAGCACCGGGTCACACAGCTTTGTCACAAACCTCTCAGAATTCAGGAAGATAACTAGGAGAGGACACACAGCAGCTGACCATCAGAATTGTATCCCTGTCCCCCAGAGGAGGGCAGTTTGTTACCTTTATGGCTGATGGTCCTAGCCAGGGCTTACTGTTAAGTACACTTAAGAATGAAAGAAGTTACCTCCCAGTCTTGCTGGGGCCACCTGAGTGTAATCTCCACAAAAATCCACTGTCCAGTAACTTGTCATTTGTAACATCCGTGATGTTCACATCATCCTCAGTCACTAAAATTAACGGTGCTATAGCATCTCATTTCAGTGCTCAAAGACTTCTTTTATCATGTTCTTACCAATGATTTTCAGCAGGATTGTCCAAACATTAATGCTGTAGGTTTCTGAGAAATATTTGCAGGTCAGATGCAATATCCTAAATCTTTACACTGACAATGGAACTTCAAAGCATCAAGTTCTTATATTCTTTGCTTTTCTCATTACTCAACAGTTTGGCCTTAACGTTGGCTCACTGCCTACAAAATATTGATTAGCCACAGAACCTCCTTGGCCAGCACTGTAAAAGTCAGCCATAGATTTACATTCTGGAAAGGAGTTCTGACAGGGCCAATAACAACACTAACACCTTGTAGGCTCTTATTACAGAGTAGACAGAGGGCTCATTTCACCAACTCTGTAAATAATTGGTTTCAGCTTAATGTTCTTGTAGTTCAAAGGATTTCTAACAATACAAAAATATAGTACTGGCCTCAGGTACATGTACAAATACACACAGGTCTTTGATGTGCAGTAATACTAACATATTTAATTCATATAAGAACAGATACATACATAAATTCCCCTCTGCGGACTCAGAAAGTACTTTTTAAACCCTTAGAATAAGGGTTGGAAGTGGAATAGTCCAGACCACTAGCATACTCAGTCACTTCACAGACCCTAGCTACCTGCTCTCTGGTATTTTGGGGGTTATTTAGAAGACCTTCACTAGCAGCACAAACAATAGAGACCATCTAACCATTGGGTCAGACCTGAGCACATTTGCAGTCAGGTCAGAGGATCAGGCACTGAGCTGCCCAAAAAGGCATCTAGAGCTCTTCCCATACTGAGCCCTGGCTCAACACCCCCATACGCATGAACGTTTTCTGTAGGGAATGCAAAGGGGAAAACCCTCCTTGGTTTCAGTCTGTGGTAAGTTGTTTTGTTTCATAAGTGCAGAACTCTGAGATAGTTTCTGTTCTCCACTACCTAAACAACAAAAAAAAAATGAATCATTTTGCAGGTCTATTTCAGCTGTAATCCATCCTATGCTGCAACACACCACCAGCCTCGCAAAGGCACTCCTGTGCTATAGCCTACTCAGCTCTGATTACAGCTCCTAGTAAATACCTCCTCCAGCAGCCATTAGAGAGAAAATTCCTTTTTTCTACCAGTCTGCTTCCTGGTCCTGATAATTCTTTTAAAAGCCTCCTCACAGAATATGCACTGATGATTTATC
Source organism: Heteronetta atricapilla (assembly GCA_011075105.1). Lineage (NCBI taxonomy): Eukaryota > Metazoa > Chordata > Aves > Anseriformes > Anatidae > Heteronetta > Heteronetta atricapilla. The sequence continues at coordinate 4,509,126 of CM021752.1, read as the reverse complement.
AGCTTAATACCTGCTCCAGCAGCGTGCAACTGCTACTTGCTACAATCTGGAGCCCATGCACTGCTAGAGCTTTGCTTCTTACAGTCTGTTTCCCTGATTACACCACAGACCCGAGCTACTCTCCCACCCTTATGGATGGGGGTGACAGCTTCTGTGTAAAAGGCTTTAACTATAGAAATTTTAGAGCATTAGCTAAGGCGAATGAACTGCTTATTTCCCCCCCTTGCCAAACAGAAGATACACTGAAGTCATTCAATTGCCAAGGTATGGGAAGAAAGGAAAAAATACCAATTTAAGAATATTCAAACTATGAATGGTCTTATATGAAAGACAACTCTGTGATGGCCTCTAGCCCCTTGGAACCTGTCCTGTGATAATCCAGTACTGACACGTCAGAACCACTTGCTCTGCTTTGGTTACATCAGTCTTTTTAATTTGGTACAACCTCCTCCCCCTTGCTCTGCTGCCAAAACAGACGAGTTAAGGTGGGCACAAGGGAGGGGAAATGAATAGTGTCAGGACTCACTATTGCCTAGTAGAGCATAGAAGCAGCATTGCCTTTGTTGCCAAACTCTCAGCAACCTAAGAGCAGCCAGAGATGCACTCTTGTGAGGTTCTTATTTTGGCAAATCCACTAATGCAAAAGTTCAATGGGAAAAAAAAAAAAAAAAAAAAGCACAAGAGAAGTTGATGACATTAGGCAGGAGAATGTAATGGAGTGGCTATTTCATTTATTTTTTGTTCATTTAGCTTGAGTACAATAAGATGGACCTGACAGATGGTCTCTAACCTTGCTTAAGAGAAGAAAATAAGAACATGAGATGCTTCAAAGATGAGCAGCATTCTTCTGTTGGATTTCTGAGCAATTTCCTTCAAGTTTCACTAATACATACCAGGAGTCATTCCATTCCTGTGGAATGAACACAAACTCTGAAAATAGGTTTACTCCTGCAGCTGCAGGAGTGAGGTTTTGCAGAACTGTTGACCAGTAAATAATAATTTCAAGGCTGATTACCATCCTGTTAAAAAAAATCAGGCCGAAGTTTAAGAGCTTTCCAAAAATATGCTCCATGATATTCCCTCAAGCAAGTAGCTCGAGGGGATGGTTCATGCACAGCAATTGTGTGAGCTCAGCTATGGACAAACTTAGAACTCAAACCACCAGTCTGCTGGTACCCCCTTGCCCCCTTACTCATCGTTGCTTTTTTAATAAGACAGGGGCATTAGAAAATAAAGTGTCCTACAGCTTAACAGCTGTAATCTCCTCTCATGATATCCTTTTTTCTTCAGTTCTTACAATTTCTGTAAACTTTTCTAATAGCTCATGAATTAGGAAAGCCATGCCTTGATTTATAACACTGCTGTATTAAAGTGATCATAACAGATTAGTGATGACAAATCCGAAGTAATTGATTTTTTCATTTCTCCCTCCTCCAACAAGCTTAAACTAATAACAATAATTATGTGAGAGTATTTCCATCAGGATGCTTGTACATTTCTGGCAGTAAAATCAATTGTTCCAAGGACAAGTTTTATCGCAGGAATTAATCATCGCTATCTTCAATTACTGTATTGCACAATTATCAATGATATTCATGATGTAAAGTATGCAGGAGAGCATCTTAATTGCTAAACAAGGCTTTACAGTAACTGCATCAAGTCTTCAGAAAGCAAGCGAATGGGAAAACATTCCAGAGGATACAGCATAGACATGCTTCTACTCTGTCGAACCAAGACTTCCTGGGAAGCTGCTGCAGGTTTGTGTCACAACACAGAAATTGTACCTTCATTCTTCAGAGTAACAGCATTGTCCTCATGCTAAGTCTGAAGATAACCTGACCAAAATCATTTGGAAAGATTGGTAATACTTCTCAAAAACCAGATTTCAGCCTTAGCTTCTTAGAAAAGTATGGATTTTTTTTTTTAATGTCAGTTGAATGATTTTTGCACTGTTAAATACAACCATGAACCCTCTGATAATTCTGTTCAAAGGTGACGGAGTTCAGCAGAGCTCATGGAAGGGCTCAGGACACCGAGTTGCATGGAGAAACAACTGGGAGAAACCAACGTCTCGTGCAGAAAAATACACGACCTGAGGAATTCTCTCTTCCACAGACTTTGTGTAACCTCAGGCAAGTCACCGGAGTTACACACACATGCTGCTCTAATGGCACCAGGGCACAGACAACCTCAACCCACACTCATTAGTGGCTGTCCTTGTGCTTGTTTTTGCACCACTGGCACACAGCTCTCTGCAGTCTACAAACCGTTATACAGACCTGGATAAATAAATTGGCAGCTGGCTACGCTGTCACTGGAAGGCAAGTGTTACCCAGCTGGCTGTAAAGCCTCTCCAGACTTCTTAGTACCTCTGCAGCTCCCTGCACTGCCAAGATAGGGTAAGAAGTTACCTCGACTGTTTGGATGGCAAGATCTGCAATATGTGGAGGGTGTCTCACTCAGCTCGGCACAGGAATACCTTGTTAGAGGCATTCAAGCATCACCGTAACACAGACAGTAATCTACACTGACAGGCCTCTTAAGATAACCCTCCCAGCCTTACAGAGCTTAAAAAGCTGCAGCATTTTCAGATCAGCTGTTAGAATTCACACAACTCATCTGATCTTCTTGCTTATGAATAATATAGCAGCTTTGTTAGTGCCAAAAAAAGGTCACAAAAGCAGCTAATAGCTTGTAGTCTGGGAAGGGGTTAGGGTTAAGGTGAGACAAGCTCAGCTGCTGCCAAATGAGTCGAGGCAGGAACAGGTGCTGTGTTTTACTATGCTTTACTAACCTTCCTCAATCAAGCACAAGTGTTGTCAGCACCCTTCATACAGCTACCGTTTGCTTAATTATTAGGCATTTCATATAAAAATAATTGGCCTCATCACCATCCGTTAGGTGGGAGCAAATAAGTAAGTTGTTGGATGGCATCAAAGTAGCTTTATTTGAGAGGCACTGTCAACGCTGCCCAAACAGGCAAGCAGTGCTGCTTTGCCCTCTCAGTGGAACATCTTTCATGCTAACCTTGAACACCTTGTAACTAGTTAACTAGCCCAAGCAGAGCTGTACTAGTACACAGAGATCAAGCTAAAGCCTCTCCCAAGGCTTCTTTTTTTAAAGGGACATGCATAACTATCTGGTTCAAATTCTTAGCTACTATAAATTGTAATTTCTCAGTTGATTTATAGCTGCAAAGGATCTAGTCCTTGATCCTTAACTTCTAATTCATTTTCTTAGCAGCGAATGTAACATGTGTGTTTGGTAAGAATAACAGACTGCTCTGCTGTTACACTGTGCCATGAGATAAATCATTTATCATGTGTTTCTAATCACGTCACTTGCAGTGCCCAGTAATTAATCTCCCCTAACCCTTACTTCATTCTGGACCCTTGAGTAGATCCCAATGGATATCAGTTGTTAGCATCCATCAGAGGAACACATCCCCCTTCTTTCCAAAGATTGCTCAGCTACCACAACAGGCAGCATCGTCTCCACTTTGAAATCTGTAATGAGGCCCTACAGCAGTACTGGAATGGCTGCTGCTCTACAGTACAAAGAGGAGGCAACTGCAAGCTCTCAAGCCACTCTACTAGGTCCACATATGGTGTTGTGCTGAGCTATTAAGTGTGACTTGTATGTCAACAACCACAACATGGTTGGTGCTGAAAGAACAGTCTTGTTATGCTTACTGTACAGCCCATGAGAAAAGTGTGGATGACAAAATCAGAACACAACTTTGCTAACAGCTTGGCCAGTCATGCCATGTGCTGTAAAAGGAAAGTGAACTGAAGTGAATGTAGATTGGTAACATGAAATGAAGTGAATGTAGATTGGTAAGTCATGCAAGAACTCAAGTCATGCCCCAGAGTGAGGTGCCCTCTTGTGTATCTGCTTCTAAATGCCAGGAGAAATTCTGCATTGCAGACACTTAAGTCCCACATCTGACTGTCTCTCCTTTACTCACATCTCTAGTCTCACGCAAGCCTCAGAAGTCTGATCTGGACCTCCTCCTGGACCTTTCTGGCTGCCTGACCAGGAATGCCAGTGCCTTCCAGGTACAGCAGGGAAGCAGCAGGGCTCGCAGAGCTTCCAGTTCCCCCAGCTTCCACATCAGCCAGCAGCAGGATAACAGGAGGCAGCACTGGGCTACGCAGAACAACGCTCTGGAAAGAGAAAAGGAGCTTTCTTCAGGTACTATGGGGGCTTTCCACCGGTTTGCACAGCACAGATATAGTTGTAATTAAGCTAAATTGCAATTTTCCTCTTAAGTGATACTAATTTCCTATTGTGTACACTGCCTCAGTTAGGTCACCGTGCCTCATTAGACACGGCATTTCAGGTGCCCAGCTATCGGGGGTTCTGGGCCCGGGAAACCTTTCCCACAGAGACATTCTTTAATAACTGTTATTTAAGTAACACTTTGGGGACCAAAGAAAATTATGTATTTTAAACACTTAAAAAGTATTATTAGTAGTAAGCAATAGAAGTGATTGTGTTGGAATAAAAAACATTTCCTGAAAGGATCCGTGCCAGCCTTAATTACACTCCCATTGTATTTCATCTTCATGCTCCCCACACCGAGAGGGAGGGTTGGGTGGGAGATAATTGGAACAAGGTGAAAATGAGTGCTCATTAAATTGCAGACTACACAAGCACTCATTCCATGTGAGAGGGCTGTAAATATGACTTTTAATGAAGTTATGACATGCTTGCCAATAAAAGTCATTTACTTCACAGTATTACAGTTAATTATACACAGCTGGAGCCATTTATTGCCCATCCCTTGTTAACTTTGCCTGGGCTCATTAACCCTTTCACAGCTCTCTGCTTATGATACCTCCCACACAAGTGCAGGACGAAGGCTGCAGGACTTTTAGGAGAAGGAGTGGGAAGAGTGTAGGTGTAGAGAGCCTTTGTAAAATACCAAACTCTAACCAAGTTGTGCACTGTCTTTGGGAGAGTGCAATTCTGCAGGAACCCATTACAGAAGCGTAAGGTACAACCAGTGAACAAACAGGAATGAGCAAATGCAGAAGCACCAGCAGGAACATGGAAGTTAGAGGTGTGGATAGTTTCTAGATCAAAGTCATCAGGACTGCATATATTTACAAACAACTTACAGAAGACATGACAAAACTAAATTTTGTCTAGCATATTGGTTTTCAAACTGGTAGTTTACAATAGCCTTTTCTGGTCACAAAGATACAGTCTAGTATCAAATCACATCAGCCCAAAATTCTATTTTCCCTATTTTCCCTACAAGATACCTCAGTGTTCCCTGTATCTTAAGAATGAAGTTTTCCAGAAATGAGGCACAACAGTTCAGTTTCCCTATTCACTCTTTCTTACATACTTGCTGGTATTCAATCCTTTTGGCAATACATGAGCTGATGCTTTGTCAGAGGCACACGGTACCCATACAAGAGGGACACGCTTTTGCATGGCATGACAAAAGCTCAAGAGGCTAAGATGAGCAGCCTTATTGCTCAGAGTTTAAATGGTGGCATCAGACTAGATAAGAAACTGAGGTGAACAAATGTTGGTTCAGAACAGAACTAGTGTCAGGCTCTGGTTTACTGCAGCTCAATTTTTAGGTAATTTCTTTTTATGACTTGTTGCAAGTACAAAAGCTTCTCCATTTGTGTTGCTCATACGTGTTGCTTTTGCCTCCTAAGAGCTCCTTAGCTTCCACTGTTCCAAACAATGCAGCTCACTTTTCAGCTCCAGTTAAAGTAGAAGCAGAGCACTTTTGCTGACAAAGCACGATCCTGACTGATCCCTCCCCCAAAAATCTGTTCAATAAATGAAATGCAGGATTTAATGAGTGTTGCTGGGCAGATGTAGAAACCCTGCAGTCAGGAACCCCCACAGCTGACAGCAACCTGGCTCAGTTACCCAGGGACTTGTTTTTCTTTGTCAGAAGACTTTCCAGCACAAGAACTTTTATAGTGGCATTAAAAAGCTTTAAACTACCCCATAAGCTTCAGAGTAAAACAGCAGTCCCTTACTGCTGCTCCTAATTAACTTCTAACCTGCTGGCTGTTGGGTTCTTCCCTCTATTCCTTTCTTTCTAACTGCTAATGAAGTCTAGAAAACACAGCTCTTTATTTTACTAGTTTAGCACAGGTCCTCTGCAGTTCACTGGATTCTTTAGTTACCAGAATATACACCTCCTACTCTTTTCCTGTAGTCTGTATCTTGTTTGCAAGTTGTGTTAGACAAATGACATGTCATGAGCTAAGGAATTAGTCATTTATATAGTTACAGTTGAGTTGAAGGAAAAGTCAGATACTCATTTCCCTCCAGTTCCACTGAAGCAAGCAACAGACACTGGACTTGGCAAGGATTTGTCTAAATGGAAAAGAATGGAAAGCTAAATAGCAATAGGACATCAGGCAGATAAAGCTATGATGCAAATTATGCAAATAATAGTTCCTTTGTTCAGAATATACGGTAGACTTCCTAGTGAAAGAAGAATTTGATGCTGGTCTAACAATTGTGTTATAAAGACATCAGAATGGGTTGATGGACAAGTACATACAGCTACATCCAGTTATACAAACTGTGCTTTAAATCCTTCCCCATCAAAACCTAGAAGTGTAACTTACATGGCTGGGCTTTGTCTGTCATGGGTCAGAGAAAGCCCAACATCTAACCAGCCATGATGATCATCCCCTAAGCTTCTCTTTTCCTAGAAAAACTCATAAAGTGATGGTTGGCAAAATAGGAGATTTATTCTAGCAGATATAACCATACAAAACAGTAGTGGTAGTGGGACTGGGTTATAAACTACATTCTCTTAACCACTTGGCAGAACACGGAAAACCAAGACCAGTATTTCAATAAACTGGGTTAAACCCTGATATTTTATTTTTTTTTTTAAAAAAGCAAACTCTGCCCAGCATGTTACACAACCTTGGCACTACATCATAATTTGCTCTGATTTGCTAATGAAGACTAATTAGTCATATAATTCAGCATGACTATCTGCTCTGACCACTGTAAATCCCACTGTCCCTCAAAATCTTATTTGCTCCCTTTCCCTTCTCCTCTTTTAAGCCCCTGACTGTTACAAGTGCCTTTTATTTAAAGAGAAATTGGATACCTACTGTGTACGTTCCTGCAGGAAGCCCTTTAATATATGCAATCACAATTTTCTCCAGGAATATACTAATAATTACAATGGCTAGGAACATTTACTATATTATCTAAGAGAAAACATCAAACAATTAGAAGTTACTTGTTAAAGTCCAGGAGAAAAAAAAAAAAAGAAAAAAGAGAGAGATGGTGATGAGGCCATTGGGTCTTCTTAAGCAGTGAGGAGCTGGAGAACAACCAAGAACATTAAAAAAAAAATCAGAGAAGGAGAGCAGAGACAGACACCTGCTCACCATAGCTGGGAGAACATCTCTTCCTTGAAATTAGCATTAGATGCAGCACCACAGCATTTAGGACTTACTGGAATTGTTTCCACAGCTGGCAGAAACAAGTGCTGTATGTTGACAAGCAGGAGATAGAGAGGGCACAAAAACACAAGACTGGGAAGAAGCTGAAGGAACTAAAAAAACATGAGATACGGTTTGCAGTTGGTTTACAGGGGTTAGTAAGAAGCACACTAATAATCAGTGAGCTATGAAGCATTAAATATTCTCAATATTAGAGCAGAAAATGTATAATTTTTAATTCAGGTTGATGGATTTACAGGCCACATTAAGATTATTTCTGCTCAGCAATTTAAAATTTGGAATAGAATTAAAAAACCTGTCCAGGCACAAAATCCAACAGCTAGATTCAAATTCATGCTCCATGCAAATCCAGCATGACTTCCCCACAATCAAGGATAACCGTCTTTGTTATCCTTGATTGTTATCCTATAAACAGGAGGTGGGCAGACAGATGACGGAGTGCACTGACATGTTAGGAGCTTTTCATCTTCGAATTCCGTGTTGCTCAAAGCATGAACTGGACCACTGCTGCTGACACATCCTTCAGCCTGCTTGCCTTTCCACCCCAGGGCATCACTGTTTTTGTTCAGAGAGGCCTTTGACTTTCCTGTCCTTTATGTAGATAAAACTTTTAAGCTTCATCCTATTGACTGGACTGACTTCAGGCTTTTGGAACATGTTCTCAGACATTAATTTCCTTTTTACTGCCCACACCCAGAGACAACTCTGACTTTAGCACACAACCTCAGGGTACAGCTATACTGGAATATTAGCAAGACCATTACAGATACAGGAACCATCATTCTTAACTTTCCTGGTGCACAGACTACTGAAGAGAGCAAAGCAGACAGAGTTATGTTAGGAAGCCATCCAGGTACCGGCTTGGTAAAGAGGTAAGTGTAGGGTAGGCTGGTAGTGCAGCACTCAGCCAGCACCCCTAGCAGGTAGGGCACTCAGTTCAGGTACAGGCACAATAGGTGCACTTCACTTCTTTATCTAGGGGCCTTTAAAGTTCATTTTTAAGCTTCTCACGTTGTTACTCACTTAAGCAGGCTGTAGATGACTTTCAGGTGAGGCCTCTTCCTTTCTCTTAAAATTCTAATTCAGTGCAAAAGGGTATTATTAACAAAGAAAGCAAGTAGTGGCATGACTCACTAACCTAGCTGTGAGATAAGTCATGAGGCAGAGAAGTATTTCATCCCATTTCTTGCTGAACGCTGAGAAGCTAACGCTAAAATATTAATTAGAAAAGGAGCTAAAATTTGCAAAGATAAAAACATCAGGAATCATGTTCTGGTCTCTAGAGTAGTTAAAAAGCAGAATACAGTACCTAGGGAGTAACATTTGGTCTGTGGGATCTCTATTCCACTGGAGTCTTATAAGGGGAGATTAGAAAAACATGAGAAGCGTTAAGTCTTACTGATGCTGCCTTCGAACACATGACCACAAGAGATTCCTTTCAGTTTTATCTTCCTGTAATCCTGCACATTGTGGAAAGCTCTGCAATTCTGCCTTTACTGAAAGACAAATGTAAAGCTTCAGAGAGTTCCTGAATACGAACACACCATTTCGCTCCACTCCAGGATCTGGGAAAGTGATTAGGATCTCATGAGCATAGTCAAGCCTCGTACTAGCTTACTACTGCAAAACCTCAAGTCTCGCTGGAGTTGTAATGCCTCATTTTAACTATTTGAGCTGCGTTACTTGCAAATTGCAACAAGGACTCTATAGGAAATGTTTTATAACGTTCACAGAGACTTAATAGCTATTAGAGGTGCTGAACACTGCAGGGGAGGTTTCCCTTTTCTCAAACACGCAGAATATTGGATTCTATATAATATTGGATTAATGTGGAGATCCTCTGTTGTCTTTCAGAACACCCTAATAGACAGGAAACCGCACAATTTCAACTGGGCTAGAAGCCTATAGAACAAGCAAAGACAAGGTACCATAGGAGCCCAGGTCAACTTCAAGAGCTGGAGCAAAGGTGTGGGAGAAGTAAGGAGGAGGCAGGGAAGAATGCTTTATAGTACCTCATTACAAAAATATCCTGGGTATTTTCACCCCCACAAGGCATCCATGAGATACAATTGCTTAGAGCCTTCTAAATAGCCAAATCATTTCCAGCTTGCACTGTAATTTAGTAGGTAGCTAGCTGAAAAATCTTCAAGTCCAATTAGACAATAATTGCATGTTTGAATTTGAGCAATTTGTACAGAATAGGACAATTTTAATCTTTCAGAGGACTTAACTGAATAGCTACAATAAACCTATGCCCTAGAAACTGTCTAAACCTCCCCTGGCACAGCTTGAGGCCATTTCCCCATGTTTTAACACCTGGTGCATGGGAGAAGAGTCTAATCCCCCCCCCCCTTGCTACAACCTCCTTCAAGATAGTTCTAAAGCACAATAAGGTCCCCCTAAGCCTTCTTTTCTCTAAGCTAAAATTAAATTAAAAACCCGCCTCCCTGTTTCTAACAGGCTGCTTACACTAACATGGCTCAAGAAGCTCCATGGTCACGCTACAGGCACTGATGCAAACTTCCACCGGCCCAGGCTCCTATTAAGGAACCACAGCACGAGCAGCACTGCCTCCTGACAAACCCCAGTAGAGAGCTAGCAGTGCTCGCCCTACACCTAACCACCAGAACACCACTAACAGGCTCCAGTCACCCCATATCTGAGGCAAGCCAGACCTGGAAGCAGCACCAAGGAGCCCATCCAGCACTTGCTGGTGTGGTAGTGCTGCGTGGGAACTTAATGGGGCTGGTGGGCAACAGGGAACCCATGGGGAGGGGGCAGTCCTGGGTGGGGCTCATCAGGGCAATTAAAGGGGGCACTCAAAGCTGCCTAGCTCCCTCAGGTGCCTGGGAGGTGATAGTAGCAGTACTAGTCTAGGTTTTCTCTAAATAGCAAATATTTTTTCCTTATTTCTAAAGGCAAACCTTTTCACAGGTAAGGTATTCCTATTAAAATCTTCAGTTAATACAAGAGAAAATGAGAAAAAAAATCCCATTTTTAAGCTGTGATTTTTTTTGAGGGGCAACAGTCCTTTATGTGTGAACCCTTACTTTATAAGTTTGTGAAGTGATTGCTTTAGCTACTGTAGTCTTTAATCCCCCTGCTTGCAATAGCACTGTTTGCATTTCAGCATCTTACTTTGCTATAGAAGATCTATGCTGGGAAGCTGCTTCTGTGTCAGTGACAGAATGGATGCTCTCAGCTTTTCTGCTCCTTAGCCACTTGCACACTTTCAGAGTTCTTCAAGCAGTCTTTTCACATATTCTCTAGAACAGCTGAAGATTACATGTTAGTGGCAAAGGCCTATCTTCTTATTACCTACGGCAGCTTGAAAATTAGGGTAAGTTAAGTGTGTCACACTGCAGTTGAGCTGGGAACAAAGGGAGAAAGAAAAAAAGGAAAAATCTAGATCAGGAAGCCTTTAGTCAGTCTGTGTGGGTGAATGTGGGCAGATAATGTAATGGAAAAGCAAATATGCTGCTAAAAGAAGATTTAACAAGTTTCTTCTTCAACGAGGGGTGACAGACTCATACCACTAACTCACAGTGAAGAGCAACTCAACAGATATTTCTGAAGAAGATACCTGAAGTTCCTCTTCCTGTGAAAAAGCCAGGATTCCTGATCTGCTTTCTCCTGTACTCTATGAGCTCTCCCATTTGATTTTTATTATTATGGTGATAGTAGTTCTCCTATTATTCTCGTTTTTTTCTCAGGGCTTCTCACTTAATAATTTATTTTTTTTTTTTAATCAAATCTCCATGGCATTATATATAAAGGAATAGAAACAGTACAGCTGAGAGTTGGTTTCCAAGGTTTCTCTCCTTTTTTTTTTAGTTACTACAAGTAGGAATTGCAGAATGATATTCACCATATAACGTATCAGTTAGTGCCAACATTCACGTTAATAAATAGATCTTTTGGCTTCTTCTGTGTATGTAAGGATCTTTTCTTAGTACTGCTCCATGTGGCTCCCCCAAGATGCTATGTTAAAAATGTCTTTTGTCTCAGGTTGGAGAGGTACGAGACTAGACTCCCTCTTCTTATCTCGTACTTCTGAGGATTTACATCCCTCTCATTTGAGTCTGGATTATAGGTTCACTGTCCAAGAAATGTTGCTTCTGCTGGCAGTTGGATCACTTGAGATATTCATCCATCATCTTCGTGCTCCTCCCTTTCTTTTAATTTCTCTTATGCTTTGTGAGCTCCTGCTTATTAACGCAGCACTGGGGAGGGTCTTGAGGCTGTTCTGCAGAGTGGCGTCAAGCAGGATGCTAGCCAGACGTCTGTTCCAAAGAGCTAAAAAGATAAATTCACTTACCAGCATTTAAACTATCTCCTTCAGACAACTGCCCTTCAAGGGACACCTCAGATGCCTCTATCTTTTCAATGAAGATTACAGGCCAGGAAATAAAAAATCTAAGTAGGTGTTAACACTCAGAAACTACAGTAATGAATCTAGTTAGATAAACTGGGCTGGCTGTTGAGCCAGCTGTATGGGAGTGTTTCCAATGAAAAGAAACCTTCCTCAGACACTCAGATGAAGGCATTTTGCCAGCTGTGTAGTTTGGTCAGTGGTTATCCATTTATGCTTAAATACTGAAATAAGGGGAAACAATTCTTGTGTGTCAGTCAATCACCGTAGAGCTTCCTGCATTCTTTCCGTTCATTTTAAGGCAACTGGGTACAATTTCCGTGATATTAAGGTTTACACAGTTATCAGAGGAGGGACACTTTGGTCAGACAGTCTTTCTGATTTGTATGGGGGGCAGTTAAAAAAAATAGAAATAAATCAATGCGTTATCCTGACCACTATAGAAGTTTTCTGGGCCACAGGAAGAAAGAAAGAGACAATTTTGAGGTTACTGACCATTTCATTTCTTTGATTCCTAATCCATCTGCAGATTGCCTTAGTTTAGATGTGGTGTCTATCAGGCTTCCTAATCCTTCTTCACAGGAATTTCTCTCTTCTTCAGGGAGGACTTTTCAAACAGGTGCTCTGGAAGTAGAAGAGGCAAACACAGATTATGAAAAAGGGTCTGATCCAAAACACATCCAAGTGTGGATATCCAGAGGAGCAAAGACCAAAACAGGCCCCTATTTGCAGTTGTCAAAGTTTAATTTTAAGAATGCTGCGTTTTAATTTGGCACACAGCAGGCCTCCCAGCCGTGCAGCAGAAGTCTGAGCAGGGAACTTAGAAGGATTAGCTGGCATCTGCTGTGCCTCAGCTCTGGCTGTTAGAAAACGAAATGCAGCAAGGGAGGAGAAAGAGAAGCACAGTAGTGCTGCATTTCCAAATCTTCTTTATTTTCTAGTTTACCATTGATATTTTTTAGTTGATAGTTCCTCTTATTTTATTTTATTTTTTTTTGGCTCTAAGAGCCAAGAGCCTGTAGGAGAAAGTCAGGGCCTACGTCTACCCATACAGAATTCAAATGTCCATTGTCACTCACTGTAGAAGACTTTAGGCACCATGTCTACAGGCTCTGGCTTAAAATTTACTGAGATGTTGCATTGGTGTTACTGAAATTGGAAGAGAGAGGTTCAGAGACAAACCTGGCTTTGAGATGCTAATGAGCATTGAAGATGGCAGTATCTGAACACCTCAGAGTCAATTTGGTGGAGGGACATCAAGGGAACAATACAGAGATGGGGGGGTGTATACTTTTAGTTCATTTTCTTCACTGTGGTAGCACTTATTCTTGGAAATTAATTGCAGACTGTTGCAATTACAGTACAGAGCACTAGTGTAAATGTGTTCCCTCCATTGAGTACTTAGTAATGATAATAATTAACAATAGAGACATGCAAACAGTTTTCATTTAATAGCAGAGTTGCCTGCAAGTGTTTCCATTGTTAAACTCTTGTCAGAGCTTTGTACTTTTAATTAAAGGGAAGCTGATGCTGGTAGAAAGGTGTTGGATTGACATTCACTGAAAATGAAATCATCCGCTTAGCTGCTAAAAAACAACAGATAGAGCTACCTGAGTATAATACATACTTGTCTACTTTTAGAATAAATCTGGGAGAGCCAAGCTCCAAATTCATCTAGAGATAATGCTTGTGGATTTAAAACATTGTTCAAAAAACAACAGGTGGGAGAGTTTTGCATTACGGACTGGGTTTGAGGAGATCTGAGTTTTAATTCCTGCTCTGTGACATGTGCTAGGTGACATTGGCAAGTCACCACAGCTCCTCAGGAAGTTCAGGACATCTAACACTTCTAGGATGCCCTGCTTCAGGTCTGAGGAAGGGATGAGCTGTGCCTATGATGTATGTGTTTCTCTCCATGGCTGTGCAGGAATTTGAGACAACTACCTCATCTGTAGTGATGGTTTAGTTCACCAAAACACAGGTATCTGAAGCAGAATTTCATCTTCAAGATGCTTGTCATTGGAATTCTGAGATTTCAGATGTTAAGACTGAATTTTTATGTCCTGAGTTGAAGATCCAGCTTTTTCAGCCTAAAGCCTGCATAGACTAACATACTAAGGAGTAACATTCTAGGGCAGATTCTCAGTGGGGAAGCACAGATATCACTTTCACTGCCATTTTTAAAATCATGGTATGGTATTAAAGCAGTGGATTACTTATCGAATCTGTGAAGGCATATAGTTAATGAAAGAAGTATCACAGAGACAGTGAACTTCACAGGAAGCGGCAAACTTGACTTTACTCATAATACTTCATTATGCTTCAAGGAATGTGTTGGAAGATTTGTGTCTGCATTCTTGCTGTAAGAGATTAAATGGAAAAAATATATTTCCATTAAAACTAAAATAAAACATGTTTTTAAGTTACTATCTTGCCCCTAAATCTCTTGGCAGCACTGGATTTTTTGTATCTCCATGGCTGCAACAAAATCCATTTCCTAATTCACACTCCAGGTAACAATCAAGATGCCCTAGCAGTTAAAATCTCTAAGCCTGAAAGACATCAAGTTTGCATTTAGTTAACATGTTTAGGAGAAAGTCTTTGGTAAAAGATTTCAAAACTCCCCCCTGAATCACACATTCATATAAATATTGGTGAACAGTGTAGATTATATGCATAATCTCCTTATATAGCTGAATGCCCTTTTGAATTTTGCCAGTCTGCTTCTGCATTGCACTTGTGATCCCCAGCATGACAGTCATATCTGGATTAAATAAAACGGGATAATACATCTCATCCCCAAAGCAAACTTGATCTTTGCTTTCAACATTCTCTGTTTTGATCTTGCATTTTTGTTTTGCATACATATATATCTTTGTGTGCCTCTCTGTGTATGCTCATTTTCAATCTGCATACGTTCCTTCATATAATGTTACTCAAGTTTAGTTCTAACTCCTTTGTTTTTTCAAGGCACATCATCCTTGCTGGAATCACCCTATCCTATTTGAAGGTAATCTTCAAAAACCTAGTGCTTAGAAATCAGATGCTTACGTAATTTAGCAGTGAAGAATCATTTGCTAGTTCCCCTGAACACCAGAAACACCAGGAAATAAGACAGGCCACAAAAGCCAAGGCTGTAGGGAGGTAAAATGATCCAAAGGAACTTTCAAAACCAATTACTATGAGTCTGTTTAAAAGTAAATCACCCTTTGAGAACCATGAGGAATAGAAATAGTTTCAGTTTCATGATTCCCTGTGATGAAGAGGTGTAACTTGTTTGTCTTACCCTATGTTTCAAGAAACAATTTCTCAGCTTCATACTAGGGACAAACAACATAGCAAGATTTCAGAAACATGGAAACTGAATTTAACATCAAAATCCTGGGAAAGACTGTTGGAATTTTATAATCTGTATATGTTCCAGACAGATTTTGTAACTAGCAGTGTAAAAAAACTATATTGGTGTAGTTTTTAGTTGAAATGGGTTTTGTTTTTAACTAAAACATATATCCTCCTGTTGTGGATTACTAACAGGTGTTTTATACCAGTCTCTCTCTATTCCTGCTACAGAGGAATAGCAGAGTAGCAAAACCATCTTTATTCCACTCTGTCTTTATCATTTTAGCCATACCTATAAAGTGGTGTAAGCAATCAGATGAATTCTGACACAAAGGGTCCAAGCCTGAACCAGGTATCTGTTACAGCTTTGCTAATTTCCCAGTGAACGATCAACCAACAGTTGTAGCAGCTGTGATAAGAGGATTCTTGTTTACAACAACATTCCAGATAGCCTGCTTTTGTTTTAATAGCACGTTTTTCATCTTCAGTCTAGGAGTCTGTCATAGAGAGGTACCATAAATTACTGCCACAGCATGCTCCTTACCACCTACAGTCTTTCTGTGGCGATATATGACCCATAAATCTTACTGGCATTCTTTTCCATGGCTCTTTTAATGCTCTCCCCTTTCTCTCTCCCTCTTCTCCCCTTCTTTGCTGTGAACAACTCCAACAGGTTTCATTTTGTTTTGTTTTAAAAAAAGGGCAAAAAGCATGAAACAAAATGGAATCAGATTTTGTGGGGAAAGCCTAGGAACTGCTGAAGGCTTTGGCATGGAAAATAAGCTCATTTTAGCATAATATCAGTAATAGATTTGGTCCTAGCACTTCAGTAATCCAGTTCATTACAGATTTCTTTCCAGATATCACTCAGTGTTCTGGGTAAACGGTTGCCACATGTTCTGCAAGAAAAGGAATTACATTAACTTTCTGGAATAACTTTATGTCATTGAAGTAAACTTGGTTGGTGGCCTCTGGAGATCCATTATCAGTTTCAAGCACACTAACTCACAAAGAGATAATATATACACACAAAAGACTGTAAGAATTAATTTCATTGCATTTAGAATGAATAGATTCTTTCCAAACTAGTAGCATCCTCTTAGCAAGAAATTGCTTAAATGATCTATGTAATAATTTCTCCCCAAATCTTCCCATTGGCTCATTGGATAATTTGACAATATCACAGATAGATGCTTCCATTATTTCTTATTTCATTATTTATTTTGCTTTTTGTTCTGTTACATTTATTCTATTTAGAGAGTAACACCTCTGCCAACTGCAGTTTAATTGGTATCTAAGGCCTGGCCTGCATTTACATTTTACTAGAATAATAATGTTGGTAAGGATTTTTTTAATAAAAGAATTATGCTGCTATGAACACTTTTGTGGATGCAATTAGGTTAGTATAAAAGTGATTTATACTGATTTAGTTCTTCCCCTACTCCATGGTAATAGCTATCTAATTATAAAGTATGTTTATACTGACACAATTGTATCCACAATCCTGGTACACTTTTTCATTCTTCATTTGTCTTAATGTAAATTCTGTCAAAGGAAAATGACACATGCACATACATACACCCACAAGCAAGATCATCAAAGTCCTGAAAATCTATTTGGTCAAATTCATCAGAAGATAATTCTGTCTCTGGGGCTTTAATCTCTAAGGAGCAAGATCAGTTTGTGGTGATCGTAACTGCTTGATTTGCATTGCAGCAGCCATAAAAGACTCCCACAGTGCATAAAAAAACACCATTTGGGGAACTTCCTTGAAGAAAATCGGATCAATAGCACTATAAGGAGCTAAATTGTTGTTACTGAAAATGTATACTAGATTAACTTAACCCTTTAAACTCTGCATACAGCAGATGTAATAAAACTCTTAAATCAAAATGTACTGATGAAAGAATCAGCGTTATCTGCCTCACAGTCCTGTGATCTCCTATGGAATAAACAAAGCTCTGAACAGATGGCATACAGTGAACTGATAGTGTATCCCTCTCTTTTTTAAAAATATGCTCCTCATTAGGCACCACCTGGAATATGGTGCTCTGTTCTTCACCTCCCAATGCTTAACGGCCACTGACTACACAGAAGAAGGTAATCCCGGAGCATTTGGAGATGTTAAGGAAAACAGAGCTTAGAAAAGGGGTGACCCTGGTAGGGGGCAGGACTGTGGACACTAAAAAGTCACCGTTGTTGATGCCAGTTCACAACAAGCCATAGTGATGGTAGCAAGGAGTGTCTTCCCCCAAAACCTGCGCTGGGCGAAGAAGCGGGGGAAGGGCAGGCCCGTTACTGGCCTTACCTGGAGCAGCCAGCAGCTGGGAGAAGGCTCGCTGACAGAAACCTGCTTGGCTTAAGGTGCTTATGGAGACGGGCTCACTGTGGTGGCAAACGTGAGGTGAAGTAAGCAGCATGGGAGAAGTATATGGCTTGCTTAGCTCTTACTCTGCTGAGGGTAAAACGTGCTCCTCCTGGGCTCTGGCTGAGCTGCTTTTAAACCATGTCGTGTGGTGGGGCTCTTCAGGGACAGGGAGAGTGCTGTGCCAGTTAGGGACCTTGTGGGCCTAGGGACCTTAGAGGATTTGTGGGTCCTGCCCCACAGCCCTGAGTGTAGTGCAGAGCGCTTTGGGGACCTGCATGAGCTCAACTAAAACCCCTGCAAGCCCTCAGGGCAGAAGAGCAAAGCCAGCCTTGCAGAGGCAAAGGAAGAGCAAATAACAAACTTAAAAAGCAAGCAAACTGCCTGTTCTTTACAATTTGGGGTGGGCAGGGAGCTTTGCTGCAGGTGTGGGTCCAGCTGAGCACCTGCCCCAGGTGCTGCCATCAGCACAGGGGCCATTAACAGAAGGGACAGGGAGCGAGGAGTGTGCTGGGCTGCGGTGCTGAGCAGAGGTAAGCAGCCTTTGGGTTTAAAAAACAAACAAAAAAGTATTTTTTGTGTATCTTGTAAATCAAATCTGCTGCTTTTTAGCATGTGGAGGCTTCTTGTGATGTGGTTTTTTTTTGTCTGTGGCTTGTGGCAGCTGGGAGGTTTCTGAGGTGTTTTGGTGGTTTTCAAATCCAGGCCTGCGTTTGTGAAGGAGAAGGGTAACTTTGCATTGAGAGTTCTGTGTATTTCAGTGTGCAAAGGTGGAAATAGGAAAAAAAACCACACACACAGAAATAAAAGAAGGTCTATTGTGCAGGCTGGTGAAAGTGTTCTTGAGTCTTGGTCAGTAATTTGAAAAGTTAAGTGGATTGCAAGCAGAGCAGTCAGAGCAATTAGCTGAGCTAATGTGACCACGATAAATGTAAAAAGTAGTCAATGCTACTGAAAGAAATTGGCTGTTGTTAACGTCCAAAAAATAAATAAAAAGGGCCATTACGGAATGGTCAGTTCAGGGGAATAATATTCAATTAGATCCTTAAAGAAACAATTGAACTAATTGATGCTTGATTTTATGCATGCTTCAAGAGTCACGAGTGAGGTGGGAATTGGGCATCAGAAGGAAAGCTCAAAAACTTTGAATTCAAGGTATCTGAAACACTTCAGGACCAGGCTGGCTGAGCAGTTAGATGCAGCACTGTGGCACGTGAGGTTCACTGGTTTTGAAGTGTTGTGCTTTTGTGTGGAGGAGGAACGTGGCAGGCACCAAAACTTTCCTTTAAAAAAAGCATAAAGGATCCAGCACGTGGAATAACATTGCCCACAGGCTCCCCGTGTGTATGTTTTATGGAGATCCTTTCCCTTATGTTAACCATCTGTTAAGTCAGCCAGAATACAACAGTCAAATTCTTTAGTTTGCTGCCGTACCCCCCAAATGCAGCCTTATTTCTCACAGGCGTGAGTTTGGTTGGATGTTGCTTCTGTAGAAGGCATCAGTTACCTGTGTGGTTTATTTTTTGGGTGTCTTTTTTAATAACTTATTCTGGATGTGGTCAGTGCCAATTAATTAAATTGGATTCCACCCTATGTGGTCAGTTAATTTTATTTATATTGATCTGATTAAGTTTCTTAATACCATTCAAGATTCAAGCATTTCTCCAGTCATGATTTTTAATAAAGATTAAGCATAAGCAGTCTTTTGGGTCTCTGCATGAAATGTTTTATAGTTACACCAATCTGCAGGGGTATTTAAGCGTTAAGAATGAAGAAGGTGAGTTACGTAGATGAAGTGCTATGGTAACTTTTCATGTCCAAGAATAAAGATTACAATAAAGGGATTCTAGTAAAAGTTACTTGAATTGCCCTTAAGCCATACAGCATGATCTAATTCTGGGATCATAAAAGGAAAATCCTCCTTGAGGCATGCCCACAGTAGAGAATTGAGAGAGGAGGAATCCTACTGCCTGCTGCTGGTAGGCAAGTGGCTGAGGGTGGAGCAGAGCCACGGCTGATCTTCCTGGTCCCCCCTCCTGTGCCGGGGGTTGTGAAGAGATGGACAGACAGCCAAGGGTTTTCTCATTGCCTCTCATCCCTTTCCAGTGATAAGCAGGCTCGTTCCCCATGCAGTCCCTGTTGGGCCCTGTATTTACTGGGGAGGAAAATCTGCCGGGATCTGGCTGACGCTGAATGGCAAGAACACAAGAAGGGAGCTAAGGCTTTTCCGAGATGCCAATGGGACAGCAAATCAATATCTTTGTTCAAAGAGCAGAATGAGCGGAGTTTAGAGTGAAACTAATGGGAGGACCAGGAAAGAAAAGCCTCAACTGCTGTTGCCATGACAAATAATGACAAAAAATGACTGAAGCATTTTAAAGGTAATGTTGCAATAGAAGATAACCTGTGAGTTGCTTGGTTATAATTGGGCTGGGCTCTGTCAGCACTTGTTAGGGCTGAGAGCAAGCGCTCCGCGGGATGCGCAAACAGTGTGTGCGCTGGGTGATGCACAGAGGGGGAGATAAAGCTGTTGTGAAAAGGCCCTGAATTTAATTCTCCTGGAAGCAATTTTTTAAATTCGTGCTGGGAGGAGTACAGGTATGCAGCCTCACCTAATGCCCAAAGACAATTGGTAATTGGGAGTCCTAAGCTGTTTTGGAGAGGGGAATATAACACAGCAGACCAGATAATGAGAAGTCAGACTGTCTTTCTGCTCATTTGTTATGTTTGTAGTGTATTGTTCTGGGAAGTTGCTTTGCTTTTTTGTCACCTTTATAGATGAATAACATCTATAAAATGGAAGTAGTGGTGTTTTGAAATGTGTGTGAGGGAGTGCAAGCTGAGGGGAAAGAAGAGGGAAGAGAAGCAGTTGTTGATGTTTGGTGTTTCCCCACTGGGTGAGGAAGGTTGAGGGGTGAGCCGTTGCTTGCTGCTTCAGTAATGGTAATTAGCCAGATAAACTTGTGCACTTTAACGTCACAGAAGTGCTGCAACAAGTGTAACCAGCAGGACTGCAGATGTATCACTGTGTTTCTAAAGGTGACTTCTGTGGGTATGAATGAGTCTTTTTTTTTTTTTTCCTACTAGGAGGAAAAATAACTCTGTCCTGCCTGCAACCAGGATGCTCCCATTGATGAGAATGAATTTTAGATGTAGTTAATGTGGAGCCTTTCTTTCCCTTAACTTCTGATCCATATCCAAACTCAAATTTTAACTTTGCGCATGCTCACAGTGCCAGACATTTTAAGTTTTGTTTTGTCTCTGAGAAGCATTTTGAGATGGATTATTTATGGCTTCTTCAAACAATACTTACACAACAGTAGTTAGCTGCCTATTTATTTAGTTAGTTTCCCCACCCACCTGTTTTCCTTTCCCTCCCACTCCACCTACAAGGATTGATAGCTTTTAAATAGATCTTCCAAAAGTTAAGTTTCTGTGCACCGATGTGTGTGGATGAGCAATCTCTGTATGCTGCAACTTGAGATTGAGGAGGATGCAGAAAGAAACTAGTTGTGGGGGAGTGGTGGTTTTTTTTTTTTGTTGTTCTAAGTCACACCTGGTTGCATTCTGCCTGATGGCAATTCACCTACACAATATAAAATGGCAGCAGCATAGTAGATTTTTATTATTATTTGTGAATGTATGAGTAACCACCAGAACAGAAATGTAAGTTGATATCTAATATATGAAGAAAAGCTAAGGGTGGCCAAGTGGGCATGGAAAACTGCAGGCATCCAAGGCTGGTGTTTTGGGGGCTACAGGGTTATGCTAAGTATATGTATGCTTTTTAAATACATATATATATATAGATAGATATATTCTTACTTATTGGTATTCTTTTACCATGTGCTGTACCTTCCTTGTGTTTTGGGAGCACTCATCTGCTAACCCCATGGTGCTGATAGCAGGTGTCAGTACGGCTAAATCTTGTAATCCAGGGAGTACAAAGATTGTCAGCAGAGATTGACCCAAACCAAATCCCTGTTTGGGAGATCACAGACAAGATACCAGTCTAAAGTCAGAATTTGCCATTGATGCTTATTATGGTGGAAGGCAGCTGAGACCTTAGGAGAGTTCAAATCCTATATGGAATGCTGTCTGGGTCTTGTTTGAATAGTTGTCCTATTGAGATTTTCTGCAACAAGCCAGGCCAAATTTACATGCACAGTTTCCAACAAGGGTTTTGATTTGCTTTCTCAGGGCTTTGGAATGAAATTGCTTTGGCCACAATAGCTTTATTAAATTCCCTCTGCTAGTTACCTTTGTAAACTGCTTCGCATAGGACAGTGTTATGAGAACAGAAAACAAGTCATCCATCTGTACTGGGATGGGATGGGCTGTTTGTAATTTTAAAATGGTCAGTACTTTCTTCCTTGTTCTAAAGGCTTTAACGGCAATTTTCTTGCTGTATTCAAAATACAATGTGTGCACTTTAGGAATTTTTCCCTTCTTCAGTCATTCCAGGTAGACTGTATTTTTTTATTTTCTTTTTTTCTAAAAAAAAAAAAAAGACTGTAGGCACCTCATGTTAACATGCTGGGTTTTAGGCACTGCACAAATACTGGTAGCTAATAGTTGCTTTTACAGTTTTGAAGACTATGCTGTGTTCTTTGAGAAACAGACTGAATGGACTGGTGCCATATTCAATGCAAAAATAATCCTGTAATATAGGAAGTGCATAATGGCTAATACTCGTAGGGCTCCCGTCGGCCTGGAATGACCACAGACCGTCAGAATGAAATAATTCCAACAGGGATTGACTTTACAGCAATAATAGTATATGTGAAGGCATCAAACATTCATGACCATACCTGAGGCTTTCTAGTCCATAAACCTTCTTTGAACTCAAGTAATAGAGTTATCAGAAAGACAGAGCAACTGTTCGTCATAAATGTGCTATATTCATAGGCTTCGCTGGAATGCTGTAGTATATGGAGTACATCGGTGTAATTTGGTCTAGTGTATAACAGATTAGCCAATACTCAACTTCTGGTTTGTTTCCCCATCTTTTTCTCTTCTTGTTTAACCCTAGCTGGCAGCTAAACACCACACAGCTGCTTACCTACCCCTAAGCAGGGTGGGGAAGAGAATCAGAAGGGTTAAAGTGAGAAAACCCATGCGTTCGGATGAAGTCAGTTTAATAGGTAAAGCAAAGCTCTGCACACAAGCAAGGCAAAATAAAAAATTCATTTGCTGCTTTCCATTGGCAGGCAGATATTTAGCAGCTTATAGGAAAGCAGGGCTCCATCGCACGTAACAGTTACTTGAGAAGACAAATGCCGTAACTCAAATGTGTTTTCCCTCCCGACCCCCTTCCTAATCCTTTTGCTCAGCTTCTGTTGCCGAGCCTGACATCCTGTGGTGTGGAATGTCCCCTTGGGCAGCTGGGGTCCCAGCTGTGTCCCCTCCCAGCTCCTTGTGCACCCCAGCCCACCCACTGGCAGGGCGCTGTGAGGAACAGAAAGGCTTTGACCTTGTGCGAGCAACTAAAACATCATTGTGTTCCCAATGCTATCTTCATCACAAATCCAAAACACAGCACCATGCCAGCTACTGTGAAGAAAGCTAACTCTGTCCCAACTAAAACCAGCACGCTCCCTTTTGTGGATTTATTTAATTCTGATTTGTAATCCTTCTAGGGTATATAGAGCATGTAGAACTCTGTAATGTCATTTCTATTTTAATTGAAAGCCAAAAAATGCATGTTCTTGTCTTCACTTTTATTTCCAGAATCTTTCACAGGACACTTTCTTATACAAAGATTGACAAAATCTTAAATACACCAATGTGGTAGTTGTCTTTCAAATAGTGTTTGGACTGGATCTTTTAGTTGACTGACTTAATATATTCCATGATTTAAATGGAGTCTTACATTACGTGAAGCTTCCTACAAACCAATTACACAGCCTCACACCGCAGTCGATGAAAATTATGTTCTCATAATCCATGTCCTGCTGAACTTTTTGGATGTGGAGAGGAACTTAGTGTGCCATAGGCCAATGTAAAATATCCTGTACAACAGTGAAATCGATGCACTGGGCTTCGCTCTCCCTTGTAAGTGGATATTAGAGAGGTCAGGAAATACATACAGATGGTGCTATTTATAAAAATAGATTTAATAGAATCCTATAATGTGAGCTTTTGCTTCAAGTTTTGCCAGTAAAAAGCCCAATGAAGTCAGTGAAATGCGTGCTGTTACTGACTCGAACAGATTTTCAGATTGTGCCTTCAGGAGAGAGATGACAGACTGTGCTACAAATTGTTCTCATACAACAAGGCATTTTAGCAGTACTCTGGGCAGCCTTGAACGAGCTGTATCAGAGGAAAAAAAGGTCAAATTATAAGCCATTGTGTAGTTTTGATGCTGTGATGTTTTTTTTTATTATCTTTTGAAAGAACTTGGGATCCCCCACTGAAATCATTGCTTAATTGTGTCTCCTAGCTTTGTAGAAAAGGGTCAGAGGTTGACTTTAAAAGGATTTGGATCTTTTCCTTAGGAAAATACATTTTCTAAAGTCAGAGGGGTCTTTGCAAGAAGCAGGAGTACCTGGCTATCAGTTCTTACTGTAGTTTCTGTATTGTATGTTACTATTGGGATGGAATTTAAATTTCAAATACAAGTGTTGCTGTTCAGAAGTATTTTAAAAAAAGCAGCAACAGCAAGAGCCTGAAACAAGATAGATCTCTTTTTGTTTTGTTTTGTCGCTTTAAAACAGGGAGAATAAAAAAAAATCCCCAAGTTCAGTCCGTGTTGATTACTGAGTTTCAGCTTCAAAGCCACTTTTTGTAACTCAGTAATAAACTTCCAAAAATGTGATGGTGGTGTGGAAATTGCTCATGCAGACAGGCTCAGCTAAAGCTGCTAGCAAGAGTCAGTAGAACCCCTGCAGTGCAAGTGGCCGGCTGATGAAAACAGCGAAGTGCTTGTCTTGTGGCCCTGTTGGGGAATAACAAATCTGGAGGGGATCCAGCTCTAGGTGAACCCGGCACCCGTGAGCTCAGCAGCGCTTACAGTCAGATTGTCTATGTAATTAGCTGTCTCAATCCTTTTTTGAAAACCCAGCCACTTCTATTAGGTACCGAAGTGAGAGCCCAACTGTTTATCAGATATGGTGCTCCCTGCAATTGCTCATCCCTTTTGGGGATGAGACTTCCGATCAGGCGCGTTACCACACCTAGAGGAGCGTGGGGGTTCCTAGTCACTGACTTCAGTGAATGAAAGCTGCGGTTCCTTAATTAGGCTGCTTTAGGAGCTATTAATATCACACTAGCTCTAGCTGTGAATGCTTTTTAGAGGTATAAGTTAAAGGCCTTTACCAGCAGAATCAGTGCCAAACAGGAGTAAGGAGCCATTTAGAGTAAGCGTTAAATTTAATGACCCGTTCTGTGGCTCTGTCCTGTCCTTAACCACAGTGTGACACCTGTGCACAGGGCTGACCGATCCGAAAGTTCATGCTCTGAAGCTGCATAGGAGCTGCAGCTGCTTTATACATGGCCTTGACAAGCCATTTTCAAGGCCGGTGGTGCTTTTTATGATTTGGCGTTGGTTTGGGTAGGGTATTTCTCTCAGGCAGGTTGCCACATCCTAATACATCCTGAGCAGGAAGCGCCTCTGAGCTGTGCTACTCCAAGGGACTCGCTGTTTATATCCTATGGCTACGTCTGTTCCGTGTTAATGGTTGCCTTAGCCTGCCCTCAAGGTTGCACTCAATCAAGGTTTGTATTCTAGAGCAGACAGCAGCTTGAGCATGCTGTCCAGAAGGATATTTCAGGCTGTATGCAGACTCATGGGATGACCATGAATACAGTGTGTGGATGGGGTACAGACCATGCAGTGTGTGTTATCCCCGTTACTCAACAGCGCAGGCATAATGTGCAGCTCTGCCAGTCGACAGAAAAATGCCCCGGAGCCTTCCCCTGGCCAAGTTCAGGCACTGACGTTGCTAGCTGGCCTAAAGAAAGGGAAAGTATAACCTCAGCATCCTGGAGTTTCAGCTGATGTGAGTCAGTGAGGAAGTGGGAAATTTCTTTCATTTTTTCCTTTTCCAGTTCTTGAAGTACACTTGAAAGAAAGCAAACCTGGATTCTGGCACTGGGCTGTAGACTGCTTATTCATTGTGATTAGGATGTTCAGCATTTGGCTGAGAAATAATCTACCAGAGTAACAGTTGTCTTCTGGTATGAGAATCCCAGAAATCTGCAAAGATCTGTGAGACCACAGAGTCTTTTTAGCGTTAGCATCTTTTGAGTCAGGCTCAAGGCCAGGGAGAAATCATAATGGCTTTGTTTTCAGACATCTTCAGTGCTAGAAAAGAAACCAAATTATTCATTAATACTAATAACTTCTGTTATAAGTTGAGAGGGACAACAGCAGATTTTGATGGAGCTGATATCAAGCACTAGATGATCTGATGTGACTGATGATCCTGGCTCTGTACTGCCTGCACATATGTGTATTTCCTATTGGGAACATCTAAGTGGCACTTTAATAATAATAATCTTAATGTACTCCTTGGTATTGCACTGTGGCAATTTTAAGGGCATTAAAAATGTCTTGATGTGACAAACAAAAATAACCCACCTATTTGTGTGCTTTGTATCCAGTTAGATCTGTGGGAATCCCCTTGATATTGTGAAATGCAGCATGTATCTGGGACTGAGCTGCATTCAGTCTGTCTCTGAGATCTTTGCATCCACAGTGCATTATGCTTTTCACATCTTAAGAGTGAAATGTGGTTTGAAAGCACTTTGATTAATAGGTCCTGCTCAAAGCCTTGTCTCTGGGCTAGAGAACCGGGCGCCTTGCTGTTTCCATGTCATTTGCAGAGCAGTCTCTTGTTGTGTGTGTACTCGTACGCGTCAGCGTGGTGCTGCCTGTGGATTGCATTAAATACTTCACCCTACGCCTGTCTAAACTTCTAAGCATTACAGTTGTAGGCTCTGCATGTAAATAATTTATGAAAAACATTGTATGGATTTTAAGCCTTACCCTTTTAGCATCTGCCTTTTCATCTCTGAATGTTACTTGAGTATTACACGGCTGTGATAAATTGGCTATTTAGTGAATTGGCTATGGTGGATTTTCAGGAGAAAGCTGAAGTAGCTGTTACTCACGTAAATATGCAAAACTTTGCTGGTAACAAACTAGAAAAAAAGGCTAATTAGTATAATTACTGTCATTATGATTCTAATTTAACTGCATAGACTTGCACTGCAGCAACATCAGAGCTGTCACATTTGCAAACTGCATAATTATATGTATTAAGTTCTGTCTCTGTTGCATCCAATATATAAAATGTGCTGTTACCTTAAATTGCTCCAAAAAAGAAGTCAAAATGTCATTAAAGGTCTAGCTTGATTTTTCTTGATTGTTTTTTTCTGATTACCAGTGAGAGTTGAAACAAAAAGCTTTTCTAAAGAAATGTTTTATGAATTTTATCCAATTTTTTAAATAGGTGGTGAGTTGAAAATAACAGATCTGAGTGTACAAGAATATATTTATACATTCATGCCTGTGTTTCGAAGTCCTAAGTCCTACTGCCATGTGCTTACTGGTAGCACACATTGCCACTTGAGTGTCAGAGATCCTATCCCACCAAAAGTTTCATAATAAGTGTCTTTTCAAACTGTCTGTTAGGGAGCAACTTCCTCTAATCAGGACGGTGTGAGTACTGTCTGGGTGATACTGCCTGGCATTCTTCTGGGGAGGTCATACAGAATAATGTCAACTGTGAAATCTTAAGTGGCTGTAAATGTGTTGTGTAGTAAATTATACATTTGGTAAGGTATCTTAGAGACTCTATTGTCAGTGCTTTGGAAGATAGGATACAACTTAAAATAATTTTGATTCATTGGGAAAATGTCCCTGTATCAAAAGGATGACATTTAATGAAGACAAGAAAGGAGGGAGCAAATATAAAGATACATAATATGGAATAATTAGTGAGGAAGCAGAGGATGTGGTGCTTCAAACTGAGTCAAAATGGGATTCAGCTGCAGAAAAGGCAAACGACGTTTCTGGATGTCGGACCCATACTGCATGTGGAGTACAGGAGGTAATTATTCCACTCTGCTTAGCGTTGGCGAGATCTCCCCTGGGGGACCAGTACATGCCTCGGGCACTGTTGTGTGGAGAAGATAGTTCGATGGGGTGGAAAGGATCCAGCGATAAGCAACAAAGAAAGTAAAAGCTCCCGGGGAAATAATGACTTGCAGGAAAGGCTGAAATTACTGGGTTGATTTATTGTAGTGGGGAAGAATAAACAGGGACCTGAGAACAGCCTTCAGCTGTGGGCAAAAAAGCACCAGGCTTGGGAGGTTTTCGTGTTTACCAAGGGACAGGCTGGAGCTTGCACCAGTGAAGGTCTTTGGGTAGATGTGGGTGGACAGGAGGGA
This sequence comes from Heteronetta atricapilla, assembly GCA_011075105.1. NCBI lineage: Eukaryota > Metazoa > Chordata > Aves > Anseriformes > Anatidae > Heteronetta > Heteronetta atricapilla. The sequence goes on along the minus strand of CM021752.1, from coordinate 4,481,186 downwards.
CGAGGAGGGCTGGTTCCATGGGGAGTGGAACGTGCCCCATCTTACTGAGGGGACTCTGATCTTCCCCTCCACTGTAAAACTTTAACATAAACGCTCATGTATCCGGCCAGTCTGGCTTAGGCAGGCATGTGTGATCCTGCCTCAAGAAGAGGTATCTTGAGGTGCCTTCCAGGGCTCTTTCTGTGACCTTTTATTTATATTTATATATATAATATACATGAGTAGCAGCCTTGTAGAACTACTGCAGAGATCTGAGTTCAAATTCCTTGGTTCCTTCCCTGCAGATACTGAAAACACTGCAGCATAAATCCTGCACTGCACAGCTCTGCATCTGTGCTGGTGGTTCTTAACCTTTGCAGACCTCGTGTGCTGCAAGTGGCAGAAGCACTCCCTTGTTCCCACTAATAAAAACCCTGGAGGCATTTTTTTTTTATTTCCAGTCCTTCAGATAAACTCCCTTCAAACACCAAGTGACAGATGTTCGTGGTGACTCCAGTGTTCTGGAAAAGCACTCAAATGTTACTGTAACTGAGATAATGTGGAGCAGAACAAAGCCCGTTCCTGTTCTGCCTGCACTTAGCCGTAACAGCATTCCAGGTGGCATCTGTCACCCTTAGAAAAGATGGACCTCGCATAGGCATGACGAGGGGCTTCATGTGCCTTGTAGGAGGTCATCTTTAAGGACTGAAGCCAGACTCATGGGCAAGGCAATACACTGCTGATACGAAGTGGGACCCTTCACAAGGGTATGTAAAGCCTAGCGTGTAAGTGCACGTTTAGAATCAAGTGTGCGCCTAAGCATTTTGCTGGAAAAGGTGAAAAAAAAAAGTGCTGTGTGGGGATGATGACTCAGGTCTTTCTGCCAGCACAAAAGAGATGACAAGAGGCTTTAAAATTAAGCATGGAAAGGTAGAGCTTAGGAAATGCACCCAAACTTTAGATTCCTAATGGCTGATTTAAGTAATTGTGGTACTTTGTGTTTTAAGGGCTGTCAGATCCTGGATGGGATTATACCTAACTGTTGAGGTGTAATGGCTCCGTTAGGTGATAATTTAAGGATCATGAATTACCTCTGGTGTTCTAGCCGATACGGCAATCCCAAATCTGTCCCATCCACACACACCTCATTTAAAAATAAATGTGTTAAAATGCCAATGCAAATTGGAACTAAATTCACCTGTTCGATTAGTTTGGGTGAGATCTGTGACCTGAATTTCCCGATAGGTTTGGCTGACTGAGTTGCTGTATTCAGGAAAAAAATTAAAAAAAAAGATTTTTTGACATTAGCAGGGATGCAAGTTTGGGCAGCCCAATTAATAATGATGTTTGTTTATTCCCTATGAGATTTTTGCTCCTTTTGGGTGAGAGATAGATAGTTTGATTTCATAAAGGTTTCCTCATCTAACCAAATTAGCAGCTGAAGATCTAAACCTGCACTGCAGGTTTAATTTCTAACGTACAGATGGTGCCGGTGCCACATTTTGCTGGGATTATGCTGGATTAGAGCTGCGTGTTGATTTTCTGACCAGTGGGGGCAATTTTTAGTTTAGTTTTTTTTAAGTAATATGTCATTACAGTCCTTTTCAAAAACAAGTGTTGTGTTTGTTGTTCATTCATCATATGTGATGAGGAACCATCGTGTAATACTTTGCCCAGCAGCGATGCAAGTTAAATATATGTTCCACAGCAGGTGACCTCATGGATGTTCCTGTATAAATTTCCATGCAAGAGTGAGGTCCAGAATTGCCTGAAACTGGATGAAAAATTCAAAAGAGCTCAAGGGATGCCACAAGTAATTATGGAGTTTCTATTAGATTTCTGTATTCAAAAAGTAAAATGCAGATCTGCCCCAGCAAGAATTGTTTTTCAGCAGTTGGCACTGCATTTCAAGCTATTGAGCTTTGATCCCTTCATAAATGAGTACATCTCTGCAGATCTGCATGTCCCAGGGTTGTGTACTTTCTGTCCGTAGCCTGCTAAAACTACCGGTCTTGTGGAGTCATCTAATGACTGTAGATAACCTGGTATCTTCTTTCATCTGAAGTGAATCACTCCAACCACCTACACAAGACAGCATCATAAAACTATCAGCATGCAGAAACTATGATTCAGTGCCTCTAATGATCAGAATATTAGGTATAATGATAATTTAAAAAACACATTTTGTTGCTAGGGGATTTGGTTTTGTAAAGCTTGGAAATTGAAAAATAATATCTGAGAATCCCACTGATAGTGTGACTTCAAGGACCAAAAAAAAAAGGCTTTTAATTCTAAACTAAATAATACAAGAGCTTGCCAAAGAACTTCAAGAACCAGAACTGCTATTAGTCTACAGAAGGCACCTGTCGGTGTAACGGAGTGTTGTGGTTGCCTATCTAATGTGCAGAGCTCAGATAAGTGTGTATTTGGGTGAAGTGGGATCTCGGAGAAAAATAAACACCCAGTTCTCTGCCTCAGTCCAAACCTGCTGTGAACTGCACGATCAGTTTGTTTCTCAGACAGCATTTCAATCTTCAATGCCGCACATGTTTCAGAAATCGGGCTGGCATTTATCACCAAAGCATGGAAAGGTGGGTGCAGGGATGGTGCCGCTTTTCTTTTGTGCTTGGCTGGTGTTCCCTGCATAATGCACTCAATCAGCTAATAACACAGACAAAACTTGGTGCTGCACCTCAAAGCAACATCCTCCTGAGCTTCGAAGCTGTTGGGAGACCTGAAGCTCTCAGATTACAGCTCTCACAAGAACAGAAAGATAAATAGGAACAGATACATGTTTCGTCATGGTCCAAGTCCAGCCTTCATTCTGAATTCTCTACTGGAGTTCAGACCTTGAGATCATGAGATGTTGCACAGGCTTCTGAGCCCCCAGCCCTCCTTCCACAGAGCGAGGAAGTACACCTCTGAGACTTCCTTACTTAATATGTATTTATGCTTCTGGAGCACTCATGACAGTTTGTTTTCTCCCTCCTTCTACATAAAAAATGAGTTGCTTTTGTACTGCTCAGCACTGTTATGAATATTTATCCAGAGGGTTTATTTTTGTTATTCTAAATTTGCCTGTATCCTTTGTAAGAAGAAAAATGGGATATAATTAATCTCTTTGTTAATCTTGATATTTGCATGGAACAAGTGAAACAAGCTCTTCAAACCACTTGCTCCACACTTAAGAAGTATTTACTCTGCAGTTCAGAGGGAAACTTGAGGGCTTATTTATTTATTTTTATCATTTACGATTCCATACACACAGTGGGAGGCAAATTTCCTAATTCTCTGTGAGGTTTATCTGGTTCCCTGTAGTGGTTGGAAGATTTCAAAAGTAACCTCAGGAGAGGAGCGGGGAGGTACCAGAATGGAGGGGGCAGCCCGTTTAACACGTGCAGTTCACCAAATGCAGCAGGCCAACTGAGCCCTCTCATTGCACACAGCCCCTGTGCTCAGAATTGCTCAGTCGGTGGTGGTGGGAGTGAGCTGAATCCACAAGTGCTGTTGAAAACGGTCTCTCTTCTTTCACACCGATCTTCACTTCTCTGTACTGCCTTAATACGGAGACACGTGTTGCAGGATCAAGCCCGTGGCGGCGCGGAGATTCATCTGTGTGCTGTTGTCTTCCTTTGGGGTGGAAGCTCTGGGGGCTTAGCTTCAGGAATGAGACCATTGCCTCTTCGTCCTTCGTGGGTTTATGCCGTCTTGCAGCTGGACCTGTTCCTCATGCCTGTACTGTGTATCAGGTGTGTGAAAATGATTATTCCTCTCGGGTTGTGTACAGCTGCTACATACTTGGCTTGCACTGATGTGAAGATGAGATCGGGGTTTCGTCAGCCTCGTGCAGCATTCCATAATTCATCGCTCAGTGGTGCAGGCGGAATATGGAGGAAGCTACGTCCTGTACATAGGTCAGGATGCACTGAATCATTGAATACAGATGTATTCATTTCACTTCTACCACTCCATATGAAAGCACTATACTAGCCTTGTCTGGAGAAAATTCCAGAGTTGTGTAGAATAAGATAAAATGGCATGCATTTCAGCTGTAATAAATCTTTGTTTTTCATCCGACAATAATTTTTTCAAGACTGCAACAGCAGTAGGCTGTGTCAGAGTGGTCATCGCCAGATCATACACTGTGCTTTCCTCTGCTGGGCTTTTGCTGTTGATTACTTACTTACATTGGCCATCAGCAGAGCAGGACTTGTGTTAGAGCCTTTATAATCTAAGGGGTGTGTGGGGGGGAAGCAGGAGAGTTACATGAGAAGAATGAACAATTAATTCACCCGCAACCAGGATGCAGATCAGTGTAAACAGCATGGCAGTGTAGCGGGGAGCGTAAGCAAGGGCAAAGTTGAGATCATGCTGTCAGTTGTTCAGCTGGGAAATCTCACCTTGTCTTCAGTGAACGTCAAAAATCTCATTGCCTTCGAGAGCTGGGCGCTGAGTCCAGCTGCAGGGTGGCACAGGGAAGTAACGGGTTAAGTGTCTGTGTGCTGGGTGGCCACCAGCAATCCAGCTGTGCTTTCTGTCCGATGCCATACGATTAGTAGGTAACAATTGTTTTCTAAGAAATACCCTTTACATGAAAATTTGTGAACCGAAGTCAGCTCTGGTGTCTGACTTCAAAAGACTTGAAATAAGGATGAGCTTGGCCCTCCATCTGAAAAATAAATTAGAGCAATACTGAATCTTTGTTGGGAACGGTAACCCCGCTTTGAAGGCTCCTGTTTTATGAAAGGTTCTTTGAAGGCATTCATTCACTCTGGAATGAATTCATGCTATTCATTCTGCCAGTCACAGAATAAGATATAATAGCAGTCACTCATGATTGCTGTCATCTATCAACAGTTCATTACATAGCAGTTAGACTGAGGATACAGCATTTGTGAAAAACATTACTATACATCTTGAAAAGAAAAAGGCAGCGACTTCATGTACGAAGATACTTGGCCTGTTTCTCTTCAAGACTGGGTGTTTTGTATCAAATGGCATTGCTGGTACACTGAACAGGTAATACGCCACTGGAAAACAGGGTTACTCCAAGGAATCCATTTGTCCCGGGTGAATATCTGACAGGTTCTGGACCATCTCTCCCCAGCTCCCAGCAGCAATTCTCTGCTCCGTGTAGTGACTCATACCAGCACGGGGATTTCAGCCAAATTTCCTCCGAGTAGGCAGGGAGATGGGAGCTGCCAGTTGGTGTCAGGCATCTCTTTACCAAACAAGTGGGATTCTTTTTGCAGCTAAAATGACTCCTAGTAGTCTGATAGTGCTTGTGGACAAGGGGAACCAAAAGCAGAATGGTTGGATAAGGACCGTTCTTCAGTCATCACCAGGACAACTGCACTGAGTTCAGAACATTAACTGGAAGGGTGTGTGTCTCCCTAAAATCTGATTTTTCTGTTTGTTATTGCACTGTTACAATCTGCTGAGCAGGAGGAAAGGTGACGGGAGGAACCCCCAGACAATAGTCACTCTGTGCACCAATGTATGTTATCTACAAATTAGATTATTTTGCTACAGTTTAGGAATCGTGTATAGATTCATGCACATGATGGGACTGATAACTGTATGGAAAAGACTCTAAAAAGCACTATCTAATGCTTATGTAATCATTTTAATCAGTAGCTCTCGAACAAGATCACTATAGCTATTATCATTTCACAGGCAGGGGAACTAAGAAGAGAGTGACTACATCTGACTCGAGATGCTTTCTTTCGCAATTGGTCAAAAACACCCTTTAAAACAAACCACTAATTGCAATGTGTCCCTCTAAGGTATAGTGGTGCTACAAAGCCGTCGGGCTGGCTGCTCATCTCCCCTGGCCCCTTCTGCTGGATCCTCACCAGCTCAGCTCATCATTCAGCTTCGTACCCCTTACAGTGCAGCCGGGGGGGGGCTGCACGTAGCCCCCACCCCAGTTTACCTGCCTGTAAGATGGGTGCAGGAGTCTTTCTCTGCCCAGCTTGCAGTACGTAAGCACAGTTTGTAGTAAGGTTTGCATTGCTTTATCTTCTCCGTGGATTAAAGAACATGCAAAATGCTAACATACAAGCTAGAATGGACACCTTAGCTGGGAGTATAATTTCTCCCTAGTCTCTGAAGAGTAATTGAGTTAATAACTAGTTAACTACTTGCTAATGTATAATTTTCTCATTTATAGAAGTAAATTGTAATTAACACATATGGCCTACAGATACATGCAGGGAAAAAAATTAATTTTCTCCCTCTTTTCCCAAGTATGGATGGATTAAAATGTCCTGTTTTGTGGGAATTACATTTTAATGAACTCTAATATGCACAGATCCTGTTAACATAGGCTTTTTTATCAGTTCTTTTAATTATGAGGATCGGCTTGAAGCAAAAGAACTGGAAAAGCTTTGGAAAAAAAAAGGAGGTGGTTTTATCCTCACAACTGTATTTAAAAATAAAAGCCTTAGGAAAGTATTCTGGCTTTCTTCTGTTAAATTCTTGGAACCATTATGTTTGTGGTTATCTTTTGAGTCAAAACTTCACAAACATCAGTTAATCCATGTTGTGCAGTTTGAGAAATATTTAAACAGAAATGGAGAGGTAGAGGTAGTGAGAAGAGTGCTCCCTAACCCTGTTACCTCCGGTGTTTGATGTAAAAGGGTCAATACCCAAGGATTTACCAGGGACACTTTTTACATAAGCAACTTTTACTCATACTGAAATTGTGCAAAGCTGCTGTTGTGATTTTGTCTTTTCCCTGCTACCGTTGTTTCCCAAGAGATTCTGATAGCATATATTGTCACTCTATCCAAGCCACAGAGATAGACAAACTTGCTGTCATCTTTTTTTAATTGAGTTTTGCATATGGTGAGAAAAGATCAGCAAAACCTAACCAAATTGGTATAGCTCTTGATCCTGCAAGCACACATCCTGCTGAAGAAAACTCAAAAGCAAAGCACGTTCAGGGAATGCTGTCTAGTTGTTTTTGCATCACTTTATCTTTTGCATGCTTTTTGCTAGTAATAGCAAGCTCTGCAGAGCATGGAATTAGTCTTCTGCACTTTTCCCCATCACAGGCAGTGTTGTTGATTGGTACTGCAATGTAGGCATTGATCTTTGTTTTTTCCTTGGTGGTTTTATTTATTTATTTGTTTGTTTTTCAGTGCGAAAGATCAGTGGGGCTGCTTATTTTCAAAACAGAAAGCCACATCTAAAGGATTTCTGCAGCATTGCTAATAGGCCTTATAAAAAGGATATGTGGAAGATAAGGCTGCCTAAAAGAGCAGCTTTCAGGCAGGTTGGCCTTTTATGGCAAACCTGAGTGTTCAAAGGATTCCTCCCTTTATATGTTTAAAAGGAAAAAATGGCTCTAATGGCCTTTTAATTACAGTGTCATGGCTGTTCTCCAGTGCATCTCATGGAGAAGTTGCTTCTTCCCCAGTCCAGACAAGCCTGAAAAAGTGCTTAACATGCTCCTGCTTTGTTAATATGCAGTATCTGCTTTGCAGATGCAATATTCAGTTTGTGCATGTTGCAAGACAGCCAGGTGACCCAGCTGGACAGGGCTACCCTGATGCAGTTGCAGTTGAATTCATAATTAAGCAAACGGGGTTTAGTATTTCAGCTATTACCTCCAGACCACCGATCACTGAACCGTCCCAGGTCATCACATCATATCGTTTGAGGTTCCCTAACTATGCCGCTGCTCAGTAACTAAGTGCGGGGCTGGTGCTACCTGCTTGTAACGTCCCCTGTAGCCAGCAGGTGTCCCTTCAGGCTCACCAATATTCTGCATCCATCGAAAAGCTGCTAGGCGAGGGCTATTCACAGCAAGGAGTTGGTTTTTTGACCACGCAGGGTAAAACCTCAGAGCCCCCGCGTTTGGCTGAGATCCCAGCGGACAGAAGAAGGGCGCTGTGAGCAAGGAGAGCTCTGCCGCAGAGATGTCTGAAATCAAACACCTCACGTGAACGCGTCCCAAGTTGAGGAAGGTCTTTCCACCTGGAAGGAAGAGGTGATGGCGCAGCTAAAGAGCGTTTCTCTCAGCCTTAGTGTATCATCCTGAGCTGCTCATAGGCTATTTATTTGCTTCCTACCTGTGAAGATTGATAATGTTGGCTTCCTCCCAGGATATCCTGATTTGCTAATGGCTGTGATGGGCTCAGGTACCTTGTAGTCTTTAGAAAACAGGCAGATTTGTCTTTGAAAGTCAAAGCCAAACATGCCTGAAGCGTGCTATCTGAGTTGGTTTGCTAATTTGATGGATATTTTGAAGTTATTTTTAGAGGTGCAGTTTGCGGAGTTTGTTTGGGCGTTAGTTTTAGGAAAACAATTCTAAACGATACCAAAATGCTGCTGAGGTGACCCATGTTCCACAAACCCGAACTAACAGGTTCTGCAGCTGACGCTCAGGATCGGCCTGTGAGTCAAATTACTAGTCTGTAACATTTCTGGTGTGGGTGAGCTGGTTTGGATGTTTTTGTTAATCGTTTAGGAAGTTCTGCTGCTGTGCTGGTCCAGCACTACTCCGAGGTTGGGTGGTGCGGTGGAGAGGCTCCTGGGCCTGCCTCCACTTGTGGCAAAGGAACGGGAGGTCGAGTCCTGGTGCTCCTCGTGTGTCACGATGCATCAGTGTCTCTGGAGTGCTGAAGGAAACCCAAGGGCGGTAGATGCCTAGGACAACATTTTGATTCGTGCTGACTAATAAATGACACAAGACAAGTTTGAAACTACTTTGTCAGACTAGGTGACTGACAGACCTGTGGGAAGCAGCCTCTTCGTTTTCTAGAGGGATGTGTGCAATAATGCACTGAACAGCTTCTGGCTCTGATGTGTAGCGGATTGGCAGCTGGACTTGTAGATTTAGTGGATCTGACTTTGTGTTTTCACTGGAGGTGAGTCTGAGCATAGTCTGACACTGAAAGTGCTTCATTATATCAAATAAAAATACTTCCTGTATGTGTATGTACTGTCTTCACTCCCCAAAACGACTGTAAGATCAGGGTTTAGATGCCATCTGGACCTTGCTCTAAGTAGCATAATTCATCTTCTAGAAAAATAAGTGTCATTGGAAAGAGAGAACCTACATTCTTTTTATTCTTTTGTTTCAAATGTAGGCTTATTTTTTGTGTGCCTGGCATGTAGTGCCTTCTGTTTAAAAGATCTTTTTAGAGGAGTGATAGTAAGCTACAGGTTTTCTTGAACTTCTTTTAATAGACTGGATATAGGTACTTTAACGTTTGGTCTCCAAACAAAATGTCTCTATAAATGATATTTGTCTCTATAAACACAATGCCTAGCATGGCAAGAAGCAATGAACTGTCAGTCTCTCTCCTATGTGACATCTCTCCTCACCCCCACCTCGCACTACAGTTTTGGGGTTACTTACCAAAGAGCAGTGGCAACCATTCCCCATAATGTTGCATTCTGTATGGGTATCTTTACGCCATAGTGTTCTTCCAGACTTGTAAATAAATGCCTCGTTGTCAAGGTGATAGGCGTTTTATGATAGTCACTTGAATAAATAAATATGCTGGGAAATTAAGCCTCCTAAGTTTGCCAGTCGTGGTTAATATTTCTTCTCTGCCTGTTGCTGCTAACATGGAGGGCGTCTGGCAGCGGTCGTGGTGCTACCTTCAGCAGAAGCCTTTGTGTAAAACTGACCTTGTGCCAAGTGCAACGTTGGCCTCAGGTAGCAGAGATGCAGCAGAGGCTTTGGAACTGACGCTGCAGAGATCTGCGCCAGCACCAGGAATTTCAGGGAGAGGTTTAAGAAATCTGTACCTGAATGGAATCAGATTATTTGGTGTGTGCAAATGGTTCTTCATCACCTCAGCAGCAGTGAGGTATCTAAATGTGCTTAAACATCTGGCTTATTGGTCACCGCCTACTTCCCGAGTATTCCTGTTGAATCTTAGGGGCTGAATTACAGTCAGGTTATCACTTCCACGTACATTCTTTCTTGGAGTGAAGGCACCCAGCTAAAAAACACCTCTCAAACAATTTCTCAAGAATTGTTTCACTGGGTTATTCTCTTATTGAATTGAAACACACCAAGGAAATGAGAGCAAGCCTCAGCTTACCATTATGTTTTTGTTAATTTGCCTAGCTAGGAGTGTTCTGTTTCTTCTCAGATGTGTGTTTATGCTTCCCAGGGCTTCTAGACTGCCCTGCATCACAAACAGTGAACTCATCCATATGATGCTGTCATTATCAGACTCGTAATAAATTCCTACCCAGATGGACTCCATTTCTTCTCTTCAAGCCAGAAGCTGATGGAAACTTCTCCCACTGTCAGTAGCATAATGTACAGAAAGAGAAACTTAAAAACATATGATAAGTTGTTACCCTTGTAGACAACCTGTGACCGCTTCTGTCACAAGAGCAATCTGGTCATCTATTCACGTTACGTTAACAGTTGGTGTTTTGATATCTAATTTGTGATTTTTTGTGTTTAAATCTTGACTGCTGTTGACTGCGGAAAACATAATGAGGTTATCTTAAATAATGTTAAAAATCTAAAAAATGATAAATTAAAAATTAATTACAAAGTTAATTAAAATAAACAAATATGAAAACTCAGTGGATACTGGAAACAGTCAGCAAAATGATACTTTCTGCAGCATTTATGCAATGGTAAAATTTACTGGAACTTTGATTTTTTTTTTTCCTTTGTTTTGACAAGCTAACTGCTTTCATTTTTTTATGCTTTTCCCATTGTGTCAGGTACTGCTGAACTACACTGAGAAATGTTTCTTACCCTGCAGAGGTTACAGACTAAATAGACAAGACCAGTACAAAATGAGGCACCAAGTGTCTTGCGTGGGGTCCCACTGCAAATCTGTGACAGGCAGAAATAGAATGTTTATACGTATTTATATATAGGTATATATTTGAAGTTGGACCCCATCCCTCATGCATCTAAAACCTGACCTTTCTCTTTCTTCTTGGCGATTTTAACACTGCCCTAAAACATCACTATGATGCGTATTGTTTCACTGCTGCTCCTTGCCTCATCTTCTACTCGAGTTGTATGTGCTGTGGGGTAATGGTTTATCCTTTGCTATGTATTTTTGCACAGCCTAACATAGTGGTAGTGGCTTCTGCAAAGAGATTTTTTTTTTGTACACGAGGTATGAACAAAGTTTGTTTAGTCCTATGAAGAATGATTTTCATATGTTCATGATGATCATCTCTTACCAACATACAGATTCACACGTGTACACGGTGTAAGAAAGAGAATGGTGGTTTTCCACATCTCCCAGCACAAACCATCAGGCCCAGTTATTCTGAGAGCCACGTGTTGCATGGTTTAGCAGAGTGCTGTAAAGGTCAGTGCTCTGTGGGTTTTGGTGACATTTGTGAATCTGTTGGGATAAGGAGTTAGGCAGCCCTGTGGAGCAACAGAGGCTAGCAGAAGAGGGAAAGTAATTTTTAGAACAGCTTTTGTGTAAGTTTGAACTGATCTGGCTCAGCAAAGATAAACAATTTTGTTTGCTTGAAAAGATTAAATAGAAATAGCACGTCAGTGCAGAGGTCACCGGTTTGACAGGGAGAAGCTGAGACATAGTAAGATATTGTGTAAATTAGTTTTTCTTAATTTGAAGTAACTACAGTCTCTGCTATTTCATGTTACGGCTGTCAGCACCTAGCCCTTGTTTTCCAGTAACCATAGATCTTATCTTTCTCCTTATGCTTATTTAAAGTAGTTTAGAAAGCTAAACCCTTATTAAAACTGAACTGTACCTCTCCTAGGCTGAAGTAAGGATATTCACCCAACGTTTTATACCGCTTTAATTGGTGTGGTTTGATATTACACTTAAATTTGATACAAGACCTGTGTGTACCCTGCGCTGTAGGAAGATCAATCTCATTTGCTCTTTATATCCTCTCATGCAAGTCAGCATATTCTGTTTGTGTTCCTTTTAATATGAAAACATAATAAGATTGTGCATGAGATACAAAGGATCAATTTTTTAACTGGGGGAAGAAGAGGGAAGGAGGGAAATCCATAAAAGCTTTTTTCCAATTTGGAGTTCAAATGGGAATTGGGTGTGTTCTGTGCATGAAAGCTGCCTGCTTCTGCTGCTGCCAGAAAAGGCAGTTAATAAATGAGAATCTTAAAGAATACTTTGGTAGTACTGTGCATACAGCCTTAGGAAAGGTTAATTTTTCAGCGTGTCTCATTGTGGACACGTTTCCCGTACTTATTTGCAATTCTTTTTGCTTCTCTTTCTTCTCTACATTTGTGAACCTCTTTTACACAGAACGTGAACAGAAGGGGAAAATGCAAAAATAAGTTCTTGTGTATTTCTAGGATTTACTCTTTAGGTGTTTTGCCAAGTTTTAGTATATTCTTCATGAAATAATATGATTGCATGTATTCAAGAAAAAAATTTGCGCAAAGAAACTGATTTTAAGTCCTCAGACTGTGTAAGTGAGTAGTAGGAAAAAACCTGCAAGTTAAATGGTCAGTGCAGGAAATAACATCTCACCTCCATTGCTACTTCTCAGTTACGTAAAAGAAGGTAAACCTGGGTTTGGTGAAGTACCATGCGCTTAATCTACGTCTTGTTTGCGTTGCACAGGTCGGTAGTTATGTCCATGGAGCCGTGACGTTTATTGCTTCCTTGGATATAGCACACAGTGGGAAAAGCTCCTACTTCTGCCAAAAAGGATGGGGGTGTGTGGAACGCATGATTCATGGCAAACTACTGCTGCTTAGCATCCTGGTGTGCTTTCCTTTTCCTATTGCTGCTCAACGTCTCAAACCCTATGTATTCATATATATGGAGTTGTATGCCAGTCTCATCCCTCTCCATTTGAATGAAAGGAAACGTTTTTCCGGCTGCCAGGATGAAGCTTCTTCATGAGCTGCTCTGTCATGCCATACTCAGTTACCGTTCTCTCCTTTCAAGGGACTGACAAAAGACACCAGAATGCTTTTAGACTGTCAGAGAGGTAATGTAGGGGATGCTTGAAGTAAGCTCTGAACAAACTAGCTGGCTTCAGCAGTCCAGCTGTGATGGCGCTGTATACGGGCTAGTTTGTTTGGAAAGCTGCAAAGCTGCATTTGGGGCCTCAGACAAGTGATTTGAAAGGAATTCTGGTATCTGTATTGCATGGCAATGACCCTTGTGAACATGAGAAATAAGTCACAAGGTCAGCCAGAGTAAGAAGGTTACCTGTTCGTTTGGGGTAAAGAAGTCAGAGCTCTTAGCAGCTTACCTGGTGTTATTTTATTTTTTTTCCTAAGTTTCCAACAACAAAAAATCAACAGCAACACAGTAATGTGTTGGCTTTTTCCCTCCATTAGTCACCAGAAAGCAAATATCAACAGCCTGTTACAAATTTGGAAGTGGTTCAGGCATGATCTCTCTCTCTATCAAGACATGCACAGTATGCCAAGGGCAAAGCCTGCAAGTAACACTTCATTGCAGATTGCTGTCGTGCAGTGTTCCAAAGAGATTTGCAGATATAGCTAATAAAAGAACTTCCATAAGCCTTTGGTTTCAGATGAGGTGGGGAGGAAAAGAAATGGTAATTGATCACATTTTTCTGTCCATTAGTTGGGGCAATGTACTGCATAAATAACTGGGTTTGGCCTTTTCTCTGCCCTTTGTTAGCAGCAGTAGTCTGCTGTGAAAGATGGGGAGGCAAAGAAGCCAGGACAGTCTAAACAAATAGTAGGAATTGGATTGTTTTCCTTGCAAGGTGCTCATTTGCTGGGGGATCCGCAGAACACGCGGTGTTAAGTGCGGTTGTTTTAACTAACTGTAAATTTACCTGTACTGCGGACTGGAGACTAACACAGAAATCGAAGTGAGGTGAAGGCCACTCGGTTCTGCTTTGGAATTGCTCTGCTGTTGCAGAACGCTTTGGTATGGGATCAATGCTCTTGTGTTTTACTGAGCTGATCAACAGCCTGGAAGGTTTGTAGGGCAGGAGGTGGCGAAGCGGCGGTAGCAGTTAACCTGCTGGGTTTTCATCTTTTTTTGGGGGTCTTGTTTTCCACCTCCCACCCCTAGTTATCATCTTACTTGGATTCCAGTGCTGAATCATAGTGTGTCAGGGTATGTTTATTACAAGGGGTGCTGCTTTAAATGTTTTGTTTCTCTCCCTCTTCTTTACTGCTACCCTAGAGAACCATGTTTCAGGTGGGAAATAATTTCCTGCTGCCTTGTATAAGTAAATGTGAGTGTTGTCTGTAAAGATGCCACAAGAAAACAGAATAGACCTAGGAGAGAAAACAGTACATGAGCTTAATAAATAAATAAATAATAATTTCCTGTTGTGGTTGAAATCAAGACCATAGATTTATGGTTTAGATCAGTGGCAGTTCCACTGGTATTTGTGCTCTGAAGTGGAGCTAGAACATCTTAGCACAACTCTGTTTAAAATCAGTGTGTGAATACAGTTCCTCCGGCTTTGTGGAGCAGGTGCTGGCTGTGCTCTGGTGAAGGCAATTTGGTTGCTTTTTTCAGCCTATGTGCCGTCTGTGGTGAGACTGGGTTCAAAGCTAATACAGCCCATACGTAGTTCATACAGCTCCAGGATTAAATTGTGAAAGGGAAAAAGGAATAAGGCAAGAAATGAAGGAAGTATAAGCAGTCTATACACAGTATTAAGTTAAGTGTTAATGTCAATAAAAATGCAAACCAAAACCAGCCCTGCTGAACTAGGATACCTGTGACCACCCGATATTTCTCTTAAACTTTTCAGAGTCACATTGACGCAGTTGCTACTAACAGTCAGGGTTTTTCCAGTCACTGTTAATTTTAAATGGCTTTAACAGCTCTGGAAGTATTCATGAATTCAGATTTCCTTGCTCTCCTGATCATGTTGCTGGCTTAAAATTCACATTTAATTAACCTCTTTGCCCAAGGCATAAATCAATACTAAAACTCCAAATACTACCCATACTGATAGTGATTTTCATTTGGAGGGAGCCTGCTGAAAATTAGGAATTAAGATGCCTGAAGGAAAGGAGCAAACTAGTTGTGCGGAATGAAGCACAACTAACTTGTAAACTGCAATAATGAATGTCCTTGGATGGGATGCGAAATCCATTCGTTAAGGTTCCCAGGAAAGAAAATGGGAACCAGACTAAGGGGAGCATGATGCTGCGTTCAGGACAAAATTCATTTGAGGGGCTGGACTTAGATTAAAACACAATTGCTCTGTACTTTAGAAGTGCTGAGGTTCCTAGAATGGTACTTCAAGTAGCAACAGCAGAGGGCAAAATAAATGAGAATTCTATGAGTTCGCATGTCTGATATTTCTGTTACAAATATCCTGTATGGTGTTAATTACTCCTTTCTATTACTGCCACCTAGTAACGCTACGATGTATTTTTAGTATAGCAGCTCCTGGGAGTGCAGCTATCGGTGTAACTGCATTGTGAGAGGTATGGGAGACCCCTGATGTGACTAGGTAACACATACAGAAAGCACGTCATGACTAGTTTCCCTAGGGTTGGGGAAATATGATACTCCTTAGCTGTTATACAAATACTCTTGCACCCAAGATAAAAGTGGTTGCAAGTACTGTTACAGAGTCTAAACAACCCATTTAATTTTCATTTTGTTAGCGCATTTTGTGGAAACTTAATTCTTACCGAGTGATTAGCAGAAGGGGTTCCTATCTTTTTATATTTCAAGAATAATTTCTACATAGTTCTGATTTTTTTACTCTAAATTTCAACGTCAGATTTATTTGCACAATTAGTTTGCTAAAGATGAACCTGGGGGGAGAAAGGGGGCTCCGTTACCGCAGTGAGTTTAAAATTCTCCTTGATCTATTGCTAAACCTTGAGTACCCCCTGAAACAATAATGAATGATAATTGAATAAATAATTAATTATTATCTGGGATTTAATGAGATGATGAGGTAGTAGAATGAGGTTGTTTACTGAGATATGGTAGTTGTCATACCTGCTGTAGTCAGTATTATTTTGCCTGAAGTATTCAAATCTTTGTGTTCTAAAAATGTAAGAGCTGCTTTCTGTGCTGGTGAATCAACTGCATTTTGCAAATGAGCTGTCAACTAAGCAATCTCAAAGCACTTTAGGCTACGTTTCAGGAGGATATTCTTTTATATTCTTTCCTGTAAATATGTGAGGTGAATATTGGCTTTACTCACAGTATATACATAGGAGTCTTAAATCAATTTGAGTCTCGAACAGTAGTGATGGACAATCTCTTGGAAGCGAGCATGCCTACACAGGAGGTTATGTTTGCATTATGGCTCTCGAGGTTTCTCCAGCTTTAGTACAGAGGATTTTTTTCAATTTAGCAACTAATGAAATGGAACCTTTGTAGAATTTGAAGTTTTCTTAGAGCAAGGGACCTAATTTCCCTCTGTCAGATAGTTATAAAGCAAGGACAACTTGTTTTTTGAGGGTATATGACATCTTTATTCCAATGTGCTAACACTGAGTGCAAAGACCGAATCAGAATTTGTTGAAAGTTAAATTCAGCTGCAGTGTTGTTCTTGAATTCATTTATACCAGGAAGGCATGGGGTATTCTCTTAGCAAAACCATATCACTGTAAAGCTTTTTTGTTGATGTTGTTTTGAGTGGTGAAATCACATAGGGAATCACTTCAAGGATAGTCCTGCAAGGGCTTTGAGGGCTCTGTTGTCAGCTTTGCACTTGTTTGTAGATGTTATTGCAGGTGGACCTTTGATTTGCAGTAAATGCAAATCTGCATACTTGAACCTTCAGACTACTTGAATTACACACCTCATTTCACCGGAATCAAGTGGTTGGTATATCTTCAGCAGAGCCATTAAATAAAGTCTTGGCTCAGCAAAGTATTTAACCATGTGGTTAAAAGCTCAGCACACTCTTAAGTCCCTCGATACTTGAGGACCTTCAGGCAAAATTATGTCATCAATTATACACATGTTACTTCCTTGGCTATAATGGGATTGCTCAGGTGTAATGAAAGCAAAAAGGGGCAAAACCAAGGCTGTTCTGTGTAGTTTTGTTCATTTGGCTCTTCACTGATTTCAGATGTTCTGGTACAAAAACTTGGAACAGAGTACAGGTTCAGGTTATGTTAGCTCTGCTTATTTCTAATACTCAGATTGGACAAAGTCTTTAGGTCTTGAAATACAAAGCTGAGTTTATATGACTGTAAATAAGGAGCAGAGAGGGGACCACACCATGCTTAGGACGTGCTTAGCTTATCAGGAATCAGAGTACCAATAACTATGGAACCTCACAGTGCTCTTTGCTCAGTCACTGCTCAGTGTGGCCCATTGTTATTGTAAATGGAGCTCCCTTTTCCAACACTTAGAAGCCTAAAAAATAAGTTTGCAGAGATAGTTTGAGGTCAGTCAGGTAGGAGTAAAGAAATTTGCATCATTTCTGTATTTTGCATGCAAAATATATTATAGGGTTTTATCAGAGCTTCCCTTATGTGCTTGCAGCTGCAGAGCTGCACAGTGCATTCGCATATGATAGCCATCACTTCAGGCTCTATTTCACCTTGTCACATCCCATTTATAAACTGAGGTTTTTAATAGGACAACAGGCAGTCACTGAAGAGGGAAGGCCTTAGAAAATAAATAAAGACTGAGGAAGTCAGAGATCATTAAAGCTGACACCACCTCACATGTTCATTAATTATGAATCTATTTGGAAGAGCTTTGTTAAACTGCTGGCAGATGCGTGCGACACAGTTTTTGACTCAGCCCTTGGAACACCTAAGCTAGGGGAACCCAGAAGTGAAATTCATCCCTAGGGTATTTAAGGTCAGGTCTGTATTCAGCCTAAGGTTTGCTTAAGTTTAGTTAAGGCTGCAGTTCTGGCCAAGTGGGCTTCCTCTACAAACGTTCCTTCAAGGTGCTTTCTTTATGCAGAAGAGAATTTCATTCCATATGGAAGATGATCTCTTTGCCCTGCTGTCGCATGGCCTGTGCCATCTGCAGCTTTTACACAGGATGTACTGTGGTTTTCCTAATAAAATCCCAGCTAGTTCCTTGCATATTTTATATAGACAACAATACATAAATGAATGTTCTGGTAACCACACATATTATGAGGAAATTTAATTTGTTTTGACTGCTGTTCTTTAGTAAGCAAAGGGGTAAAGGAAGGATGATACCTCTGTGTATCCATACCTACTCACGCGTCCTACACATTGCTCTGCTTTTGTTCCTGAAGGTATCGCACTCAGTTTTGTCTGTTCTCTGCTGTTTCTTCATAGGTGTCTACAGGATTTCCAAAGAAAAACATCATCCTGACATGGACCACATTCAACTTCTGTTCCTCCCAAGGAAGACACCAGGCATCCCACAG
>CM021752.1:3790397-3862909 GCA_011075105.1 Heteronetta atricapilla | reverse complement strand
TCCATCCCCAAGCTGGTATCCGTCCCCAAATCCGCATCCATCCCCAAATCCGAGCATTTTGGGGATGTCGCTTGTGGCACCCAAGGCTGAGCCGTGTCTCCTCCCTGCCAAAAGCTCTTCCTTGCTTGTCCCCGTGAAATAATATCGCAATCAAGTGCCTGCCCAGATTTACACCGGGGCGATCACGGCTCCTGATGCAATGTCACCCGGGTTTATGGAGATGCTGCTGATGTGGACCAGTGAGCACGGTGACAGCAGCGCGGTGCCAGGAAGCTTCGCGGGGCTGCTCCTGATTTACATCCCTGATTCCACTTAATCTGAGGTGCAGCCGGTGCAATCCAAGTCAAAAGCAGTTTATACCAATGTGGCAAAAATTTGGCCCGTAAATTTTCCTTGGAGCACAAGGATTTTGAGCACGCCTGCCCTAGATTAAGCCGTGTCCTTGTCAGTCTTGAACTGGAGAGGAAATAAATCCCTCTCTCTTTCTTTTGCCTGCCCTACCTGGTCAGACCCAAGCCCTGCCTCTGCTCGGGCTCACCCGTAGTGGGTGGCAGAAGTGTCATTAGCGTTAATTGCTGCTCATACAGAAGGGAAACTGAGGCTGGGAGAGAGACAGGGAGGGCCCGAGGCTGCTGCAGAGCCCAGAAATCAGCCAGGGGGAATAAAAACTGCTCTAGCAGGGGCAGTGCCCGAGAGCATCACACCGCTGCAGCCACGATCCTAGGGGGCTGGCAGCAAGTGTAATTAAAGGATTCGTTACCAGCCGTGCCAGTGCCCCTGGAGGGAGGGTTCTGGTGGCTGATACCTGCGTGTGCTGTGGGTGCCGGGAGGTGCTTCATTAGTGTGGGGCACTAACGAAGCGCCCTCCTCCTCCTCCTGTCCCTCTGTGCCCCATCCCATTGGGATTTGCTTTGTCCCCTTTGGGACCGGGCTGGTGCGCATGGGAAGAGTCTTGGTGAGAGGGCAGTGGGCACGCATGGGGCACAGATAAATCCAGGGATAAATGTGGGGATGGTGGGCTCGTGGCACAGGAATGGTTGCCCAGATTGCTTAACAGGTTGCCCAGAGAGGTTGTGGTTGCCCCATTCCTGAAGATGTTCAAGGCCAGGCTGGATGGGGCCCTAGACAACCTGATCTGGTGAGTGGCAGCCCTGCCTAGGGCAGGGGGTTGGAACTTGATGACCTTTAGGGTCCCTTCCAACCCCAATCATTCTATAATTCTGTGATTTACAAAGGGTTTCTGCCTGGTGCCAGCTCCTCCCCTGTCCTCCCGGCCCCACGTGTCCTGACTCGGGCTGAACAAATCCATCCAATTGATTTTCTCAAAATGTGATGCGCACACAAAAACCAACGTGTGTAAAATATGTCGGTGTTTGGGGGGGGAACAATCGCTCTTCTTGCCTGCCCCCAAAAATCAATTGTAGGAGCTTATGTAAAAATACAATGGCACTAAACTCCAAATAATTAGGTGATTGTGCTAAGCGAACATCTTATTTAAAAATGGCTCAGCAGCACATGTCTGTGAGACACAATCTAATCAGAACAAACCAGGAAATGTAGCAGTTTCCAGGTGAGTAAGCTGAAATGCCAAAGTCTTTGTATGAAAGGGAGGGGAAAAAAAAATAGGGATGGAAATGACAAGGGAAGGAAAGGAGAGGAATCAGCTACACAGGCAGGAGTAATTGCAACACATTGCCATCATTATTTCTGAGCAGCAGCACAGCAAAAAGAATGAGGAGAAAACATGAAATTAAATCAAATATGATTACCGAACAAATAGAAAAGGACCAGCTATTTTTATTTTATTTTATTTTATTTTTTTTTGCGGCACGTGTTTGGGATTGAGGAGTTGGCTGGAGAGGAGGCGGGGGTGGGACAGGGAGCTGGGACTGTCTCAGTTCTGCTGGGGCCGTGCTGGAGCAGCCAAGCCCTTCAGGTAGGGAAGGAGCAGGGAGAACAGGTGGGAATCTGAAGCCTGAAAAAAATGCTTTTCATCCCATTCTCATGCAAATGTCACAGCAATGAAGAACAAGGAAGTTCAGCACAGGTACCAGGGCATAATTGCTTTGGAACAGATTGCTTTTTGGAAAAACAAAACCCACTCCTTTTCTTTTTTCTTTAATTTTGAGCTCCCCGGTGCACCAGCTGCTCCTTCACCCCCTGGTGTTTGCTGTGCGGTGCTCCTGTCCCCGCGAGGTCTTCACCCCCTTGCCTTGCTCTTGGAGATCCCTCCTGGTCTGTGATGTTCAGTGCATGGGAAACGAGGTGTCACATCCGCAGGGAGTGACCCTAACCCTAAATGTGAGTGACCCTAACCCTAATGATGACCCATGAGCAGAGCCAGCTCACGTGCATGCACAAGGACAGGCAGGAGCCATCTGCAAGAGCATGGACAGCACAGGAGCAGATTTCAAAGCAGCTTTGCAGAGCCGTGCCTTTGGAGAGGCTCCTTGAGCAGGAGCGTTGACACGAGTGCTTGCTAAGACCCCCAGACCTCATCTCCCCGCTGCTCCCTCCAGATGTGTATGTCTTAGCCTGCGTGTGCTGAGCCCGGGTGTCTCCAAGCTGGGAAGGTTTGGTGGAGTGTAAAGGTGCAGGCTCAGTAAAAATATAGAGCAGGATAAAAGCCAACCCTGTAGGTGATGTGGGCATGAACATATGGTGGCGTGGGGGAAATTTCAAGCATGCTGCCATGAAAATGGGCACTGCCACTTTTGGGGCAGCTTTTAGCCATAACCAAGACTCGATGCACCCATGTGGGATGGGAAAGGGAAGGATCCCGCCTGAGCTGCCAGAGCAGGCACCGTGTCAGTGGTGCAACAGAGGTTTTAATTTACTTATTTTCGACCATAAATAGCCAAAAAAGAATTGATCCCATTTCCAGTTGAAATGGGCAAACCATAATATTGATGGTTTGCAACGGATTCAGGATGAATTGAATTCCTCCACCAGCCAGAATCCCTCTTTTAACAGCAGATATATCGAAGCCATAAATTCCCGAGGACAGGATTGGTATGCAACAGCATAATATATCTCCTATTCAATCTTTTATACATTATGCTTTGTCCTGCATTTGGCTAGAAATATTTATGGACTGGGAGATGCTCTTTGAAGAAGTATCTGCCCTAAGGGTTCTCCTGCTGGCCGTGCTCGGTGGCCTTGGGTTATTCGAAGGGATGTTGCGGAGATGTGTGCCTGTGCTGGTATGCAGGGGACATGGATCCAAGGATGCAAAACTTTTAATATTCAACGTCCACTTGATTCAGGTTTGGTTTCTGACCCTGAGGATGCCTGGAGCAAGTCAGTGTGCTTCGCAGCCTCTCTTGTTTCCCCAAACCCCAAATAATGGCTGTATGGCACGAGACACCCCGGGACACCAGCAAGTCCCTGCCTCTCCTCTCTGCAGGCACAGCAGGGGACTTCAAAACTCATTTTGCTGGATTTTTCTGCGGGTTTCTTTCTCTGCTGTGAAAGGGAAAAACACCGAGGAAATGCACTTTAAATCTGTAAACAAAAAGAGGAATTCTCCCGAATCATAATTTCCTTTCATGTGGCTCTGCCTTTAGGCTCCTGGCTGGCAAAATTAAAGAAATACAATTAAACTGGAGCTGGCTCCCCAGTGCCTCTGTGCAAACTAAGGAAAAATACTACTGGCACACGTGGCTAGACTACCAGAAAAAGCACCCATAACTTAGCTGCTTTAATTTAAGCCTCTATTCACATCCCCGTCAGCAGCCAGGAACTGCTCCCATCTGCTGCTGCTCCAGAGTCTTGCATGAAGTGCGCTGGCAGGTCTCACCTCCGTTCCTCATGGGCAGGTGCCAGCGAGCTAAAAATACAGCCCAAAATGACCCGCTTCTTGGCAGCCTCCTGGAAGCCTGAGAGAGGCAGCAAGCTGGGCTCTGGCACGGAGCAGGGCTCCGTTTTTCATTGGAAAAGGTGCTTTTCCATCACATCCACCGAGGCACCTGGCTCACGAAGTCTTCTTGCACGGGTAAGGCTGGCTCCTAACAGAAACGTCCAGATGTCTCCGGGATGTCCTGGGCTTGGCAAGGTGATTGCAACATGTGAGCGGTGCTGCAGAGGAGCTGAGCAGAAATGAACGTCTCCATCCCATGGGAAGTTTGGATGCACTACTTGGTGCTCCATAAAAAATTGAAATATCTTCCCTCTTTCCAGAAATAAAAGCAGCCCGTGTACTGAACGGCGGTTCTGGTAGGACTCTGCTTGCCCACGTTGGCATTGCCCTGCAGAGACATCAGCCCTCCCAGTTTTGGGTTCCTGGCCAAAAATCGGTGCATTTTGCATTGATCGGTGCAAATCCTGCCCGGGATGTTGTCCTCCCACCTTGTGCTGCGCATCCCATGCACCCCAACTGATAAATCAGCAGCTGGTCCCCTTGGTCCTGGGCAAAAATGTGCCAAGAAAAGTCAGAGGCAAGCAAAGAACTCAAAGCCCATCTCCCTGACTTCTGGAGAGGGCTTTATCTCATTAAAACAAACGAGCAGATGACTGTTGCCTGTGTCGACAGGGGGACTGCGCTTCACGATTACACTTTATAAACCCCAAGCTGTTCACTGCCTTGGCAGATAAGTTCAGCTTTTAAGAGGAGGAGATAGAGTCGGGGGTTTGTACATTTAATAGACTCCTCGTGCGTGCATGCGGCTGGGTGATAACACCATGAGCCCAAGCTGCAGGTGAGGCTGCAGCGTCTGCATCACAAAGGGATGCGGCCACCCCTGCTTGTCCCTCCAGGACACGTCCCAAAAAGTGATGGCAGGGCAAAGGGAACCCCTCTGCAAAGGGGTTCCTGGGGTTTCTGAGCCTCCTCGTCCGCACCCAACCTCTTCCCAAAGCTGCTTCCAGGGTTCCTCTCCCCACTACCAGATGTAATGGATGCACACAACGTAAAACACATCTTAATCAATGTGAGAGATTCTGCTTAAAACCCAATGATTTTGATCTGGAGCCTGACAACGTGGTAATTTATATGCAGCACAGCATAACCAAAGAGCTTGTTATGCAAACACAGACCACTGATTTGACAAATCTCCTGGAAACAGAATTAATGTCTGTATTCTGTGAAAAGATGTAATTTATTTTAATATTTTAAAGACAGAAAATTATATATGCGTACATATGTGTGTATAAATAGAGCCAAACAGAAAAATAAACACATATGCACATGCATCCCTATCCATTTACAAATATTTCAGTGCAGCCATGTGAACAGTGCGGAGAGGGATGGAGGGATGGAGGGATGGACAGATGGATGGACAGCTATTTAGTGGATGTAGATCATCCTGTTTCAACTGATGTCGACAGCATTATGTTGATTTACACCGGTTTCAGATGTGGCCAAAAGCAGGCAGTTAATTAGATCCATACTGATAATCTGGCTCTCCTGAAATGCAGAGAGACGCTGGTATTACCCAGCGAAGGGACCGGCCCTTGAACACAATTGCTGCAGACTTTGTGCCACGGCGCTCAGCGGCACGATGCTGAATTGGAAATGACCTCCTGATTATCAGAGCCATCTCTCGCTGTGCTTATTTATGGGCGGCAATAATATTAGCGTAATATTATTGTTGTCCTTTTTGCAGACCGTGCTTTATTTATGGTGATGAGGCAGGAAACACAGTCTGCATAATTGAGGTTTTGATGGAACGAAACATATGTGAGAAATTTCTTAATTTGATTTCAGAGGCGCACGCACACACACACACACACACCGCTCGCTACCCAGTCTCCTTATCTTCCCTCCTATTTGTCTTTATCCATATGGACACATCCATTTATCTATCGCTCTGTTCCTTCTGAGGCTCCTGCTTCCACAGGATCCAGTTCTTTGCTGTTTATGGAGGAGGCAGAAACGCTGCCGAGAGCACAGACGGGCAGGAAAGGCAGCTCCTGCAGGGGAGGCTGAACGTGGGCACGGAGGGGCGAGAGGAAGCTGGGGAGGAGAAAGACACCTCTGGAAAAAAAAAAAAGGGGGAAGAACAGAGAAAAAAGATTTTGTTTTTCAAAGTTTTGTTTTCAAAGTTTGGGGCGTTGAGATAATGCTTGGGAAACGCGCCGCCCTGCGAGGATGCAACCTGGCAGCGCACACCGGAGGCAACCAACGCCGCCTGGGTGTCTTATACCATTTGCATGTCTTTTAACGACCTCCCCATGCTGTTCGATTATCGATAGGCGTACAGGAGCCTTCGGACAGACGGGGATGGGGTCGATTCCTGCAGTCTCTGGGCAGCTCACCCCGCCGGGGCCGGCTGCTCGCAGGGACGCAGCTCATGGCAGCGCCCGTCGATACGGGAGCACTTCCTTCCCCGGTCGAGAAGGTGAATCAATGGGCAGCCATCGATCACTCTCCTCGTGTCCTGAGCCCCAGCTTGCCTTCTTTCCCCCTGCTCCCCCGACCCCATCCTTATTAACCAGCCAGGCAGCCCCCCCTTGCATGGCAGGCTTTGCCCTGTGCGTGTTCAGCTTCCTACGGGCAACGCTATCTACATATTGTGCAAGCAGCAGAGGCTGTAGGAAACTAATTAAGCATTCTGTCCTCCTTTTGCCTCAAAGATGCTATGCAAAACCAAAGCCTATTGAATGTTCAAGCAGAATTCTTATTAATTTTATGGGGGAGATAGGAGAATAATTGCCTGGAAACCTGGTTTAAAGAATGGAAACAGACTGTCTCTTCTTTCTTACTTAATTTGTATTGACTTCTTCATTTTTATTTTTGGGAGCTGAATACGCGGAGTGTGATTTTCAGTGCTTTAAAATGTGTATTATGTCCCCACTTGAGGAGCTGCTGTGAAGTGGGCTAGACGACAGAAAACGCGCCGCAGCGAACGCAAGCAAAATAGTGACAATAATAATAAGAAGGCAAATGACAGGGCTGTCGCCGCGCCGTGCACCGCGGCACCAACGCTTCCCAAAGGCTCCCCGAGTGCCCCAGCTGCTGGGGATCACCTTCGGCAGCCCGAGGTGTGCTTGCACACGTGTGTGGCAGCTTCTTGTCATGCTAAGGTCAATTAATGCTAATTGTGGTGGTGCGAGTTTGTGTGAAGCCCCCTGGCTGCCTCCTGTGATGGGCACAGGTTTCGGGGGGCTCCACTCCTGGTGTCGCAGCACGGAGACCTTGCCCCTGGAGATCCTGCTGTGAATCTCCCCAGACAGCACCTTCCTTGAAGAGGGATGGAAAAACCCTTAGCTGGAAACAAGCAGGGCAGGGAGATGCCCAGCACGAAGCAGCAGGGCAGGAGGGATGGGGAGGCACGGAGCAGCTCAGCACCTTTCCTTTTGCACGTGGCTGCTGCTTGCACCCCCGGTCCCGTTACCCAGGACTGGGATTTGCCCTGGCACCAGCAGACCGTGCCCAGGACCGATGGGCAGGAGCTGTGCAGGGATTTGGGGTATTACAGCCCAAATCCTCCACATCAGCCCCTGGTCCCGCAGAGCTCCCAGCCCCGCAAACGCGCCGGGCGCCCCGCTCCTCTGTGCCCCTTCCTCTCCTCGTTCTCCCGTGCAGGAAGATTGGCAGTGACCTTTAAATGTCATTTCCAAATGCCAGCCCCGGCTAAGTGGCTACAAAACGCGGTGTTTGTGCTCGATTATGGGGAGCGATGGGCCCGAACCGCTCACCTCCTGCCAGGAGCAGGACAGGGGCGCTGCAAAAAGCAAAGGGCCCCTTGGGCGCTCCGTGGCCGCGCTCCCTCCACCGTCACTAAAGATGCACAGGGACCACCCCGGACCCTCATCCTGCCTCCCCGTGCAGAAGACAGCCCAGTACACCCAGGGATTTATTTTTTTTTCCCCCTTTCTGCTTGCACACAGTGCATTAGCAACCACTTGAGAACGGGGATGAGTTTCCACGTGGGAGACCAAGCGTGGCTAAGAAGGGCCGGGGCTCGCAGCAACGTGGACCTCAGCCCAGCCACCGCACTCCAGGGGTTTGCAGAGCCCCTGCTCCTCATTGCCCTGTGCCCACCGAGGGCCTGGGGGTGCAGACGGTGCTCCCTGGGCCAGAAAGCAGTGGCTGCTGGGGTCACCAAGCAGGGATCAGGGCTCCCCTGGTGCTGAGCCCCCTGCTCCTGCCCCAGCCGGTGGCACGCAGCAAGTCAGACAGCGTGATGTGCCCCGCTTCTTCATCGCTTTTAACTCATTAAAATGAGTTAGCAGATAAAATAAATAAATAATCCTCAACGTGATGTTCTATTTCAAACGCATCGCAGTGTTCTTAACGTGCTCCTGAGCGTGCGTCTCGAATTAAACCTGGCCAAGGGAGGGGGGTGGGGGGGAGAAAATCATTCAATATTTAGTTTTCCATTGATCCAAACTCGTGGTGAACGCGCTGTTCCCGCGTGGTTTGCACTGAGGGAGCTTCTGCGGGCAAGGGGGGGAGGCTCAGCATCCCACAGGGCTGCTCAGGACCCCGGCCCTGCCAGCAGAGCCCATCCCAGGCAGGATGAAGGCGCTGCTCTTAGATCGAGTGGAATAAAAGCGCCGGGGCCACCGCTGCAATCGCTGCCACGCTGCCACCGTCAGCGCTACCCGGAGCGAGATAGCTACCAGAGGCAGGCGAAAGGCTCTGGCTACACAAATTGTATTTCCCTAGGCGGCAGATTAATTAAAACTATCAAGTGTTCCCAGCTTTTTGAAATTAACTTTGAAAGTGTTCCGATTAAAAAAAAAAAAAAGTAGGGAGTTAAAAAAAAAAAAAAAGCCTGAATATATATATGTATTTTAATTCCTTTTCTTCTCTCTTGAGCACAAGGAAAGAGCAGAGAAAAGACGGCAGATTTCCCCCCCGGCCTGTTTGCAGCGCACATCCCACGGGGAGCCGAGCCACTAATGTGAATGGGAGGCCTCCGGTTCAGTGCTGGTTTAGGGTCAAGCTCCCCTCGTGCTGGGGTCTGCAGGGCTGGCGTGGGCAGAGCGGGGTTTGTGGGCTCTCCTAAGGCGATTCCTCTGCTTTCTCTCCTCTGTCTCTCCCTGGCTGTCCTCACGGTCCCCGCTAAGGGCAGGAGCAGGGATGGGAGGCAGTCAAAGCCCCGGCCACGACGTCCCCCTCGCTGCCGTAACCCACAGCATCTGGCTCGCAGCTGCTCCGCTCCTCCTTGCTCCTCGTGCAGGTGCGGGGCTGCCAACAAAAAGCCTCTGAGCAGCCGGCGGAGGCAGGAGGCGATGCTCGGGCTGCAGCTGCCACGGGTCCGCGTGGCAGCAAGGAGAGCACCGAGGGAAGCAGGGAGGGTTTCTAACCAAGGAGGACGCGGCTCCATCCCGTGCTGCTCATGCATAATGGAAAGGGTTTGGGGATGGAGGCGACACCTGATATAAACAAGAGGCGATGGTGAAATAAATAAACGGGGGGGGGAGAAAATCCTGCGTGCCAGGCACTGGGGACTATCAGGAAGAATCACGCTCAGTGCGGGATGAAGAGGCTGTGCCAAATATACGGGAGCTGGCCGCCCGCGGGGATGGCTCGGTGATCTAAGAGAGCAATCGGAGAGACGGCGCCGCGTTCCCTGCGGACGGAGGTTTATTTCCCAGCAGGTTGAGCCGCGTGGTAGGTAAATTACGCTCCGCCGTACTTCCTCAGGTCTTATTTCATGGCCCAGCGATGATTGCGCTACTGATCTTCCGAAGGGGGTTGTTCTGGGCTGGAGAGGCCTTGTAAATAAGGACGGGGAAACCTTCCGGAGGAGATAATAGGCAAGCAGGCTGTACAGGCAGCCTGTCCTAGGGTATATAGGGTGAGCTACAGGTGTGCTGCCCCCCTGCCAGTGGTCCTAGGGTCTTCTGCCTGCACCAGCAACACACACACCCCGAACTGCCCCAGTGCTGGCATGCTGCCTTTGAGGAGCTAACCCAACACAAGATGGGAGCGGCAGAAGCAGCCCCGCAATCCCAAAGGGTCCCGGATCAACCCTAATTACTCTTCAAATGGCTTCTAATCACCTTGCTCTCTCTGCCCCTGCTGCTGAGGTGCTGGAAGGAAGAAACGACTGCAAAACCTCCTTCCCAGTTCTCCCAGTTCGACTGGTGGAGAACAGACAGCGCAGGTCCCTGGTGGAGGGTCTGTCCTCCAGCGCAGCGACCGCAGTCTCCACGGTCCCGTAGGAAGCCCTGAGACCAGCCACAAATGTGTCCTGTTCCCCAGCGCAACCCTTCCATTAGTTTATAAAAGCATTTAAATAAAAATCAATCAGATGCTTTTTATTCGCTATTTTTTCCCCCCATCTGCAGCAAGCCCTTGCCAAGATCAGCACAAACCTCCCATCCCGGTGCCAGGGCTGGGCCAGAGGGGACCAGAGGGGACAGATGCCAGGGTGGCACGGGGACAAAACCTGCCGGGGACTGGTGGCAGAGCCCTCGGGGACCGTGCTGAGCAGCCCGATGTAAAACACAACATTAGCACAAAGCCCGCTCAAGCGCGTTCTCTCGATTACCTTGGAATTATAATTACACCGGCCCTTAATATCCCCACATCCGAGTAATTACAGCAGGCTTACAGCCTCCAGCCGCGGCCTGATATTAACTTTTAATCAGCTCGCCTTCGTGCCGGGGAAGGGATGGCTGCGGCGAGGGGGGTCCTGCGCTCCCAGCACCTTTGGGAATGGAAAACCTTCGACAACGTGCAAGCACCTGGGGGTGTCAGCTCCCTGTCCCCATGCCCATCAGTGCCACGGCCTCTCCCAGCAGCTTTTCTGCTTAAATAAACCTCGTTTTGCTCTGCTGCAGGGCGGTGAATCCATCCTGGGGGTGGGAGGTGAAAGCCAAGCCCCCGGTGCCCACCTGCAGGCAGCCCCCGGATTGCAGGGAAACGAGGAAATTCACAAATCAGCGGCGGGGATGGGCAGCGAGAAGGGGAAAAACCCACCTCGGAGAGCACAAAAAGCTCTCCCGAGAGGCCCCGTTTCAAAGACGTTTTTAATTAACTCTGCATTTCACCGGAGCTCTGCAGCAGAATTACTGTGCGTTAAACAAATACCAGTTGATTACCGGGAACATATTTACCCAGCCTTAAGTACCGCGGGTCACCGGCGGGCTCCTGCTCTGCACACTTGTTCCTGAGCACTCGCTTATTTGCTTTACACCCTCTGATGCTGCAAGGGGGAGGGCAGAGCATCCCCTCAGCTCCCCCCCTAAATATTGGGGAGGCTGGAAATAACTCGAGGTAAGAGGAGCACAAAGGGTTCCCTCCTCCCCGCTCCCTTGCGCCGCTGGACGTGGGGATTAGTGGGAGCACGAGGGGCAGCCCAGTGGTCTGCCTCAGACCATGGTGCATTCATCAAGTCGGCAGGCGGAGCACGGGTCTCCCTCCATTGCTGGGAGACTTTTTGGTTTTTAAGCCAAAAAAAAACCCCGCTGGATTTTATTAGGGTGAATATATACATATATGAGCCAGCGCTTGTGTATTAATGGCAAATAGTTGCAAGCCGAGCTTGGTTGTGGGCACAAGAGAGCGGGCAAATGGCTAAATGCAGTGATTTCTGCCCATATTGCGCCATTCCCCCACGTCCTCCAGGTACGTCATGGCGTGGGCACAGGAACGGGGTCAAACCCATTGTCTGTATCCCAAAAAGGGGCTCTGGGCGCAGGTGCAGGAAGGCAGATGGGGGTCCCTCGGAGGGACCCCGTTGTCCCCAGGGGCCGGCAGCGCAGGGCAAAGCCCCGAGGCCCCGGGTGACTGCAGAGAACAGGAGCTGGGTTTTGTGGCTCTCAGCTGTGTCCTCTTAAAAATGAATTCATGGCTCCTGCCTGCCTGGGCCATCATTTCGCGAGGTTTATGCACAAACCACATACGAGTAGACTGGAAACATAAAATTATATAGGGCAGTTAATTGAAAAACTGCCTGCGCCGCACACAATAATTGACATTAAGTGTTGTTTGGAGCTGGAAAGCGCTCGGTACGAAACAGGCTCGGTGGTACCATCACAGCGCCGAGCAGCTCCAGAAGAAGCCACCCCTCCGTGGGTCCTGGGACAAGGCAGTGACTGCTCCTGGGCTTGGGATTTGCTCTCTCGGCAGGGATGGAGGCATCTGCCTCGGGAGCCAAGGTCGAACGTGCTGATGGCGTTGTCCGCTGCCTTATTAGCCACATCAAGCACCCATAATTTATGGGCGTTTTTTCCAAAGGGGAGCTCTCGGTGTATTTATTTGGCTGCTGATGTACAGCCGAGCTGCGCGCACGAGCTTACTGAGCCTTGCCAACTTTCGACCATCCCTTCGATCTGTATAGGTTTCCCCCCCATGAATATTTAGCTCTGTCTCAGAAGATGGGTTTTTACCAGTAAACCCTCCAGCTCCCTGGGAGGATGGAGTTTTAGCTGCCACCAGCTCCAGCTGAAGCAGCATCCCCTCAGTTCTCCCCGGGGAATCCCTGCAGGACCGCCAGGGCTGAGGGAAGGAGGACAGGGCATGGGGCTCAGCCCTCCTAGCTGCGGCTCGCTCGTTTATCTGGGCAATGATAATTTGGCTTTAAATATTTATAGCGCTTCCGAACGTACTGGGAAGCGTGCTGCATGCACCCTGCGGAGAGGATGAAGCCTCTGTGAGCTCCCTGCAAATATCCTCGTCTCTCCGCTGCTAAATCTTTGATGAGAATCGGAGGAGAAGGGGGATGCGCCTGGGGGCAGGGGGACCCCTGGGGACTGCACCCAGCCCTTGGGGCTTGGGGATGGGGTTGGGTGGGCTCTGCCAGCCCCCATCCGTGGCACCAGCCCGGCTGGATGGGCAGAAGCCCGCAGCGAGGAGGAGGCCGTGATGCTTTCTGAGCAGCCGAGAAGAGAAGGTATTTAATCAGTGACTAGTTAGACTTCAGGGCTGACTTCATTTACCATTACGGTGCGACATAAAACTTTAACAGCTTTAATGAAAAAAAAAACACCCCACGATCCCGTTTTCCGCCCCTCTGAGTGCCGGTAATAAATCTGCAAATGGGGAATTTATCATCTCTTGGTAGAGGCATCCCTTCCCCGCCGGCTCCAGGGAATCCCTCGTCACTGGGTGTCCCCGGCGCCTGGGGACTCCCTGCCATCAATTCCTGGTGCTCCTTGGGTGCCCTCAGGGCATGGGGAGCTCAGCCCCAACCTTCAGCCCGGCGTAAACGATTGCTAATAACGAATCGATAATGATAATAAGAGCCTGCAGGGCAGCTTTGCTGTGGGAGGGATCTTATTGATAGGATGGTATCAGATCTGCTGTCTTTGGGGGGCTTGGAAGCACAAAGTGCTGCTGCAGGTGAGCTCCGGGGGGGTCCCAGGGTGTCCCCTGGGGATGTTGGACCCCAGGAGCCACCGAATTTGGAGCCCGTCCTCGTCCCTCGCCCGGCACCTGATGCGGCTGCGTAATCAGCCCAGCGAGGGACACGGGCAATTTTGCAGGGAAAATAAAAACGTATCTATAATTAATGATCCTCCAAGAACACGCGGCCCCTTATTAATGTAGCAATTTGCTGAAACATAATTTATGAGACGCTGAGCTTAATCATCGACAAGATCCCGAGTCAGGCACCCGGGAAGGGAGGGAAGGGGGAGTCGCCTGCCGTGATTGCACATTCAGAGGACACTTGTAACATCCAGCACTCTTGGCAGGAGCAAACCCCCTCGTGATAATGCTGGAGATAACCCGATGTGAAGGAAGGGGGAAGAAGATCCCGAGGCAGCAGGCAGTCCATTTGCAAGCATCCTTACTGCAGGCCCTGTGCTAATTGCCAAACTGATGGAGCCAAAGCTGCCAAAACGCTGCCCCCCGTCACTGCTCCCCGGAGGACTTCAGGACCTCGTGGGAGGGCTCAGGAGGTCCCACAGCCCCTGGAAGTGTCCCTGCTCCACCAGCTCCAGACTTTCTGAGCAGGGATCTGGAGCCTGAGGCCTCCCCTGCACGTGATGTATGAGGCCAGGCACAGAAATTCGAAATTCAGGGCATGCAGACGGAGATTTCGAGGAGAACCGAGTTCCCACAGGTTCCAGTGGGAAACACCTCTCTGCAGCGCAGACGGGAAAAACTAAAACACTGCCTTGGTTCTGGCTAGCTGAGCCTGAAAGCATTCACGCAGGTTTTCATTCTCAGGTTTTTTTCGGTGAAAACCCCCGGCATATGCCGAGCAGCATGTGCAAAGCGGAGTGGGGGCGGGCAGCCGGCGAGGAGATATTCCCAGTCAGCACTGGAAAGGGCCCAACGCAGAGCCAGCCTGAAGCTGCAGTAGCTTTTGCAAAATCATGTTCTCGCTTCCCGTCCCTTCCCCAGCCCCGGCTTTGGATGCTCAGCACTTCTGCAAGGCGAGCCAAGCTGCCGTGCCACATGCTCTCTGCAGAGCTGCCAGGGTCCCTCTTCCCCGCGTGAACTGCAACTGGCTTTTGTGCTCATTAGCAATTAAACCATGCCCCTTTCTTTATTTTTTTTTTTCCTCTTGCAAAAGCTCTCGGAGGCCCCGGGCAAGAGCCAGGACCCCCGGCTCTAGAAGCAGCGTCACGGTGTCTGCGCTCAGCACGCAGAGCGCAGCCAGATATCTGATGGGAACATTCCTCCTCTGACAGCCCCCTCCATGCAGCATCTCTGCGGTTTAAATTCTTCTTAGCGGTGATTAAAAAAAAAAAAAAAACAAAAAAAAAAAAAAACAACCTCGTGCGTGCATGGGAAACGGCGTGCAGAGAGGCTTTTACTGGATGTTTCCCAGGACGTGGATGATGACGGCGGAACGGGAATGGCAGCACCGCGTGCCACCCCCCCAGCCCCACTGGCAGCCGTCAGCCCCAGAGCTTGCTGCAGCCTTTCAGCTCAGCTTCTCTGTGACCGTCCTGTCCCATGGAGGTGGTTATGAAGTCCCTGAGCAGCTCCGTGTTTATCCCTTTTTGTTGTGCAGGTGAGGATGGACGGACGGACGGCTGCGCCTGCCCACTCAGCGGAGCCCCCGCGCAGCTCCAACCCCTTGCAGGCAGCCGCTCAGCGCTTGCTTAAATCATGCTCCGGCCCGATAAGCTTTTGCGAGCCTTTAAAATGATAATTGCACAGTACGGGAGAAAGCACAGCAGCCACGGCGTGAATATTCATGAGCGGGGCACCGGCGCTGCTGCTGCTTTCAAAGGGAAGCCGGTGGCACACCTCTGACAGCAGCTCAAGCAAGGCTCCTTGGGAAACAGCACCCCCGTAATTTGGGTTTCTGATCTCCTTTAGCTCCCCAAAATGCTTCTTTAGCACCCGTGCTCCTGATGGTTATGGAGCAGGAGGCAGGATCCCAAGCAAGCAGCGCCAAGGCAGGCGATGCTCAGGTCTTTTTGCTGCCGAGTGCAGCCTGTGAGCACCTGTATGGAGAAATGAGCAGCTAATTAAAACCATCCTGGCTGCCACTGACCCCAGCGAGGTAGCTCGGGGGGGCTCTGACATCCTAAAAGCACAAGGGCTTCGGAATCGATTACCCCAAACGCTGCAACGAGAGGAGAGCTGGCAGCCCATGCCCAGATTTCCAAGGGGACGTGCACACCGCTGCCAGCCCTGAAGGCTGCGAAACGCGC
Organism: Heteronetta atricapilla; assembly: GCA_011075105.1. NCBI lineage: Eukaryota > Metazoa > Chordata > Aves > Anseriformes > Anatidae > Heteronetta > Heteronetta atricapilla. The sequence continues at coordinate 3,847,396 of CM021752.1, read as the reverse complement.
TCGCAGGATGGGTTAATTAGTGTGATTTATGTCGCCTGCAATTGATTGGGTCTCCAGAGCTTCGGGAATCTATCAGAGGGAGAAGGGGCAGCATCGATTGGTTCTGTTCCAGCCCCACGCTGGAATAACAGCAGCTCGAGCCATGGTTAATAAACAGATGTCTTGTAAACGTAGCCAGCGTGCGCCCGAGTGTGCAAAAGGCTAGGGTGGGAGGGAGCCAGGTGCTGGGTTGGGGTCGGGGCCGATGGATTTTGGTTGTCCTGACCCCTAACAGAGCTGGTGCTGGTGCTCCCACCCTGGACCTGGGCACGACCAAAGCAGGTGGGTGAAGAGCTCAGCAAGGAAAAGCGCCAATTTGCAGTGAGAAATCAAAGTGAGCCTCTAGCAAAGCGAAGTCCTTAAGAGCTAATTAAAAGGGAGAGGTTTTGCATCTTTGCCCAGCCAAAACACCCCAAGTGCATATCAGCATGATCCTATTCACCAGGAAAAATCTGGTCTGGGCTGAGCTGCTCACCCTGCAGGGGCTGTGCAGCCTTCCAGCTCTGCTCCGGAGCACCAGGCTCTTTTTTTTTCTTGCTGTTACCGGCGGTTCGGTTGAGTTTCAGTTCTCGCCTGATCCTAATAAAAATTAAGTGAAAGCGAAATGAAAGCAAAAAGCTTTGCGAGGCGAGGACGGAGCAAGGCAATTAGTTGGTGCTCTCAAAAATTATTCACTAATTGTGCAAGGAGTTGTGTACAAAAAGGGAAATAATAAAAGAGATTTAATTCGTTCCTGGGAAGGAAACGGGAGCGGAACGAGCAGCAGAACGCAGCTGAGCGCTAATGGGCTCTGCCAGCGCTCGGCGTGTCCCCGAGCAGGTTCTGCTCAGCAAACCTGCAGCTGAACGCTTTGGGAACGGTGCTCACAGCAAATTACCTGTGACGGCAGGATTTTCCCCGAGGATGGGATCATTGCTGGAGGCAGGATTCTCCCTGAGGATGGGATCGTTGCTGGGGAGAGCATCCTGCCCCCAGAGCTGCCCAGGGCAGCGGTGCCGCCGAGCTCTGGCAATGCACGTGGGGAAACTGAGGCACGCAGCCCTTGGAGCAGCACCCCCAGTCCCCACTGGGCATTAGGATGAGAAATAGGGACCGAATCCCCCCCCAAACATCCCTCGGATGCTCCGGGAGCTCGGCAGGGTGGGCAGAGCTTTGGAGAGGCCAGGCTCGGTGCTGCTGGCATGTGGCCGCTGTGCCGGCGGCCTCGCCCATGGCACCAGCTAGTTCTGCAGTGTTTCCTTGGCTCCACATGCAGAAGGGAAAGCAAAAACTTCTGTAAGGGAATAAAATGCCTGAGGGGAACCCACAGGCCCCTCTGGCAACGAGCTGTGTGAGGCAGAAGCTGAGCAAAATCAAAAAGCTCTGCTTTTTCTGGAAAGCGATCCGAGAGCGAGCACGGTGCCGTCGGGAAGAGGCGAGCTCAGGGAGAGCAGGGCAGTGGGGTTTGGGTGGGGAAAAACCAGTGCCAAAATTTCCTCCCTGGTACATCTCCGGCTCCCACCACTCACCCAGCACCTGCCTCCTGGAAGCCCCTTCAGCCCCACAGATCCCAGCCCAAAGGCGGCATCCACCGAGTCAGCCCTTCTGGCAGTGAGCAAGCTGGCTGCCGTATCTGAGAGCACATCTGGATTTCTCCTCAGTTTTCAGCAATCCTTTCCAAAGCTCTGGCAGAGCTGCGAGGGATTTTGCAGAGGAAGCACTGGCTCAGCCCGCTCTACACAAACACCAGGCGAAGCAGCGCTCGCGTCTCAGCACGGATCCAAACGTGCTTCCGCGGGCGGCCCAAGCCTTTCCTGGAGCCACACGTGCACAATTCCGGCATGCCAATTAATGTGCTGTGCTCTGACACGTTAAACACACACTTGTCACGGGCTGGTTCTGGGATATTCTTATTGCTGTTTCTCGAAATCACAGCACTGAGACAGCAGCGGGTACTCAGCGCCGCTGGCTCGGTCTGCGCTCACACCTCGGTGCACACTTTGCGTTTGCAGAAGCTGTGACACTCCTTCATCCCCAAATCCTGCCCTACCCGGCACGGGGCTAAGCATTAAACCCTGCCACGGAGCCTCCCTGGGTGCCTTTTTGTTTCCTCTTTCTCCAATATTTAGGGAAATGGTTTCAGACAGCCTTGCTGGAACATGGGCACAGGGGGGCATGAATATTACCCCTGCTCTGGGTGACACAGAGCACGCGAGGGGCTGCAGAAACACGGGGGGCTTCACCCTGGAAAATGGCCCACTAAGGCCAGGAGGAATGGAAATGTCTACCGAGAAACACAGAGAATTAAAAAGAGTCGAGATCAATAAAAATGTTTCATTTCAACTCTCTCTGATGGATAGGAGCGCATGGGGAGGGCTGAGTGATAGATGGGTATATCTGGAAGCTAGCTAGATGGATAGGATTCCCTAAACGGGTTGGGTTTATTTATTTATTTTTATTTTTGTTTTGGTTTTTTATGACAGCTTCGTTTCCACTCCTCCCCTGCCCCTCGTGGTCCTGGCACAACGACGATGACAAATGGGACGGGGATTTGGTGTGAGGCTGGTGGAGCCAGCCAGCTTTTTTTGCCCTTTTTGGGGACATCCTCAAGCCACCGTGCCCCAGCAGGGCTTGGAGTGCTCCTCCTCGAGGGTTAGTTTTGGGGCTGTGTTCATCAGGGTCTACTTCGGTTGGGGCAAACTGCAGCCAACAGCAGGACAGCGCTGGCAGAGCGCAGCCACCCACACCCCACCGTGCCGACAAAACCTGCTCCTGTTCAGGTGGATGAATTCCTAAGCATTTAAACGGCTCCCATCCTGTGACTCATCTCCTGGGCTTAGAGGAAGCAGCAGAGCACGCCTGGGTGCTCAGCTCCCAGGATGGAAATCACTGGGGAGGGATTTTGTGCTGCTCCTGGGTGCTCAGAGACCCTCAGGGACCCTGCAGACTGGGGCACGTTGCCCCCGGAATTCTCCTCCCCTGTCTCTTTTTGACAGGACCGATGGCATTTACGTTTCTGAAAGCTTCAATAAAAAGCACTTTAGCCACAAACTAATTTCCAGTCAAATCCCAGCACCTTCCCCCTCCCGGCTGCAAACGGAGGCTCGGCTGCCTGACAGCCCATCACCGGCACAGCCCTGCCCCGGGGATGTCTCGCGTTCGGAACCCAAGGACAAAAAAATTGCTAAATGGCTCGAAAATGACACAAAGAGGAAAAGCAGATGGCAGCTGGGCTGCTGATATCCCTGCAGCGGTGACAGCATCCCAGGCACGGCACAAAGGACGGGTATTTCACGTGGGGCCCCGTTTGTGCGGCACCCGATGGGGTTCCAGAGCTCGGGATGCTGAGCTCCGATCCGCCGCCCCTCTCCGTCCCCTGTTATTACCTCGGCTTGCAGCATTTTGGCATTATCAAAAAGAAACGTTTTTGCCTGTGCGCAACGGCTGTTTTGACAGCACTGAAACGAAATGATCCAACATTACGGAAGCGTTTCAACAGTTCCTTGATCAGATTGCGCTTATTAAGGAAAATAAAGATCACAGGAAAGTCTCCAGATTTCCGAAGGGAAAGGCAGGCTGAGAAGCAGCAGCCTTTCCAGCCAGCCCGCAGGGTGCTGCCAGCCCTGCTCAGGGAGCAGCAGGAGGGAAGGGACACCCGCAGCACCGCATCGCCCCATGCCCGGACCACGGAGAGATGATGGAGAAGCAACAAAAAGAACCAGCTTCTCCCCAAATTGTCCTTTTTAGCTTCCAGGCTGCCTTCCCAGTGGTGCTCGTATTCTCAGCGAAGGCAAGGGGCTTTATAATCCGATTGCTTTTGGGCTTTTAATTTGTAGTGGCATTTCTGTTCCACTTTTTAGGGCTATCTTCCAGCTCCAGATTCAGCGGCTGACCTTAAACACGAGCTTTTGCACCGCTTTGAAGACAAAGCGCGTATAACAGCTACGAACCGTGCAGCTGGAACCAAGGGAAAAAAGGGAAGAAAAAGCCAAGTGGCTCCTCCAAACTTTCCATAAGGGAAAAAATCGCTCGTGAGAGGCTGCCTGAAGCGAGCAGGGCGGGCAGAGGGGCTCCGCAGCCATCCCCAGCGCAGTGGCAGCGCTAAGTGAATGTCAAATGCCAGCAGAGCCGGAATAGCGGCACTTTATATTCACTTTGCACGGGTATAAATGACTGCAGAGCAATGGGAAACGAGGCCCCTGAGCCCTCGGGGCAGTGCTCGCACGCCTGTGTTTGCTATCCAAAGCACAATAAACCACAACATGGGATTAATCTCGGCTCCGCATTATTCAGGCTCCTAGCTCGGGGAAGTCCTAGCGGGCTGGGTCTCAGTGCATCTCATTTCGGTGCTTTGCCACTCACCGTGGTATCAAAGGTCCTTATTTAATGGTTGCTCCAGTTTTATGCAGACAAATTGCCTTTGAACTCAAGGACTGTAAGGGAGGCTGCGGGTATTGCTGGGCTGGAAGTTTTGAGTCCTCAGGCATAAAACTAATCACAAAATCCTGAAATCCTCTCTTCTCCATGACTCGGTAAAGCCTCCAAAGCTCCCATTTCTTCGTGCTTTCCTTTCCTCAACATTTTTTTTTCCCGAAGCTGATGAGACAGCGTGAAATACTCGGCTCATCGTGGGGCTGTTCTGCTCGACCATGCCCACCCTGGCTCACACATGGCCATAGGTCCGTCCAGAAATAGGGCAGGAGATGTATGCACCACCATAGAGACACCCCTGGAAGGGATTAGAGGCAGGCAGAAAGGACTGTGCATCTTTTGGGGAGGTGCAAAGGACCATGCATGGAGCACAGAGGATGTGCTGAGTACCGAGTGCCTGCCACCACTGCAGTGCTTATGGGGACGAGCCCCATTGGGGTCCTGGGGAAGGAAACCAGGTCGGTCGGCACCGTGTGCACCCCGCTTCAGCTCCCTGGCTGCTGGGAAGGGGGAGCAGGGCAGGACTGGGATGCACCAGGTCCCCACAGCCCCTGCCCCAAACCGCATCATCTTCCCCCAAAACGCAGCACAGCATCAGGGACCGAGCCACAGTGGGGGAAAAGCACCCAGGGAGGGCACTGTTTGAAGCTGCTGGACGAACCACGTGTGGATGCACTTCTCTCTGCTGTTTCACCTCCTTTTCTAACCGCCCCTCGGTTCTCCGCCCCTTTCCCTCTCCGGAGCATGCAGGGCCGGTGCCGGGTGAGGGCAGATAGCGGGGAATTGGTATGCTTGGCAGAGACCTTGGGACATGGGGGATTTATTTTAATCCAGTCCATTAATCAATTTCTCTGTTGAAATTGAATTAACTGTCTTTCATCAGCATCACATCCTGGGACTTGGAAGCAGGAGCAGCCGCAGAGGAATGCAGATGAGGCCGCGAGCACCTCTCCGGCCGGGTCCCACCGACGTGGAGGCAGGGGACAGCCCGGCCCTCAGCCCCCCAGGGTCCCTCTCCCCCCTTACCCAAACAAATTCAGTCAAATCTCACTCCTTCCTACTCTTTTTACCGGGGCAGGGTGGGGAATAGTTGCTTGAAACTCAATTTAAAATGAAAGCAAATCAGATCTGGCTCCGTGATTCAAAGGCAAAAGGCTTATTACTCTCGTCTCCCTGCCGCTGGGATCTTTAATGCTATGTAAATTTGACAGCATTGAAAGAAACCATTCCTCATATCTCTGCCTGGAACCCCCCCCCCTTTCTGCCACTGTGGGATAATTGAACGCAACCGGGGACAGCAGCGCCTGCCAAGGAGCTGCCAAGTTGCGCGCGGTCCCGTGCCAATGTGTCCCTCTCCCGTGGGTCCCCACCACCCCTGTCCCTCGCCTCCTGCTGCCACCCAGCAGCTCCCCCGGGGCAAATCGAGCCCCGGTGTTTCTCTTTCAGAGAATCACAGGCTCGTTTATGTCGGAAGAGACCTCCAAGATCACCTCGTCCAACCTCTGTGCAGCAGGGCAGGTCCATTTCCCCACCTTTCAGCTACCCCATGCCGGACCCAGCATCCGCCCGGAGCCATCAGAGCTCCCCCGTTAGCATCAGTAGGTGTGGGGCCAGATATTAAATCTGGGCTCCGGATAATGGCTTTTTTTTAATTAGTCCTCAGCCATCCATCCTGAAATGCTTTACTCGGAGCGAGGGCCCTGTTAGTGGAGGTTAGTGCCCAGCCCGAGCCTAAGGAGCGGGGGATGAGAGAGGAATTTGCAGAAAAGAAAGTTGCTGCATTATTTAAAAATTTGCTGATGAATAATTTAGTCAAATGAGTCTGTGAATGTTAGACAATATTGCATTACAGAATAAATCAATTACAATATATGGAAAAAAAAGAGACTCCTTGGCTCATTGAAAAACACTGCAAAGGCAAACAATATTCCCTTTATTAAAATAAAAAAATATATATAATTTAAATAAGAATCTGTTACAGTAACCAAGGCACTACCACCAGCACCTCCTTCGCGGAGTCATGAAAGGGGAAGGCGCATCCTCCCTCTCCCTCCCTCTCCAGCAGCAGCTGCAGCGGCTCCCCTCCATTAAAATTCCTCTCCTGCTTTGGCGAGGTTAACTTTGAACCCCGGAGGTAGCCCAGCTTCCAGAGCAGCCGGCTCGGCTGTAAGTGTACAGAAATCAGCAGGGCTGCAGTCCGTGCTGGCATGGGAGCAGCTCCAGGCACCCTCCCCGAGCCTCCGTGCCGGATTTCAGGAGCGGTTGGGGGTCACCCTGGCTTCAGAGCAATTTCCTTGCTCGGCTCTCCCCGGAGCACCAGAAAAGCATTTTGTGAGCATCTCGTGCTGGAGGCGACCCGACTCCCTGCTCTTACCTACGGGGGCTGAAGCAGGGCTGGGAGATGAGGTCCCTAATAACACCAAAGTCCCCCGAAGCCCAGAGCCACCGGGGAGCTATGTGTATGTGAGCACGGTCCCATAAATCCAGGGACAGGCTGGCAGCCGAGCAGCTCCTGGGAACAAAAGGAATTTCAATTTCTCCCTGCCCAGCGCAGAAGTCGGGCTCCGATTAGTTATTGCTTTGTTCAGGGCTTGAAGGGTTTAGGGAGGGAGAGAATTAAGGCTCCTCGGACGGATGCCAGGCTGGGGCACCTGCGTGCTTAATTGAATCCTGAAAATGAGTTAAAATGTTCAGCCTGCTCCTGTCAGCCGTAATTGCCTGGCGGCTGGATGGAGAAACCTCTGCACGTGGTCAGCGTGCGTGAGAACCACGGCAGCACGCGAGGGCGGCGGGGATGCTGCCCCGATGTGCTTTTCCTGCCCCATTCTGCTGGGAGAAATGCAGGTGCCCTCCCGGCTGGTCCTGCTCTGGGGTTTGCAGAATTAATCCCTGGGTAAATCGAGGCCAGGATCAGCATTGTCAGAGGGCTGGGATATTTAATAGAAAGCCGCATCTCTTATCCCAGCATCCAGATTTTAAAGTGGTTTCATTACCCTGCCTTTTCAACCTTCCAGTTATGCTTCTTTGCCACAAATCAACCCAAGCTGTTCCCATCTCGAACCCAGCCAGAAGCCTTTGAGAAGCATCAAGCTCCTGGGGAGCACTTGGGACGGCTCCCTGCTACCCTTCCCATAAAATATTGGGGTACTTGGAGCATCCACGGCTCCTCGCACCATTGCACCCCATCCATCAGGGGCAGGAGCTGTCACCCCACAAAATGGGGGCACCAAGCGGGGAAAGGTGCAAGCCTTAGGAGCGTGGTAAAGCCCTGGTATTACTTATTATCACGGAGAGGACTTGATGGGGAAGAGAGCTGGGGCAGTTTAATTAAAGATAGGATTGTTTGGGTGCTTATCGCGAGGCAGGCTTGGCGAGGACCCGAAGTTAACCCCGGTGATTTAAAGCTTGCAGCGTAAAACCTTCGACAAGCGAGACAAGCACACACCATGGGGCAAGAACATTTTCTATGCAAAGCCTTTGAGAAAAGAAAAATAATAAAGAAGGGGTTTTGTGGAGCAATTCGGGTGGATGAGCTTGGGGGAGCTGCGCCCTACTCCCGTGGGGCGCGCACCCACAGCGCCTGGCGGAGCTCGGGGTGCTCACACCGACGTCCAAGGGACACCTCGGGCCTCGTGGGATGGGTTCAGGGGGTCCTTAAGCCAATTTCTTGGCCTTTCTGGAGCTGCAGGAGAACTAGGCATCTTTGGTGTTAATTAAATCATAGGAGGAAATGACGGCAGGGATAAAAGCGGCAGGCACGGAGCGGCTGGGAGCCGGTGCGAGCCGGTGCTAATGACGGCTGATTTCGCATTAGCATGACTGCCTTTGGTTAGCAGACAGAAATCTGCTGAAGCAGAGGCTTTTGTCAAACCGGGGCCAAAACACATCTGTGAATAATTGAACAATATTCATGTCGGAGGAGTCAGCAATTTATCGCTGCCTTCCTCCGCAGTCTCGGGGAAAGGGGGGTGGCTTTCGGCGAGCGAGAGGAGGCGAAGCAGCTCCGGCTGGTACGTCAGCAGCCCGAGAGCACGCAGGGGTGATGCTGCGACCTCGCGGGCCCGTGCACGAGCAAATCTCCATCACTTCTGCCCTGCATTTCTGCTGTCCTGCAGGAGAGAAAGGCGGGAGGAGGAGGTGGTGGTTGTAACATCGGCGTTTGCGTCCTGCATCATTTTTCTCCCCGTGAAAGGCCAGCGACAGCTGGCCCTGTTAACGAGGACCTTTGGTGGAGAAAATTGCCTGGTGAGAGGGTGATTTCCAGGAGAGATGCTGCATTGATTGCATCGGCTGCCCGCTATTGGCATTTAGAGACTGTCGGGCTGCTGCCCCGGCGCTTCGTCCCGTGCCAACCCTGTGTGCAAGGGAGGAGCGGGCTGGGGCAAACCCCGGTCCTCGTGCTGGGATTTGTCCATCGGTCCCAAGCTCAAGGGCACCTTGGGCTGGCTCCGAGGTGCTTTGCTGCCTCAACATCACCAGCCTGCCCGTGCAGATGTGTTAGGAACCTTGAACGCCTGCAGTCTGGGAGCCCGGAGTTGCTTTTGTAAGGGAAGCGGTGGGAAGGCATCTGAGATTTTGCAACATCTTATAAAAAAAACCCCGAAAACACAAAACATGTAAAAAACATGAAACATTTCATCTTTAAAAAATCCCCACCCTGATTTATAAAACAGCTTTTGGCCTACAAAACGCCGCCACTGAAACTGTTTGACTGCTTCTTGCTGGTGTGTTTTCAGCTGAAAAAAATAAAATAAAATAAAATAAAATAAAATAAAATAAAATAAAATAAAATAAAATAATAAAATAAAATAAAATAAAATAAAGCAGCTTTCCCACTCCAGTCCGAGCTCTGCCAGAAGCTGCTGCTCTGCACAGCCTCACGCTTGCTGTCTCCCTCCCTGCAGCCGTGCACGCTGCCTCCCTGCTCCTTTTAGCAGCCCAGCAGAGCGTGCACCTCGAACAGCTCCGGCTCCCGAAAATGTCTGTAAATCTGCAGCAGCACCAGCCCAAACAATTGTAAATCTCTGCTCCGGCGTTGGAGGCTGACACTTCTGCAGACCTGAATTTGTTTTTCCCCTGAACAACCCCATTTATACGTAAACGCGCTGCCCCCTCCCCGTGCTCCTCTTTGGGGCTGAACGAAGAGAAAGAGGAACTTTGCAAAGAGGAGCAGTGAAGGCAGACTGCGTGGGGACAAATCTGCAAGGCGAACCCATGGTGCAGCATCACGGCCAGAGCCTGCACCAGTGGCTACATGTCCCTACCTAGCAGGGGTCGATATACTCAGGGAAATCTCTTTTCCAAGCTCCAACCCCGCTGAGCACAACATCAGTGCTGTCGCCTCTCAATGGCACCGTCCGCACAAAGTTTCTTCTTTTTGTGCTTGGTCCTGAGCACGCTGCCCTTGGCTTTTCTGCTCCAAAAGGGCAGAAAATGTGCGCCTGCACATCCCCAGGGCAGAGACGTGGCCCCAGGAATAGCAGCCCACAGGGCTGCACGGAGCAGCCCTGCCAGTGTTCCCTGCACGGGGTGCGAAGCCAAGCAGGCGAGCAAAACACAAGCCAGCGCGCTCCAAGAAAGCATCTGCCTCCAGGCCCGGTGCCCATTTTTCAGGCTTATTTGCAAGCTGTGGCACGGCGCAGGACGAGCATTATGTGCTCACTACCAGGGAAGCAGGGAAACGGAGAGGGTGGCAGATTGAGGGATGGTTCGGTCGCAGCCGAGCCAGGAGCGCAGGTGGGAGCCGGGCTGGGGACAGCCGGTGGTGGCCACCCCCCGGGGCTGTCCCTGCCGTGTCCCCTCTCCTGCTCCACGCTGTCCCCACGCGGCTCCCCTGGCTGCCAGCAATCGCGTCGAGGGATTAGCGAGCGATTATGAAGTGCTTTGAAAGTGTAAAGCACAACAGAGGAGATAATTATGTAATATGGAAGAGCAATAACAGAGAGCGACCAGCAAGGAGAGCCAGCAGCAGGGATTTGGCACAGAAGTAGCGCAGGGGACAGGCATGGGGGGCTCTGCTGACCCCATCCCTTCTGTTCCCCCTCAACCCTCAATGCTTGGCTCACCATCCGGACCCTGCAGGCTCTAATTTTTTACATGGGGTGATCAACACCCCAAAAACGGGCCGGTGATGCCCTGCAGGGCACGACACAGAGCAGATTTGGGGGTTTTCAGGAGGTATTGACAGCCAGCAAAAGCCTTTCTGCTCCCCACGGTCCCAGCAGGCTGCAAGGTGTCACCCACCTCCCAGAGCCTTGCCTGGCAAGCCGTGCCATTTGCTTTCTTTTGCCTTAAAACCCAACAGCTTTGGGTTTCTTTTTTAACTCCTGGAAGCCGTGCAGCTCTCCTGGGATGAGTTTCCGAGCTTTTCCGCAACACAACGAGGGCCAGCAGCTTTCTGGAGAAAAGGAAAGAAAACTGTGATTGGCACGAAACCACCCGAGCCCAAACAGGGAGGCTCTCCAGAAAACAGCAAATACTGTGAGCACTGTAATAAGACTGGGAGAGCTGGCAACTCAGAAGTCATAAATCACCTCCGGGGCTTCGTCGGGAGCGAGAAGGGGTCGGGCAGCGAGGCTTTGAAGTTTCCTCGTGTCGAAGGGGGTGGAGGAGAAGAGCTGGAGGAAGAGGATGGTGAGGCTGCAGCAGCTCCACGTGGCACAGCACAGATGACAGAGACAGGCAGCAGCCTGCTCCGTGGGGACAAGGGACAAAAAGCACTCGTGGAGATGCTGCTTCAGCCAGATGCTCCCGAACCTGTCGCCACGTCCCATGCAAGGGCTGCGTCACGGAGCTCTGCACCCTGCTTACAAATTTTGGGGGCTTGGGGCCAAAACTCCCCCCTGCAGGCACTCCCCGGGCTGTCCTCCTGCTCCTCTCCAGCCTGGGGATTGCCTGACCCAGGAGGATTTTTTCACCCAGCCCTGGGGGAGCGCAGCCCTTCCCGCACGTATCCCTGTGCCCGCTGATGCTCGGGGCCACGGCTTTTCCTTGGGAAGAGCGCTGGGACCGCTCGGGCTGCCACCTTCCCGTTGTGGGAACCGTGTCAGCATGTGGAAATGATCAGGGGGAACATCGGATCCGAACGTATCAGCCAGATTTGACTCGCTCCCCCACCTCCAGACAAATGCCTTCCCATCCCCAGCGTTGAGCCGTGGCTGGGAGCTGCCATATGGATCCGATTCTTTTCCTGGAACTTGCTCCCTAACGCATGCACAAAATGAGTTATCTGCGCTCGGGCCCAAAAGCTGCCATTTCGCCCCGTTTCCCTTTGACCTATCCTGTTCCTCCGGCTTATTTATGGGCATAATTACACCGCGCTATTGATTTTCTGACAGCTGTCCTGATGGTAACTATTTTACAGAATCAAGCTCATTTCTACAGCAGAGGTTTTCACGGTCCTTGGCAGCCCCACGAAGGCGGCTGACGCAAGAAATAATCTTGTTTTCTGCCGTGTCTCAGGTACCTGCTGGCGTGGCACAGCAGCCGGTGGCAGGACTCAGTCACCAGGGGCTGGCAGCAGTGGTGGTGTCCCCGCTTGTCCCCTCCTCTGGGCAGGGAGCGAGGAACAGGCAAGAAGTGCGCGGAGACCCACAGATGCCGGTGACGCAAGAAATTCGCTGTGAAACAGCTTGGGTGGGAGCTTGGCGGAGATGCAGAGCAGCCTCTGAGCTGGTTTTGCTCAGAAAAAAACCTTATCCGGGGAATCGAGTGGGTTTTCTCGCTCACATTCCCCCCCCCCCCCCCGAGGACAGGGTGCCAGTGGAAATGTCAGGGACTCGTGGGGATTTCTGACACACTTTTCCATCCCGGACAAGTCAAAGCAACGGCAGCTTTAATGGAACGCAGAGCTGAGGGGGAAAAATAAAGATATTAAATCAACTTGGTATTGAAAGAGGTTTATTTTTTTTTTTCCAGAATTAGGATTCAAGTGAAAACACATTGAAACAGCAACATTTCCAAGTGATGCGTAAAACCACCGCGGATTCTTGTGCGTGGGAGCGGAAGGAGAAACCCACAACCCAACTTTTTCTTTCTCTGCTCCAGCACTGCCACTTCCAAGGGCTCAGCACTGCCCCGAAACTGGGGATGCACCAGCACATCACTTCTTTTTTCCTCTGCCCCTTGCACTTTTGGGGCAAGGGGCTGCACAACGGAGCCATGGCATGGGAGCTGGGGTGGAAAAACCCTCCCCCGGAGGGAACAGTCCCTACATTGAGGCTCGGATTTAAAAACGCCTGTGTCCAGCCAAGGAAATACCTCGCTGTTCCTGGCTCCCTGCCTTGGGGAGCTCGTGTTGCCATGCGGACACCGCACAGCAGCCAGGGCAGGATGAGCCTCATGCCAGGGACGTGCCAAAACCACTGCTCAGCCCACCTCGCAGCAGCAAACAGGGCACCTCGGCAGCTCTTTGATCGCCCCCCAGGACAAAAATCCCCCCCCCCCACACCCCATTAATCCCCTGCAGGAGCACGGGGGGCTCGGGACACCGTGAATCCATGCCGTGACCCAGCCCCTCGGTGCAGAGCCCCAGGTCACGCCATGCGGTGGCACGGTGCTCTTCTCTTTTAAACAGCAACAGGTCATAGCCAGGAGCAGCCATTAGGCTAATTAGGCCCTGTGAAAACAGAAGCGTGGGGGACACACAGCAAAAGCAGCAAATGAAGCCCAGTAATGAATATTTAACTCTCTTAAGTAAAGTTTAATTAAGTTATCCCGTGGCCGAGGCTTTTTGCAGTATTACCGTGGCTTTCAAGCATATTAAGGTGAGCCAGAAATAAGCTCGCCAGAGACACGGGGTGCTGTCCCCGTCTGCTCCCCTCTCTGCCGAGCCCACGGGTTTCATTAGCATGAAAGCTAATGAAAGTGAGAATTCAGAGCAAGGCTCTGCCCCCTTCCCATCCCAGTGCCCAGGGACAGGCAGGCGATGCCCAGGGCCGGGCACTCCCGTGGGGTTTTTAGGGCTTCAGCCCTGGATGGAGGAGGCAGAGCCACTGCGAGGAGCTGCCCTGCACCCCACAGCTCTTCCCCAAACCACTTTAACTGGGGACAAACACAGCAGCTCCCACGTGGGGCTGGGAAAGCAACAAGTGGCGTCAGCTCCCTTGCTGGATTTATCCCTCCACGCGATGCTGCACAGAGGCGCTGCCAGGTTTGCTTTGCTCGCCTCTCCAGGGCGAAAGTGCTGGGAGTTTATACAATGCCAGGGACCAACGGAGACCATCCGGGCTCTGGGGAGAGCTTTAAAGCATAAATCCACATCGCCTCTCGGTGCTGCCCACTCATCCCATCCTCCAGAGCACCCTTCGCCTGTCTCCCCCCGCGCCCGGAGGCACCCCCGCCGCCCAGCCCCAGCCCTTCCAGGAAGGAGACGGCTGCTGATTGCTTTTTGAGCACAAACCCAAATTCATTAGCACGCTTCCCCTTCTCTCCCAGGTTTGCCCTTTAGAGCTCTCAGCGATTTTTTTGTTGATGAGCATTAACTTCCCCTCGGAGTGGTGCCGGGAGCGCACACCTGATGAACAGCCTTAATGTCACGCGCTAATTGCAGAGCCCTCCATCCAGGAGATGATGCTCCATTAACTCCAGGGCAAGAGCAGATCCTGGGCTGGGTGCTGGGGGGATCTCACCCCCCGCAGCCCCCAGACCCATTCCCCCAAAACTCGCCTCCCCAGTGCAGCAATCAGCCCGCGATGGCCGCGCTCCAAGCCGCCGGGAGGACGCTGAGTGATTTGTAACAACACCCCATCAGGTGCACGAACCTTCCTGTAATTGCCTGTCCTTCTCGGGGCTCTTAAAAGCTTTCCACTGGAGGAGAACAGAAGCTCCTTGTCAGAAACAGGCTATTATACAGATGAAAAGAGCCTCCCCCCTTCTCTGCCTCTTGTTTTTTTTTTTTTTTTTTTTTTTTCTTAATGTTTTATTTTCCTTCCCCCCCTCCCAAGCTGTTATGGCAGGGGGCGAGGCTGAGGCACGGCTGGGAGGGCAGCGCCTGCGGACGATGCCCCTGCTAGGGAGGATTTTAGGAAGCTGGCAGGGCAGCAGCCTTTAGCAAGGGCCTCAATGCATGCATGACCACACAACCCCATGCTTTTGTTCCGCTTTTCATAAGGCACGTGGCACGGGCTGGCAGCAATCCCCAAGGCACCCGGAGCAGCGTGGTGCATGCCACGTCCCCCAGACGCCACTGCAGCATCCAAAAGCTCTGGGGGGAGCAGCTCCATGTCCAAATGTGCCAAAAACACCACCTGGGGCAAAGCACCCTGTGCTCCCACGGCACCTTCGTGTGGCAAATGGGGGATGAGAGCAATTAAAACATCCTCCAAAGCAGCCCATGGGACGCATACAAACAGCTTCCTACCCGTCTGCCCGGGATCAAACTGCCAGCGCCGAGCGGTGCTGCTGACTCATAATGCTTCATTAGCGATGCGCCAGCAATTAATTCATCTCTTGATGATGTTCGGCCGTTTTTAGACACGGAGAACCTGATTTTAATCTCCCTCGTGCTGGTTTGGGTTAGTGCGGCTGGTTTCAGCCATCCCGGCCCCCTCTCTCGCTATGAACCAGCTCCCCCGTGCCGAGCAGCAGAAGGAAGCAGGGCCAAAAAAAATAAAAAATAAAAAAAGCTTTGTTTTCAAAAAGAAAAAATAAAAAAAAAGCCTTGTTTTTGAGCAGCCTGATTTTCCACATCTTTCTTTAAAGCAGCTGAGACTGGTGACTCTCCGAGGCGGGGAGCTGGGGTTAGACAGGCTTCTGGTCTGATCCAGTCTGACAATGCTTCCGCTCCGCTGCTGTTCGTATCAAGCACCACAAGGCGAGGGAAACTGGGATTTTCCCTTTGAATCAGTACTTAGCCTGCTTGTGAGGAGTGGCCGGGGTCACCGAACGGGAAACCATTTCATTCTCCCTGGAAATAGTCCATTATGGAGCTGCTCGGCCGCGGAGCAGGGGGCAGCCCGCACAAAGCCCAGGCACGCAGCAGCTCCTTTAGCCCAGCCCCAGCTCCCCTCGCCCAGCAGCAGCCCCAAAAAGGCCCTGAGAGCAGCGGGGTGGGGGGGAACGGGGTGCAGACCCCGCTGCCGGCACCCGGCTGCAAGCCCCTGCCCCTGGAGCAAGGGAGGGATGGCAGAGGCCCCTGCCCCAGGGACCTTGCTTCAGGGTTTCATCGCCTGTGCTTGAAAATCTGATTTTTCAAGCAGGGAAAGGGCAAGGAAATAAGGCAGGAGAGGGATGCAACCAGCCCAGCAGAGGGGGAAGATGAGGCACGGAGCAGTTCTGCATCCCCCCCCCCCCAAAAGCAAACAGCTGGAAGCCCAGCAGCAGCGTGTTCGGTGCTGTAAAATTCGTCTTACAAAATCGGGCTCGGGGCCTGAAAGGACTTGACAACGTCCCTTTATTTCCCGCGCGGTCCCCAGAGGAGCTGGCACCGAATAGATGTCCGCTTTGATTCAGCCGGAGGATTTTTCTCTCTGCCTGAAATTGCCCTCAGCTCGCCGGTCGATGCGCTCCCCGGAGCCGCGATGGGGGCTGGCAGAGGGGATTTGCAGGGTGGGCTGGGATGGGACAAACCCCTCGAGCTGCTCAGCGGCTGGAAGGAGCACTGCCCCAGCCCAGAGAGATGCACATTACAGCCCCACGGGGTGATTTTTCCCCTATTTTCAGGCATTTTGCCATTTCTCCCCCAGGAAAATCGTTGCCCTCTGCACACCTGCGCGAGAGCAGCGAGTTCTCCTCCTCTAATCCTGCCCATGCCACCCAGCCTCCACTCCTCTATTTTTGTGCCTTCTTTTGTTCTGCCTTCTTTCTTAACACTTTCCCCCCACTCTCTCCCCCCCATATGTTACTTCAGGGGGAAAAAAAAAAAAAAAAGTTGGGCTGAGGAGCCAAAAAAGAAGAAACACAGGCGTATCGGGGTGTTTCTGAGAAAACCAGCCACCAGGATTATTTTTAACAGGAATGGAAACAATTACAACTCTAATGGAAAGCCATAACGAAGATTAGCTCGTGTTGTGTTGTTTTTTTTTTTCTACCAGTAACAGCTTCCATTGTGAGGGAGAGAAGAAAGGCCAGCGAGAAGAGAGCAGCGAGCTGATATTTCCCGTAACTCCGAGTGGCATTTTGCAGTGATTTGCCTGCCTGCGTGCGGCAGGAGCCGTGCCCTGCGCCTCCTTTCCTCCTCTGCTCACTCCAGCAGCTCTTGCACGCCGCTCCCGAGCAGGGGCCGTGGCTCTGCTTGAGGCTGGATGCGAGGAAAGTGCCCAAACGGGGAAGATTCGGGGCTGTGGCAGGGGACGAGGTGGGATGCATGCATGCAGCCCCGAGGCAGGCTCAATCAGCTCCCATTCATCCTCTCGCCATGCCCTGGGGTTCCTCTGAAAGCCCTTAATCATTTCTCTTATCTTCGGGATAAAAAGGCAGCGGTTAAGGACAGCGGGGTCCCTTCTGCAGTGCTACGGCATGGGACGGGGATGCAGGTCCGGGTGGAGGGGGACCAGAGAGCCTAGATGCCCCCAAAGCAACTGGAGCACCCAAAACTTCTCCTTCCCACCAAAAAGCCTGGGCAGAGAGTTAATTTTGGCCTCTGATGATCAGAGATGATAAGCAAGAGCCTCGATAAAGTGGAATAACCGAGGGTGTCTGCACACCCAGAGGTGCCCCAGCTCCAAACCTCCCCACCCAGCCGCCCTGGCACAGGAGCGTGTTTTTGGGGTGAAATCACCGCTCTCGTCTCGCGTGCCGAAGCCCAATTCACCGTGCTGCCAGGGAAAATCACAGGCAGAGGGGGGCCGCTTGCTGCTTACGCACAGCAAAAGGGATCACGCCGATGCTGGCGCACACCAATCCTTCCTCCCTCATTTAATCAAGTGAAACTGCTGGTGTGACGTCGGGAGGGAATAAAAAAAAAAAAAAGGAAAAAAAAAAAAGTTACCTTGTTCTCCTCTCCAGTCCCTTTTGTTCTGTCCAGAGCTATAAAACCCGGTGCGATTTTTATCTTTTCATAAAGTTTTATTGAATCTGATGCCGGGAGGGCCGCGGAGTGCCATCCAATTAAACTTCCCCCTAATCCCGCTCTTAACTCCGCAGCACCGATGGGAGATTAAGAACTAATAAAGATGACAAATGAGAGGAGATAAACGGGAGCCGAGAAGGAGGATGGAGGGCAGCAGGGCACGAAGCAAGGGCTTTAATTGTGTAAGCTGTAACCCCGGTAATTCGAGAAATATGGCTTTCATATACTGCCAGGCAATGGGAGCTGGGGAGGGCTGGCATTAAGCGCAGCCCTGGCCAAATCCTGAGTCCCTCCAAGATGCTGTGGAAAGGCTGCTGTAAGTAATTAGCCACCTTCCGACACCCCAGCTCAGCCACCAGCTTCCACAACCCCGTATTATAAAATAAATATAGCTGAGAGGCGCGGCTCAGGTTTCGAGGAGGCCATGCTTCACTGAGCAGGCATCTGACATGCCAACACGTCTCTAGCAGGGAGAAAAACACGTCTGGGTGCACAGGATGTGTCTGCAACCACACGAGATGCGACCCACGACCGTCTCCTCCTCCCCAAAAAAATCCTCCCGGCCTCCCTCCACGGAGCCTCCATCAGCCTCCAAGCTGCAGCTTGGTCTCCCACCAGATTTTGGGGGCTGGGACCTAAGGCAGAGGTCAGGCACCACTTTTACCAAGCTCCCGATCGCGCTACAAAGGGACAAAGAGGCAAATTCCTGCAGAGAGGCCGGGGCAGGCTTCCTGGGAGCCGCTCCTCCGCAGCCCGCTCCCGAGGACGGGATGTAATTGGCCTTGATCGGGAGCTGCTGCTTTTAATTCATTTACCACTGACTCATGCCTCCGTTCCCCAGCGCCCTGTTCCAAATGCACGGCGAGCAGCACTCCAACGCACTGGAGCTATTTTGACACACTAAGTAAATATCAATTAATTCGCCTTAAAAAAAAAAAAAAAAAAAAAAAAAAAAAAAAAGCTTAATTGAAAAAATCCAAATCCAGATTTGCAGCCTGGTATTTGCCAAAAGAGCCTTGTTTTAAGTCTTGCATTTCTCGATTGCTGGGGTTTTTACAGCTCCCACAAGCCAGAGCTGTCTCCGAAGAGCCGAGTGAGTCACTGGAGTCGGGGAGAAAAGGGCGAAATCCTCACGCCCAGGACAGGCGCACACGTGTCAGGCCACCTGCTGGGGCACTGCTGGCCAAAGCAGCATCACCTGCATGGCCTTGGAAGGGGACATTCGGCTCCAGCCAGAGCCACGCCAGCACCTCCCGTCCCCAGTGCCCAATTCCCTGCACATCGCCAAAATTTCGAGGTGGTAAATCCCAGAGCAAGCCGGCACCGCTGCGACACGGAGCCAGCCTCCCCCTGTGCACCACCAGCAAGGGGAGTTGTTGAAGCTCTGTATTTAACAAATACAACACCAAAAGATCTCCGGTGATTTGCTTTAAAACCACAACGAGCCGTGGGACCTCTGCCTTGGGTCTTTTCCTCCCTGCGCAAGGGAGCGTCCCCAGCGCCAAGCCCCAGCGAGTCGGGTGCATGCATCCAGCCAAAAACTTCCCCAAAACAGCTTCGTGCTGCTGCCGTCCTGGTGTGACCACAGCAATGCAGATTCATCTCCTGCGCTCCCCGAATTTCCTCTTTTTGGCACCAGGCTCCTTGCAGGTGCCCACACTTATTCCCAAAACCTAAAAGCCTCTGGTTCACGGGGCCCCTGCCTCCCCATCCTCCCGCAGGGAGACACTAACAGGTTTCCTTCGATCCCCCCTCCTCCTAAACATTTCTCCACTTTTTCCCCAATATCCCACAAGACATGCTTCCTTCTACAATTCCTGGGCTGAAAACCAGCAGAATGTTTTCCTGATTTAAATCAAATCAGCTTTCCCCCCCCCACCCCCCAACAAGCTCTGCTGCATCCACGAAACCAGAGCGCAAAGACCGGGTGCTGTGCTCAGCTCCACTCCCTCCTTCGACACCTTCTAATTAGGGTTACCCTTTACATCAGCATGCACCAGCCTTTTAATTACAAGGGGGAAGGCAGAACGTGTGAGACACTCCGTATTTTTAGCCAGAGTAAAAAAAAAAAAAAAAAAAGAAATAGCTATCTGACACATTTCCCCCCCGCACCTCCTTCCTCCTTTTCTGCTCTTCACAGCTGCCCTGAGCTGAGAACTTCAGCGCTTACAAGTGAGAAAGGGATGGGGGAAAGGTTAACCAAGCTGTCAGGAAGGTTTTTTTTCCTCTCCTTAAGATGGCAAAACAGGGAAATGTGTTTACTGCTGGGCGTCGGGGAGCTAACGAGGAGTAGGTACTCCCCGGCCTGACACTAAGTGTCTTTGACACCGCTGACGGCCCTTTGGTGGGAGCAAATTCACCCGGTGCCTGAACAGATTATTTCAAGTGTCTGTTGCTTGGGAGCACCACTTTGCAAATATTCTAATGTCTGAACTGCCTCATTTATCCGGCCCCGTATCCGCGGCGTGAGCCGCAGCGAGGGGAATTAGAACATGAGCTGCGATTGCAGAGCTCTTCTTGCTTCGTGTCTGAATGGCAAGCGG
This sequence comes from Heteronetta atricapilla, assembly GCA_011075105.1. Taxonomy (NCBI): domain Eukaryota; kingdom Metazoa; phylum Chordata; class Aves; order Anseriformes; family Anatidae; genus Heteronetta; species Heteronetta atricapilla. Next base: position 3,827,395 of record CM021752.1, on the reverse strand, counting down.
CACGGCCGGGTCTGGGCGGCGATTAGCAGCGGGTTGTTCCCATTTCAGACGATTCTGCCATGCTGCTCTCCCTGAGTGCTGTCACCCAGGGCTCAGCCCCGAAGCGGGCAGCAAGCAGAAGCACAGGTCCACGCTCGGGCAAGCCTGTGCTTGCAGTGCGCTGACCTGATGCACGCACAGACAGGAGAGGGACACGTGCAGGGTGGCGTGTCCCTGCCAGCAACAAGCAAACCCCACCAGGAAAATGCTGTTTTCTCCCAGACAGCTGTACCAGAGGCGGAAAAGCTCCATCTATTCTTGCACTTCGTGCTTGGAGGTTACACAAGTGTCACTGAGCCAGGAGAGGTGACCCCAGGCAGACCTTACAAGAAGGGGCACCAAAAATCCCAACCCTTACAGGGCGAGTGGCATCAGTCCGCTGACTGGCACTGCTTGGTTTCCACCTGAGCATTTCTTTCAGTATCATTAAGGCAATCAGGCGGGTGTTTGAAGGAGCTGGAGGGGCTGGCACCCACCCCCTGCACCCCCAGATCAGCGGCGATGCAGAGGGGTCTCCTCAAGGGAGCAACCAGAGCTGTCCCCAAGGTAGCAGACAGCCCTAAAAGTCCCCAGCCCCCAGTCACAAAGCCACCTGCAGGCAGGGACCCTGGAAGCCCCCAGGGATGCCAGGAGGACACGCAGACAAGTTGTGAGCGCTGGGAGAAATCCTGAGCGGGCAGGAGCTTAAAGAGCTCCGGCTGCTTGGTTTATCAAAAGGACAGCGAGGTGACTTGATTGCCACGTGTAAGTACCTTCCTGGGAGAAAACACAGGCGGCTGAAGTATCTTTAATCTAGCGAAGAAAGACATAACAAGAGCCAGGAGTTTGATCGTGTCTGGCTTCAGCTTCCCACTGGAAAAATAAGGCACGTGCTTTTAGCAGCAAGGCTGGTTAACCACGGGAGCAGAGAGTCAGCAAATCGAGGGATTATTCAGCTTTTAACGGCTTCAGATCCAGCTGGGGGCAGGGGGCAGCCAGCACCCACCCTGCTCCCACAGGAGACCAACAGCCAGCTCTGTTCTGCACCCCGGAGGCTCCAAAAACCCCAGGACAAAAAGATGCAACGCACACAGAGTTACATATATAATGCATGAGCTTGCCTGTAAGAGCTTAATGCATTTGTTGCACCGTGCTCACGGACATGCTGTGGCACCAGGAGGCTCCCTCGCATGCAGAGGCTTCTTGGGGACCCACGGGGCTGCGCTGGTCCCTGGTGTTATCTTCTGTGCCAGCAGGCGTGATTGCAACACATGCAGCAAGACCTCAGTGCCTATGGGGAGCTGAAACTTGGATTTCCCCCCCCCCCCCTTTTTTTTTTAGCACAACTTGTTTTCCATCCAGGGCTGGAAGAAAGAAATAGGAAAAAATAAATCACCATAAAACAAATCCAAGCAAACAAAACAGTTTGGAAAGGAGCAGGCCAAGGGAACCCAGCTTGCTTTTGCTCGAGGAGCACCAAGAAGGTCCCTGCCCAGGGCAGAGCCCTGCAGCACCCACCCTGCCCCACATCTGGGGCACGTTGCCAGCTCCCCTCTTAAATCCCTGCCCTCATCATCGCCAGCACCTGGCGGCCAGCTGGCCAGGTGGTCGGGGCCAGGAAGCCCAGGGGAATGCGATCACGCAGGAGTGCAATGGAGTGATAATGCCAAGAGTGCTGCTTCCCCTGCACAGGCCTTTCAGGAGCACGAGGAAGCCAAAGCCGAGGCCATAAATTGTTGCTCTAAAGGACAGGGCCGCGCCGCAGGAGCCATTACCTTCTCAGAAGTCAAGCAGCACAGATTAGAATGGAAATTATTTGGGAGTTTTCGCAGGGCTGGGCAGGGATTGTTCAAGGCTCAGCGATTCTCTGCACTTCATCACCGGGTCATTGATTTACTTGCTGCTTTGCCATTTGCACAGCTGTGTGCGAGGCGGGGAGCTGGGCAGCGAGGGCTGTTCCCTTTAAAACCCAGAGTTTTGCCTCTTTGGGCTCCATCCCGTGGGAAATTCGGGGTGTGGAGAAGGTCTCGTGTGCTTAAGAAAGCCAAGGGGTGTTGGGAACAGGAGCTGGAGTGGGAAGGAGCCCCCAGCCCCTCGCTGCAAAGCCCTGTTTTTGGATAACTGATGGCTGGCGCAGCTGCTGCTGCTTCTTCTGCTGCTGCTCCTTGATTTCTGAGCGTGTTGGTGGAGAAATGATCCCAGATTTTCCCTGCACCACAGCAGGCGATGCCAGGGAGGATTAAAAGATGCGTGTCTATGGGAATACTTGCTCAGGAGAAGTCACTTGGCTCCAGGAGCTCAGGCCCTAAACGCAACGCACTGAAATGTTGCTGGGTTTGGTACCGAGCTCGGAGACCCAGCGAGGATGCTCTGACACTCTCAGTGCCAGCTCTGCTGTTTGGTAGACTTTCAGCAGCAAAAGAGAGGCAGCTGGGCAGAATCAGGGTGAAAGTCATGGAGAAAATTAGACCCAAAGCCCGAGTCCGAGCACGTGGAAGCACCGGAGCCAGGGCGCAGAGGAGGGATGGGTGCAGGGGGAGCCGCTGCTCCGGCTCCATCCCTGCCCGGCAGCATCCCAAAACTGCTCTGCTAAATGCCTCCGAGGAGGAGGAGCCAGGCAGCGTGCCTTATCCTGCTCCACAACCTCCTGAGCCCTGCCAAAAACAATGTCTTTATTCCTAAAGCCCCGCAATCCGTGTAGGGACAAGCAAGGCAGCCTAAGCTGTGCGCTGAGCGCACTTTTCTCTTTATATTACCCAAAGGAATGAACTGCTATTATGAAATCATTAAATTAATAACTTGGTAATATAGGCAGATATATAAAACAATCTGTTCCTAGAACAAAAGAAATGACTACGTTCCAAACATTCATAATTTAATTTAACAGTGAATTAAAGTGGCATACATAATTTCACCCTGGGAAAGTCAATAGCGCTGTGTAAATAGAGCCCGGTGCTGGTGCCGTGGGGAGGTGCTGTGCCCAGGGCAGAGCCCTTTGGCACCAGCTGCCGAGGACAGGACAAGACTTTTAATTTTAAATTTATTTATTTTATTATTATTATTATTATTTTATCTCTAACCATTTAAAGTGCTTTGCAGGATGAGGATGGGGAGGAGAAGAGAGAAGAGGCTTTGGCTGTAGGCAGGTGCAGAGGGGCAGCACAAGACCTTGGGGATTTGATGTCAGCAGGGATGAGTTTTGGGGGAAAAACCACAGACCTCAGTGTCACTTTTCCACACTTTTTCTCTCCCTGATCTGTCCTTCCAGAAGGAAAACAAGATTTGAAACTGAATGTGGTATTTAAATGAGCATGACTCCTGTCTCGCGTGTTCTGTTATTTCCATTTGTGTTACCTAATATTTTTTCCCTTTTGTTTGAAATTAATTTGCCGTAATTTATGGGAGCGCATTTTGATTGCTTTTGATTAAGTTTAACAAGCAGAAAAAAAAAAAAAAGACTGCCGCATTAGACATCAAAGCAAACAAATCCGTTCTCTAGGCCCGCTCGCGCATAATTAATAAATGCTGTCACTCCGTGTACAGTAAATATATCTATTATGTTACAATAAAATGTGTGTTGTAGTAATTAATACATGCAGCCCAGCTATGTTCTGGGTAAGCCCACAAAAATCCGGGAGCAGAAGTGGCTTTTTGGTGCAACAGCCAGGGCTTGGAGCAGGTGTCAAGACTTCAGAAACTTTCACAGGCGGGCAGAAGTTTGCTTTTGGGCAGAAGAGGTTAAATTTCAGTGCTGGGTTGTGGCAGGCAGGAGCAAAACCCCATTTCCAAGGGCAAAGCCTGGGAACTGGCAGCCCCAGCTTCTGCTGGGACCCCGGTGGCTGAAACCACGGCATCAACAGAGATTCCTGAGAATCCAGAGCTGCAACAACTATTAATTTAAAGGAAAAAAAAAAAAAAAAAAACAGCTTTGCAAGTAGGGCAGGTCAGATTTCAGGCTGAATTCTCTGCTAACTACCGGCTCCTACGCTCAGCCACAGCCACAATTAGAAGGCAGCAATCCTGGCGTGCCATCCCCTTTTGCAAGCAAAACCTCGTTTAACCCAGCGGCGCCGGCTGCCAGGCTGCAGAGCTGGCTGCGAGCTGGCTCCGGGCACCGGGGAGCCGAGAACAACCCGGGGAGGAGGCGTCGGAGCACAAGAGGGCTCTCGGGATGCTCAGGAAGCCCGGAGATGCTCCTATTAATTCCCCTAGTTAGAGGAGAAGCTGCCCTGAACCCCGATTTCAGCCCATCGCTCCTCAAAATATGTGGGGGTTGAGCCCTTGGCCGGCTGTCTTTTACCTCCTGCTTCTTTATTCAGGTTCTGGATGGAGAAGTAAAGACAAGGGGTGTAAATATGCTAAACCAAAGGCGACTCCTGGAAAAGTGGGGAAAAAAAAAGCCCTTGGACAGTTGGTGCCACTTCTAAACACATTAAATATTTATGGGCCCTTGCTCGTAGCTTCAAATGAGCTGTAAATTGAATGGAGGTTATTTTCTAGGTAATTAAAAATGGAGAGATGGAGGGGACTGTTTATGGGAGGCCGTAAAAGCCGCAGGCACTGGGAGTGCTCAGCTCAGGGAGGGGACCGGGGGATGAGGTGGGACTGTGGGGGTGGCACGTGTGGCATCGTGTTGGTGGGCTGCTCCCCAACAGAGCTGGGTCCCCTCCTGTAGCATCCCCCTTCCTGCAGCATCCCCCACCACTGCATCCCCCTTCCCTGCACCTTCACGGGTGCCCAGGACCGCTGCTGTGATTTTCCAAGCTCTGCCAGAGCCTGTGAACAGCCCAGTAGGAAAAATCAAGGTTTATCCCATCGCCGGGCTGCAGGTATGGATATTTTCCTGGGGTTTTGGTGTCCTAGCCACCCCTTAGTGCGGCCAGGCTGGGGCAGCAGCCGTCCGTCCCCCTTGCCTGCCGTGGCGGCAGGGGAGATCTGACCCCCCCCCCCAAAACTCCTTGTAATTCCAGGGTTCAGCGAAACCCAATGCCCCAGAGATCGTTTTCGATAACAGCCCCCTTCCTTCTCCACGCAGAGCCATTCACGTCCCGCTCCGCAGCAGGGCTCTAACTCAGCCTGTCATTAACGTCAGCTCCGCTGCAAACCCCTCCCTGTGCAAATTAATCCTTTGGGGAGCAGAAACCCGCGGGGTTGGGGTTGTGCACGCAGGGCTTGCTCGCTGCTTTGTGCTCCCAGTGCCTGGGGAAGGGGAGCGAGGGGCTCCGGGCCCCTTGGCAGCTGGTGTAAGTCGAAGTGAAAGCCCGACCTTCCTCCCCACAGGGCTCTTCTTCCTCGGGGTGCACTGTTTTGTCCCAGCTGCTGAACAGAGGGGCTGTGGAGAACTGTTTTCCCTGTTCTGCCCGGGGGAGAACAGCCTGCTTTGTGCCCCACTTGGCCAGCAAGGCTCCTCTCCTCCTCCTGCACCGATGCAAGAACAAGGCACAGCCCTTCCCTGCCTCCTGCCTGGGAAGTCCCAGAGCAAGCCAGGAACTCCAAACCGAGCCCCCGGCAGCAGATTTTGGCTCGTTCCCTGGCTGGCATCACACCAGAGCTCCGGGGAGATGCTGTGGGATGGGGTCGGGCAGCAGCAGGAGCAGGGGAAGGGGCTGAAGGGAATGGGGAAGGGGCAGGCAGCCTGACACCCACCAGCAGTGGGTCCTGGAGCTGCCCCGGTCACTGCTAAACACCCACTGCAACGCAAAGGCTGCCCAAGGTGGTCACTGGCTTCAGCCCTCCGTGGTCCACAGACCCCTCATTTTTTGGGTGCCCCTCCCCAAAGCCCTGCAGAAAGCAGAGACTTTGCCAAACTCCCCCCTACCCCCACGCAGGCAGAGGCAGGGCTCCCCCTCCCGCGCCTTGTATTTACTCCTCTAAACAATCCAGCAGATGGCCAACCTCTTTAAAAACAATCCAAACAATCCCTCCGAGGTCCCGATGCTCCAGCCCTGCCTTCCGAGAGGTTTGCTCATGGTTTTCAGCCAAGGTCTGCAGGTCAGGGCAGTGGGCGAAGGGCAAGGCACGCACATTTTGTGCCGTTCAGCAGCAGGACGGCCGGCTGGGAAGGTGACAGCTTCACCCCTGGTGGTGGGGATGGTGGCACGCGGGATGCCCGGGATAAATCACCACTGCAGCATCCTTCCAGCTTGGCAGGAGGGTCCCCAGGCTGAGGATCCCTGGCTGGGCAGGGGTTGCAGGGCCCAAGCGGTGCCTTTTTTGCCTATTAATGCAAAAGAGAGGGGGAAACAAGTGCAGTTGGAAAGAAGGAGGGACCGGGGAGGAAAGCGAGGAGATTAACAAACAAACAAAAATCCCCAAATCCATCAGAGCGGAGGCTACAAAACAAATTAAAGTTGTTATGGCAACTGGTATGTGTGGGCAGCAACATGCGTCTCCGAACGCACGGAATTAAAACCAGCGTCATGCTCGGCAGCTAATTAAATCACGCCGGCCAAGCGCGCTCGCGGGGACCCCTGCGCGCTGCCGGGGCCAGCGGGACGCAGCTGGGCTCTGGTGATTGCTTCCAGCCCCCGTCCTGCTGTGGTTTGGCTCCCCAAAATGCTGAGCTGTGGCTGGGATAGAAGGGGAGAGCAGCATGTGTGCACCCCAAAAGCAGAGGAGCTGCAGCTCCGTGGGTACCGGCAGGGCACCCTTGGGTGCCCCCAGCATCACCCAGGCATGGGAAGGACACGGTAGCAGGATGGACCCGCTGGGAATCGCCTCCCCCTTCCCCTTACACTTGATTTTCTCCCCATCGGACTGCGCAAGGTCACCGAGAGGACCCCGGGGCCGCGGAGCCCAAGGGAAACATTAAAGCCCTTGTTCCATTTCAGCTCCCAATGAAGCTCGAAGCTCGGGGAAGAATCGGCCCCATTGTGCGCCCCGCAGGCCAGGGGTCGGGCGCACCACAAAATGCTGCCTTTATGCCAAGAGGCCTGGGAACGGGGCCCCCGGCCCCATTTGTCAGCGCTGGGGCTGCCAAGTGCAACGGGAGGCAACCAAGTGACCTTAACCAGCGCGCTGCTGCTTCCCCTTCTGCGGAGCACCGAGACCCGAGTGCTCCTCGAAGGGAAGGCGATGGGGGGATGCTGATGCTTCCAGTGGCACTGAGGGGGCCCTCAGCCAGCCCCTGCTGCTCCCTGCCCCACCACGATCCCGTAGCAGCTCCCCGTGCACGCCTGGAGGGTTTTGCGACGCCTGCCGCGACCACCTGCGACTTGCCGGGCGCTCCGCTTAATCCTCCTTGACATCCCAGTTGCTGCTGCTTCAGTAACGAATGCGCAGGCGGGGAGTTAGGAGAGCCTTCGCTCGGTTTTGTTCTACCCGAGTCTAATTAATGTATGGGAAGACGAGGCACTGGCTTTGGGGAATAATTCCCGAGGGCAGGAGGGATTCTGGCAGGCATCGCCCCCGCTCCGGCATTGGCACCGCGGCAAAACCTCACCCCCACGGCCGCAGAGGCTCTCGAGCCTCCTTTACCAATTTTTCCACCCTTTAAGGCAAAAACCCAGCCAAAACCAAGAAATTCCTGTACAAACGAGCTCCTCCCGAAGCCAAAGGTTAAGCAAAGGGCTTCGGTGCTTGCAACTCGTCCTGGTAAAAGACGAGGGGCTCGTGCTTTTAGCACAGACACCAGGCGGGCAGTTTTACGGGAGCTTAAATCTCTTCTCCCACTTCTCCCTGTCCCCACATCCATCCTTCCAGCCCCCACACACCTGGCTCCGCCGCAACCCTTTGGCCAGGATGGAGGAGGGAAGAAAATTCATTCCTGTTTTTTTACCCCGTTACCATCTTGCACAGTGTTCAGAGCACCCTGGGGTGCCCTGCGCCCACCCACCCCCGAGAAGTCTCTGCTCTGGCCCCATCCCAGCAAATTTCAGCTCCCCACAGAAAGCCAATTTTCTAGAAAGTGCTCCCCCCCTCGCCATCTCGGATGGTACCTTAGCTTTGTACTTTTCTATTTTTGGCGCAAACGGAAGCTAGTTTTAAAAATATCTCTGAAAACACTTTATTTTTTTTCAGCTCTCCCACCGGTTGGCATTTCCTGCAAGTAGCTCAGAGAGTTTTGTCAGTGCTTTAAAAAAAAAAAACCAACCACATGCAGAAAGCAGGCTCAGAGAGCTCACGCCAGCCCGAGCGTGGAGCTCGATTTATGGCAGCAAGGGGCAGAGCAGAGGTGGGGAGGGAAGGGAAAAAAAAAGCCAGCACACCAGGAGGCTGAAGGGGAAGCCACGAGCATCCCGTCCCCTCTGCCCTGCCCTGTCCCCAAGTGCCACTCGCTGCTCTGCCGGTGTCTGGGGCACAGAGCAGCTGGCCACGACTTCGATGGCCAGGAGCAAAGAGCTGGGGAATTCACGCACGGCATTGAGCAAGATGCTTTGGTCTCCAACTAGGTTAAATTGCTTTCTATATTTAAATTGCCTGCTGGCTGGTTGGACGCGAGGCACAGCTGCGGAGTGGAGGCTTCCATCCAGTAAACAGAGGAGGAAACCCTAATGGATTAATCTGTTATAATTAGACGATTTGCTGCCACTTTGACACTCAGCTCGCAGAAGTGGGGAGCTGGAGGAGCCGCGAGATGGCTGCAAAGGGCGCGTGGGGTGCAAGGGGCACGGCAGGAGGCGAGGCGCAGCAGCAGCCACGCACACGAGCGGACTCGGTTTCAGCTCATCCTTTCTTCCCCGAAGTCACCAACAGGCCAGCACAAACATTTCCCAGCCCAAACATTTCCCGGCACGTGGTTTTCTTGCTGCCATTCAGTGCAAGCCCTCCTGTGATGCCTCCGGGCCCTTGCCGTGATTTTGGCACCGCTCTGAGAAACGCCGAGCAATTTTCACCCACCGAGGTGCAGGAGCGCAGAAGTGCTGAGCTCTACCCTGTAACTCCAGAGCAAGAATTAAATGCAATTTATCCTCTGCCTCCTTTCTCTAAGAAAAGGAAGGCTCTCTCCGGGAAAGCTTTAGCAGCTTTCTTCAATTATTGTTTTATGCAACATCCAAGAAAAAAAAAAAATAGTGTTTTCAGCACTTTCTCATATCAAGGAAGTAATTGAGTCAAAATGAAGAAGAAATTATCTATGAAGTTAATTATCTAGCAGACATGTTTTACACTCAGTCATTTTTCACTACCACGCAGTCACTGGAAGCACAGGCATTTTTCTTTCCTGTAATTAATGTGCTCGGAACACGCTGCAGAAAGCAGCCGGGGTTACTGCTTGGGGACGCATCAGTTCCCGGAGGAGCAGGGACAGGGACCAGGGGAGCAGAGCAGACCTGGCTCTCCCTGGGCCATTTTCCAGCTCTGGGATTTCCACGCCTTGCAGTCTGCTTGCTTGGAGCCCTTTGTGCGCTCTGGTGAAAGTTAGGGTTTCCAAAAAAAAAGAGTTACGTGGGCAGCAGAAGTTGCTGCTGTCACCCGTCCAGCGTTTCCAAGCGCCCCGCCAGCCAGGAGGGCGCACGCAGCCTCCTCGACGCCGTCCCTGCCCGTGGCCACTTTCCACGGAGGGAATTTCTGGTGCCGTGAAGGGATCCTTTCAGCCCCGATTAACAGGCACGGCTCTTGTCCCGAGTCCCAGGGCATGCCAGCAGCAGGCAGGGACTCAAACCTTGCAGATCTTTGCTCCCTGCAGCTCCCCCAGCACCGCGCTGGGCACACGGACACCGAGCATCACTTGATGGAGTTTGGCACTGGTGGGGCTGCTTGGGTGCTGGGTACCTTGCTGGGGGCTTACGTGTCTGTGGGTGAGTGAAATCTGCTTTAAAATAAAAAAACCTTTCACTTCTGTAAGCTCTCAGAGCAGTGTTACACATCCATCCATCGCCAGCTCAGAGCCACCAGCTTTAGCCCTGCTCTTTCCCCACGGTGGCAGCCCGGGAAGCTGTCCCTGTGCTGTGAACTTGCTCTAGCTGAGGGTTTTGTTTCTGACCCAAACACACCTTTGGTGGAGAAAAGCCTTGACCCAGCCCCGAGGGTTGCCTACCTTGAGACAAGCAGAGCGCTGACCCCCGGCAGCACACACAAGGGGTCCCTCCCCCTTGCCTTTCTCCTTGATTTAATTCGCTGCTCATTTGCTGCGGTAATTATATTAGGAAGCTGTAAGGCAGGACACCAGAGTCCCTCGCAGGCTGCTAATTGTTGCTGGAACGAGGCCATCGGGGAGGTAATTGAGAGAAACGTGCCTGCTCCTGCGGCCGTGGGGGAATGCTGCAGCTGAGAGCCTGGGCATGGAGAGGTTCCCAAACCCAAACACCCCGCTCTGTGCGTGTCCCCGGCCACCTCACAAGGTCAAGATGTTATTTTTATGCCTTTAAAATTAAACACAGTACGACGGGAGGTCCGGGGAGGGGATGTTCTTTGTGAAGTGAAGCAGCTTGGAAAAGTTAATGAGGCAAAAATGTCAGCTTGTGGGAAAGCCGGAGGTGTCAGGAGAGCCCCAAGGTGAAAACTTGTGGATTAAGGGAGGAGGAGGATGGCACCTCTGTGCCTAAAGGAGAACATCAAGTTATCACCGGGAGCAGAGGGGCCGTCCCATCCATTTCTAAGCACCAATCCTGTCGGAAAAGCCTTCCAGCACTGCTGCAGCTGCCTCTGCTGTGAAAGAAGAGACAAAATCCAAGTGGGCTGTCCCGCAGATGTCCAAATCCCAAATCAGCACACTAGAGAACTCACTCGCAGGGAGCTGAACAGCCCTTAATCCTTTATTCTTTCATTTTCTTTCATTTTTTTTTTTCTTCTTTCTGCAAGGAGATCAGAGCAAATGTGGTGGCTTCTCAGCAGGGGCTTTGCGGGCAGGGTTCTGTTCCTCTCGTCGAGCTGAAGCTGCAGTGAGCTTAAAACCACCATGCCTAGGGGCCTCATCCTGCCCAGACACCTTGCATCAATCAGGCTTGGTGCAGAGCAGGTCGGTGCTGGGTTTGCAACATGGACCACAAAATTTTGGAGCCTGCACAAGGTCTCCAAATGCCTCGGGGCCGCTCTGGATCCAGGCGAGGTGAGGTTTGGCTCTGGCTGCAGGGGGCTGGGGGCCCCGAGCCCACCCGGTGCCTTCAGCGCTGCTCCTGGTGGAGGTTCCCAAAACACCTCCACGCAAATGAAATCCCCTTGCACATCCCGCAGCTGCTGCCAGGAGGGAAGTCAGCGGCTTAGCACGCTGCATCATCCCCGCCGCAGCCTCCAGAACAATTCCCACTCCGCCTTCTGCCACTTCAAAAGCAGCCCGTGTCTCCTGGCACTGCCCTCCCTCCGGGAAAGGCTTTGTGTTCGGAAAATAAAAAGACTTAGCGAGGCTTTGGGAGGATAACTCGGTGGGATTTTGCATCTCAGCCTCGGCGTACCCAGCCCAGCGTCAGCGGTTCCACCTTGAAGAACTCCAGCAGCTGGAGATCAGAGGCGCTGGGGCAAGGGCTCGCTGCCTTCCTCTCATACAAGTGAATGTTCACCATCATCATCAGCACCTCGCACCCTGCCAGCAAGGGCACGGCACCAGCAAATGAAGCAGCTCCAAGCACTGCCCTCCTCTTGTCCCCCTGGCACTTGGGGACCACCAGAAGCGGGGGGACAACCCATAGCCACAGCACCCGGAGCTGTGCTGCGGATGGAGGACCCGAAGAGCTGCAGGGAAGGGGACGGATGCCTCGCTGGCAGGCAGGAGGGAGCAAGGAGGAGAAAAATTCAGGGCTGCAGATGGGGTTAGGGTAGGGAAACGCATCCGATGTTTCCCTCCGACCTTTATAAGCAGCGGAGGAAATCACACGGCGGCCAAGAGGAGCGCTCCGCACCACGTCTGTGCTCAGCCCCTTCCCTGCAGAAACGCGCTGCCTTCTGCACAAACACCCCACCACGGCTGATTTTGGCAGCAGGCTTTCGGCTCAGCCCACACACCAGGATCCCCAAACTCGGCCGCAGAGCCCCCCAAACGCTGCCTCACCCCCCCAAAAAAAAAAAAAACCCGAGCCGTGCTGATGTGTTTTATTTTTCGGTGCCGAGCAGCCTCGCACATCTGGCTCTCGGTTCCCGAGCTGTCACTTTCCTGGCTGTTGGAGGAGAGGATCTGTTAAAGAGCAGCGGCTCCTGCGAGAGACGTGACATGTTTATTTTCCCCGCGCCAACTCGCACATCAAACGCGGTTTGGGTTTCTGCCTCGCAAAGGGGGAACGTTGGTCCCTTCGGCAGCACCCCGGGGGGGCATCAGAGCCCCTGCAAGCTCCTGCTTCACCCTCCAGCCCCCCCCCGAGACGCCCCTGCCTGCAGCCCCCTAATTCTGCTCCCCGGCACGAGCGGCGACGTGGGAGAGGGGGCGTCCGACTGGAGAAACTCGAGGTTTCGCATGACCCAAATTTCAAGCTTTCGGTTGGGTTTTAAGCGCTGTCAGGTGGCTGGGGAAGGAAAAAAAAAAAAAAATAGAAAGAAAAACAACAGACGAAGGAAAGGGGATGGTGTTTTCAAAACCAAAGTTATTTCGCATTAAAAAAAAAAAGCCCCGCCACATGGGAACGTGTCAGCTCCTTTGAAATGTTTGCTTGTTTGCTTGTCTCCTGGAGCAAAACAGGCAGGGAATTGTTCGCAGCCTTGCAAAACATTTCCACTGACCCAAAACCCCGCGTTTCTGCAGCCGAGCATCCCCCAGCCCACCCAGGGTCCCTCCTGCAGCAGGGGGAGGGCAGAATTTGGGGTGCTCCTCAGGACACGGACCCCCTCCTGCACCCCGACGTCTCCCCGGCCCGTTGAGCTCGGCTCTTGCTTCTGCTTGGTTCTTTGTTCTCGGTTTATTTCTTTTTTTTTTTTTTCCATTATAGACATCGTTTAAAAAAAATAAACTTTACAATAATACATTTGTAGTCGTTGCCATTTGAGCATTTGTTTTTTTTTTTCTTAAAAAATAAAGGGGAAATGAAACTGTAAAAAGCCACACCGTAGATGTATATGGTTATGTATATACATACATATATGTAGGTATAGGGGAGCACTATATACATACACTATATATGTATATATAAAAGAAAACTGAGTAACATACAGAGGTTTCCAACCGCTGCTGGGGTCGGATCCCATCCCAACCCAAATCCGACAGGACGAAGGATGGAATATAAAAGGACGATGAAAAAAAATCTCCCTCTCCAAGTGACAGACTGAAAGCATCAGGACAACCTCACGTCGTTTGGGTACTGGTTTCTTTTCTGGTTTAAAATTCTCACCGACAACGGGAAAAGAAAGAGAAAAAAACCCAAAGGCAGTAACGATGTAGAGAGCTGGAGCGAGTTCCCTGGCCGGAGGGAGACGGAGAGCCTCTGGTAGCACGGCCGTCCTCCGGAGCGGGATGATGAGGATACGTCCCTTGTCCCCACGGGGTCCCCGCAGCGTGCCCAGGGTGGTGGCTCCCGCAGGCAGCCCTTGCCCGAGCTCTGCTTGATGCTTGTTTTCCCTCCCCGGTGCCGTTCACAGCGTTGGCTCCCCATTTTGGGGGGCGCGGGTGGGTTTTGCCACGAGCCATCGGGCTGCTGCTTCAGCAGAGACACCCAACGCGCCGTAAAACGAACAAAAAAAAAAAAAAAAGCAAGGATTTTTTTTTAAAACAAAAAAAAGAAGGGGGGGGAGAAAACCACCAAAAGTTTCCCAGCGCCACAAGGGTCCTTCCACCGCCGTGCCGTGGTGGCATCACCCGTGATGGGGAGCGTTGCAGTCCGGAGCCCGAGGTGAGCCTTCGCTTCCCGATGCTCCCGAGCCGGCACCGGCGGCGCGGCCGAGGCTGGGGCGAGCGTCCCCATCCCTCTATAGCACCAGCACCAGGAGGAGGACGGGCACGGCGGGCAGGATCCGGCCCGCCCAGTGCCGGCTGCCGCCTGCCTTGGGGTCCACGAAGGTCTTCTGGTCGGGCATGGTGTCCGTGGTCAGCTGGGTCTGCAGGCGAGGGGAGAGCAGGCGGTCAGCAGCGCCCTCAGGTTTGGTTTTTTGGGGGAAAGAGCCTATTTTTGCCCATGGGTCAGTGAGAAATGCAGTCCCTGGGATGAGGTCCCCGCAGCAGCACCCCCTCCCCAGGTTTCCCCACACCCCCAGGTTACCTCTGAGTAGCACAGGCTCTGCTCTTTGGACTTGTTTAGCTTCTGTCCGTGCTCCTGGGGGGGAGGAAGGAGGCAGGCTCAGGGCAGGCTCCTGCGCCCAAGGCTGCAAACCCAAGTGTGGGCTCGCCGGGGTCTTTGCTGGCCCCTTGGTTTTGAAACCACAAATGAAGCTGCAAGCGTGGACACAGCCCCATCTGAGCCCCAGGTTCGTTCCCCCTGCAGATGACCCTGCTCAGCACCACTGTGACACCCGCAGGAATCGGTGCCCCCATCCCCAGCACAAGGCACCAAACCACAAGCCCAGCGACACACAAGGAAACTCATGTTTTCCCAATTTCCCCAAACCACAAGGAATGCGATCGCTTGTTTGCACCCTGAACGAGCCCGGGGGCAGAAATGGGGCTCAGGATGGGTGCTGAGTATGGAGCAGGGCTCGGATCCTCCCTTCCCTGCACCAGGACCCCCAGTTCCCACCCAGCAGAGAGGGGGTGCAGCCCCAGGGGGGCGGCAATGCCAGGTCCCTGTGCTCCAGCGTGAAATGGAGCCGCTGATTGTCTCACGGAGCGGTAACTAGAAGACAGCAGAAGTAATTACTCGAGCGTGCCGGATCTAATTAGAGACTGCCCAAGGGTGACATTGCTGCCTGCACGTGCTGCGGGCAGAGGCGATGCTCCCCCGGCTGCGCGCACCCACCCATGGCACGGTGCTGGCTGCAGCCCCGCAAACGGTGCTGAGCGGGCACAGCACCGCCTTTGCTGCAGAGCCACTTGGAGCAGGACCAGGGGGGGGCAGATCCTGCCAGGCACCTGGGTACCAACAGCCCGTGCAAGCCAAGCTGTGCGCTCTTGGCTCGCACCGAGCTGTGCCAAGAGCAGGAGGGTTTTTTTGGAGGTCCAGAGCAGCCCAGCACCACACCAGCACCCCCAGCTTGCGGCAGCGACTGGGCTGGGCTCCTACCTGGATGGAGGTGCAGGTGGTGATGACGCTCGTGTCGTACATGGTGTTGCTGTAGCTGTCAATGGGCAGGGATGGGCTTTTGTCCGTCTTGGGTGGCATGGTGATGGGGAGCAAGTGGTTCTTGGGGGTGAGGTTCACGTCGGTGCCGTTGCCGAAGGCCTGGATGGCGTTTCCTGGGGGGGCAGGAGAAGGCGTTTACATGGGGGGGCACGTGAACGGGGTGCTGACCGTGATGGGCAGGGGAAGGAGGGCGACGGGGGAGCGCCTTACGGAGGCAGGGGTTCTCCGTGAAGTCCCTGAGGAACTTCTCGCACTCCTCCTCCAGGTTGCCACTGCCTTTGCAGGAACACCAGGGCGAGATGGTGATGCTGGTGGTGCTGGCGTCCACGTAGTTGGGCGTCATGTCGAAGCCTGCGCCCGGGAGAGGAAGAGGAGGAGAGATGAGGGGCTGAGGATGGGTTGTGGATGGGGAGAGCCCTCCTCACCGTGCCCCATCCGAGCACTCACCAATGAGCCCTGCATAGGAGCCCAGGCACGCCTGGTAGTTGTCCCCGGGGCAGCTCGTCAGGGACTGGAAGGAGGCTTGGCAATTGGCGTGGAAATCGGCCAGCCGGGACCTGGGGGCAGAAACAGGAGGGAGAGGGACGGGGTTTCACCTCCGCCGCCAGCACCGAGCAACACAGCAGCGAAATTTGTAAAAAATAGAGGAAAAAAAAATAAAGGAAACAAAAGGTGATGAACAGGACTTAGAGGAGAGCTCAGGGAGAGCTGGAGGCTCCGGAGGTGCAGCGTGACCCCAGCAGGTGCCCACCCCCAGGCAGGTACCCCCCACCCCAGGCACCCCCACACCCCTGTCCCTGCTGCCCCCCTGTCCCCACCCCACCGCTGCCACCCCATAAAACTTCACCACCTCATCTGGCCGCCCCGCTCCCGGCGTCGTTACGCGACTGTAAAATTTGACTGCTCGTTTTTATCTTCCCCTTGAAATGTTAAAGCTCAGAGTGCAATTAAAATGCCGGAGGTTGGGGCTTGAACGTTTTCCTTTTGTGGCTGAGATGGGGAAAAAAAAAAAAAACAAACCAGAGCCCGCGGAGAGCCCGGGGGGCTGGGACAGTCTCGTGTCCCTTTCCTTGGGATGAGCCAAGCCACCGGGGTGGAAGGACCAAGAAATGCGAGGGATGTAGAAGAGGATGGACAGATGGGCTGGGCAGACAGACGGACGGAGGGCAGTTTTGCAGATTGACTCGGTCATTAGGTAGAGAGACACGAGGCTGAGTGGTGGCCCGGGCTGGATCTCAATCCCAAGGATCAATCGCTGCAAAGCGGCCAAGCTGCCGGATGAGACCTCGCATTTCACAACAGAAAACCTCCTCGGCTCTTATTCTCACGCGTCATATAGAAAGAAGAAAGCATACATTATTTTCTTTAGCTTCCTTTTCCTTCCTTCTTAATTAAATGTCATCTTTGTCCAACCGGTGATTGAATCATCCGGCAGTACCTGCCTAAAGCCATAAGAACTGATGAAAATAAAGGCTGGAAACTGTTGCTTTTTAAATAGGAATGATTTGTTTTCAGGAGGTTTTTGATCAAATTAAATGGAGGAGCAAATGAAGCAGTGATTGAACGAGGTGGAAGGGATCCGCAGCAATACCTTACATTTATCCAGCGCTTTTCATCACAACCGCTCTCGAGCGCGCTAAAGGGAAGAGGGCGCAGGCACCGCCTGATCGCAGCCAGAGCCAGGGAAAGGGACGGATCCTGCTCACCAGCACAGGGCCAGAAGCCTGCTGCAGCTTCACGTGTTTCGTACCGGGGGGGAGGACAGAGGAGGGAACAAAGCCCAGCTGCTTGGGGCTGCTCCAGGGCACCGGCTGCTCCGTGCCGGAGCGCGGCGCTTGGTGCAGCGCAGCCTTTTTCCTGGAGACTTCTGCTGTTTCCAGCCACCCGTGACTGGGGCTTTTTCCAAACCACCAATGCATCCATCTCTCATGGAGCAGTTGAGTCTCTTTTCGGGAACTCCCCCACCCTTCACACCCCAGCATCACCCCTTCTGCTGCTTCCCACGGCCGGCTTGCGCGCAGCTTTTGCCCATCCACCGGCGGCTGGCGGTGCCAGTTGGATTATTTCCCCGCTTCCACCAGCTGTCTGACCCACTTAGCGCCTCCCAGCAGACCACAAATTTCCAGGGCAAGGTCGGCCTCTTCATCTGGGTTATTGGAGCACTCGTCACGAGAAGATGGGACTCCTGGGCACCGCTCGCTAGGCGTGGGGAATGCTAAAAAACACCAGCGATGCAGCTGGCACCCCTTTTACCAAGACACACAGCCGGGGACATCTGCTCGCTTGCGTAGGGGAAGCCTTGGGGTCTGAGGCCCTGAGGGGAGAGCCTGGGTGGGCATAAAAGCCCCAGCTCTTCTCCTTGCTCGTGGTTCCCACCGCAGGGAGGTATTTTGGACTCCCTCCCTCGCTCCGCGGGAGATAAAGTTTCCGACAGCATTTCCCTCTGCCCAAATCAGAGGCGAAGGCACGTCAGTTCTCTTAAAGAACTGTGGCAAGTTCATCACCGAGTGCCATGAAAATTTGTCACGCTGCTCCCCGGGGCCCTGCTCCTGGCTTGTAGCATCCTCTAAGGCAAATGTTATTCTTTTCATAATACATGACAAGCCAGCTGGTAATCTTTCCAGAATATCCAAGCCAGATGTCACTCTTTCCGTTGCATACAATGAGTTCGCAGTCGGTGGATGAGGCTCGAACTGCCAGGAATAAACCTTACTGGAACCGGCCCACGGCTTCTCAGATTTCTGCTTTTAAGTGCCCGGGCAAAAAGGAGATGGAGCCAAGTCCATCTGAGCAGAAACAGGAGGCTTTTGTGCCAAACTGCTGGCTCGTGGCTGCAGGTGGGCTCGGCCAGTCCCTGCCTTGATATGCCAGAGCTGGGCAGGAGCGAGCGGGGCTGGCAGCTGGGGTCAGTGATGGGGAAAAAAGGAAGACACCAAGCAGGACCTCGGCCACATCTGCTTTCCTGAAGGGCCTCCAGGACAACCCCTCAATGATATATACCCTTCCAAGCCAACCCTTCCACGGCAGGACCTGCATTTTGCATTTCAGGTGCTTGCCAGCCCCTCTGCAAGATCATAAAATCACAAAGGTTGGAAAAGACCTTCACAATTATCTGGTCCAGCCATCACCCTTCCACCACCATCACCCACTAAACCATGTCCCCGAGCACCACATCCAGCCCCAGCGGGGTTTCCATCTGGGCACCCATCCCGGATAACTCATCTCCTGCCTCGATACCACACAAGAAATCCTCAGCAGCTTGCCAACGTGACACCTTCTCTCCAACATTAAAAGTTACCTGCACAGCAGAGGATTTCAGATTGTATTTTTTTTATTATTTTTTTTTTCCCCACTTGTTGGTACATTGCAATTTTTGAGCAGAAAAATCCCCGGAACAGATGCGAGGTGCCTAATTGGGTGCTAATTGTTCCCATCGCCACATGCCTGTAAGAAGTCCGAGCCCGGCGCTGGTAATAACTCTCTACCCATCAAAGCGAACAGCATCAGGCTCTCAAATATTTCATGCAGAAGATGTCCGAGATGCAGAGATTACTCAAGACATGTTTTTCACAGGCAATTTACAGGGACCAAGGAAAAATGGCTTTAATAGACATCAGCACAGAGAGGCGGCAGAGAAAAAAAATGCCTGCCCCCCCGCCTCCCCGCAGCTCGACGGATGTTCAAGAAGCTGCGACAACACACAAAGCCCAGCAAGACATAAAAAGCCCCCCGGGGTCCGCTGGGTGCCCTCCTCCCGGTCGTTCATCCTGCTGGAGATGAATGCATTTGGAGCCAGGGGATGCAGAAATAAAAACCGAGCATCCAACAGCGAGGGCGGCGCGGGCGGGTAACGCAGCGAGGCGTGGGGATGGCATCGGCTTAAGGGAACGAGAGAGGAGCCGGAGCAGAACTCCAGTGCTGTGGATGACCCTTCTATAAAAGCTAGGAAATAGTTCAAAGGGGGAAAAAAAGGGTGGATGGAAATACTTGTTTTATCCAGGAAAGGTTACCGGCCAACTTGGCTTTACACCCCACTTAGTGAAAATCGCGTCTTTGGAGGATGAGCCCATAACCAACCCAAAGCTGCCCGTGGACAGCAGGAAAGAGGCAAGAACAAACCAGAGAGAGGCAAAGGAGAAGCCCCAAAATGACAGAGTCAGAAGAGCCAGCCTAGCGAGAGAAAAAGGAAACGAGGACAGACAGACCAAGGGCTGGCCTGGAAGTTGTTAGTTAAGAAGTTTAGTTACCAGATGTATTTTAGGACACTGCATGTTGATTCACCACGGGTAAGAGCGGTTGAATGATTTTTTTTATCCTCTTGCCTATGCTCAAACCCTATCATTACCCGGTAAGGGAAGGGAAGAATTAAACACACGCATCATTTGATTTTAATTGAAGGACTGTTCTATTTCATTGAACTGCTAACTAAGCCGAACAGGAGATTGTGTTTACATAAGCAAACCCTGAGTCAGTATAGACTTGCTGTCACATTAAGTCAATACTTATGAAGGCTCTCTATTTAATTATTCAGTGCAAATTGACTTATTATTGTGTTAAGAGTGTGGGCAGCCTTGAGCAAGGTGGCCACGGAGCCGAGATCGCTCCTGGATGCCTCTGCACATGGGTGCCCATGGGGTCCCCGGGGAGAGGCACCCCACTTGCATCCTCTCTCCTTCCCATCCCTTCCTTCAGTGGGAAGCCAAAGCCCCCAGCCCTCACAGATTTGATATTTTAGGTCCAATTCAGGGGGTTTTGCAGGTAATTGAAGCCCTGATGCAGGCACCCCCATTGGGGACCCCATTGCCCATGCCCTGTTCCCCCTTGAGACACTGGCACTGCTCCCCTCTGCCTCTCCCGGAGCTGCTGCTAAATCCAGGAGCATTTTTCCCTCCTCCTCCTCAACCAGGGACAGCTGAGCGGTGCTTCCGAGCTGCTCTCATTACGTGGCATAATGAGAAAGTTGAGCTGTGCCGCTGTTTATCAAGGCGACATCCATTACAGATGGCACTTTGTGCTCAGCAAAGGGCATGAAGGCGAGGACGAGGGTTTAAAAGAAAGCGTTTTGCTCCCGTGTTTGGCATTTAATTGATACAGAGCCAAGCTTCCCTCTTGGGCCATCGCTGATGGAGCAGGGCTTCCCCTCCCCAGGGCATGGCTCAGGAATTGGCTTCACAGCCACAGCCAAAATGAGGTTATTTCTGCCCAGTTTTACCAAAACGAACCTCCCCAACGCGCACAGACAGACACAGGGGTCCTGCAAGGAGCCAGGCAAGATCCATCCCTCCCCACTACCACCACAAACACTGCCTGAAATACACCAAAAACTGGAGAAAAGTCAGGAAAACAAACAGCCAGCCTGCCTTTGGATGCTGAGGAGCAAGAGCCAGTGGAGGCTGGGAAATTCTTCAGCACCAGCATCAGTGAAGCATATAAGACCAGATTATTTGTGTTCCCGACTTGCTGATGCAAGATGAAAAATACAGCAAACTGCAGCTGCTGAAATCAGCTCTTTTTCCCCCCTCTCCTTCCCTTTCCCCTTAGCTGAGGTTAGTGTTTTGCAAAAGGTTTTTATATTCTGGGAGCTAAAACCTGTCCATTGCAATCAGGCACAAAGCTTGGGGAGCTTGTCAGGCTCCTCCGCTGTGCCGGGAAGAGCTCCCCGCACGAAAAGCTGCGCAAATTGCAGCCATCTGGGCTTGATTGCGCCCTGCCCTCATGGCTGGAGCTGGGTTTGGGGACCGGGAACCTCGCGGAGGGGTTCGGTGGCCTCGCAGGTGCTCCTGCTCTGAGCATCCCCATGCACCCAGC
This sequence comes from Heteronetta atricapilla, assembly GCA_011075105.1. Classification (NCBI taxonomy): domain Eukaryota; kingdom Metazoa; phylum Chordata; class Aves; order Anseriformes; family Anatidae; genus Heteronetta; species Heteronetta atricapilla. Next base: position 3,806,498 of record CM021752.1, on the reverse strand, counting down.
TGGGTGCTGACCGCTGCGAGGCGCAGGGGAAATGTCCCCATAAAGGCATGTCCCTGTACTGAGGGCTTCACCCTTCATTAAGCATTGAGCCAGGAGGCCTAATTAGGGTCTGATCCCATGCAGGAGCATTATCTCCTCTCCCATCACTGCTGGAGCAGCAGCAGATCTGCTCCTGAGTTCGCTGCCCTTGCCAGTCCTGTGCCCTGATAAGGTCGAGCATCAGTCTGTGATCCCGATCTGAGAAGTGCAGGCAAATTTCCTTATTCCACGAGGGACCGAAAGCTGCACGTCCCCGTGGGCAAGGGTGCCGGGGTGCAGAGGATTTCATGCCCAGTTGCTCCTCGGTGAGTGCAAGCTGGGGGCGGACACCACGACAAGCAGGACAAAGCCTGCATGCTCTGTTCAGACATGATCCCAGCTCCTGGTGATGATCTTGGCAGCAATCCTCTCACCAACCCTTTGCTATTTCTACAGGCAGAGCGGAGCAGAGGCCCCCAAACACCAGCCCCACAGACTGCTCCCCACCTCCAAAACCAGCCCCAGGATGAGGTGCTGGGACTCAGCTTGGATCAGGCTGAACGCCGAGGGGAAGAAGCACAGAGATGGAGGGGGATGGATGGAGGAGACCCCAAAACAGCAGCGGAGCAATGAAGCACATCCCGTGTGCGCACGCTGGGAACTCACCGCGCACCCAGCCCCTGCCAGAGCTGTTCCCATCCCAAATACCTGGGGTGAAAAAGGCAGAGCCACTCTCACTTGCAAAGCAGCATCAATACAGGAAAAAAAATCTTATTTTTCTTTTGTTTTGTTTTCCTGCTGGCCTCCAGGGAGGGAGCTCAGCTCAGGTGCAGGCACCGCTCACCCCGGATAGGTCACCGCTTTTAAACACTTTTCGCAGCTGCAGAACCGAGGAGGTCAGGCGAGCTGCTGGAGCGTGTCAGCATCCCCAGCATCCCCAGGCTCCCTGCCACAGGCTCTTAACCCTTCTTACACCCCGGTTCATGCAGCTGCTTGTGAGGTTTGGGGAGCCCCCCCCAAGCAGAAGGGACAGGATGGGACCTTTCTGCAGCGCAGGTCAGTGCACACCACGCACAGCCTTGCCAGGTCCCGTTGTGGGGAGAAAACAGCCAGGATTAAGGCAAAAATCTCTGCACACCAATGCTCAAAGCTGGATCCAGGAATAAATCAGGGTTTGGGGCACCTCTCCCTAGCCTCTCCCATGGTTTGGCTGCTTTCCCCTAAGAGCAAGCAGCCAAAAACCCAAAAATGGGTTGTTCCCCGCCACGAGCTGGGCACATCCACAGCGTTTAACGCCTGAGCAAGCCTCTCCTGCTGACGGAGAGGTGCTGCCATTAATTTGGCCGCAGCTCAGCGCAGCCCCGATATCTTTTATTCATAGACATTGGCGTATTGTATTACTTTTTGATAAAAAGCCACATTCCCACACTTCAGACGCAGTTGCTCGCAGCCTGGGGAGGACCCGAAGCGCCATTATTTATGTTGCCACCGGGCTGTGGGAACCTCCATCACCGCGATGGCAAGAAGACCCTCCTCCTCCTAGCAAGCTTATTCTTTACGAGGCTGCTCCGGACCCTGGAGGATGACAGGAGGTTTTTTGCCCTATGAATAATGAATTTCATAATGGAGAAAAAGCCTGATCTCCCCCGACTTGGCTTCAGCACCAGGAGAGGAGAACGTTTTGCCATGGATGCTGAAAGCACACCGAGGGATTTTGCTGGGTGCGGGTGCCCCCAGTGCCACGGAGCCTCAAGATGAGCATTTGTCCTCCCCATGTCTTGGGGAGGTGGAGAAGCCCCCCAGAGCTTCAAACCATACACAGCCCTGCAGAAACCTGTGGGCTCACCCTGCAACAAGGTGGGGACCATGCTCAAGGCCCCCTCTCAGCACAGCAACCTCTCCAGGAAGAGCCAGAACCCCTTAAACCTCCCCATTTTACACCACAAACAAAAAATCCAGCTGCTGGAGGACACCCAGCCGGTGAACACACACAGCTGGGAGGATGCAAAAGCCTCAGGGCAACCCACAGACATGAAAAGGAGCCGAGCAACAAGAAAGCGATGCAAAACCAGCCACAGCCCCGCGCGAAATCCCCCTCCAGCACCGAGCAGGAGCCGTGGCGGATCCCTTACCGGCAGAGGTGGTCGGCCCGGCACACGTTGCGCAGCTCCAGGCAGTTGGGCTTGTGCTTGTCCTCGTAGGAGCAGGAGGGGACGATGGTTTGCCGCCGGCGCTCGGCGCAAGCCTGGTCCTTGCAGGAGCAGAAGAGGAGGCGGTAGGTGTACTCGCTGGGCACGCGGTCGAAGAACTGGCGCAGGGCTTTGTGGCATTTCCGCCGGCTGCAGTGCTCGGTGGCCGAGATCTCCTTGCTGCAGGTGGAGATGTAGCCCGAGCGCAGGCGCTTGCAGTTGTCGTTCAGGTTGCAGGCTTTGGCGGCGTCCAGGCAGTGGTTGCTTTTGGAGTTGGTGGCCGGGTCCATTCCTGCCCCGAGAGCGAAGGAAGAGGTGAGCCCGGTCCCGAGGGACTCGGAGCTGCTGGGGACACGTCCTCGAGCCCCGAGGTGCCACCGGGAAGGGGCTGGCACCGCCGTGTCCCCGCTGTGCTGGAGGTGGGGAGGGGATGAAAAACCATGGTCCCCCCCATCCTGTCACCCCCTGCATCATCTGGAAGCTTTCCTCCAACAGGGAAAGAGGTCACACACACCAAGCACACACGGAGACCTGGTTAAACCACCCTCAGTGCATAATTCATGCCATGAATTTACAACATTTTTTTCCTCCAGTCAATTATTCAAAGAATAATTATTAATTATCCAGCCTGCTCCAAAGCGGAACGATCTGCTGAGCTGCACAGGACCCAACCAGTCCCTGTATCCCCTCCTGGGGCTCCCCAAAACCGGGTCACCCCCAGCCATGACCCCAAAAGGGCTGATCCCTGCTCTGGCAGGGGATGGGGACAGAGCTGGGCGCCAGCCGTGCCCTGCATTCACCCCGGGAATCCCAGGTGTCAGCAAATAAAGCAGCCAGGGCAGAGGATGGACAGAGCCAAACCACCGAGTGGGAACAAACGCTGATGGTTTTTTTTTTTTTCTATTTTTTTTGCTTTGTTTTTGTCAAAATGATGAATCGCCCTTGGCAGGCCAGGTGCTATTTTAAAAGTCACCTGACTGCACCAGCAATTTCTTCCCTAATTTCCTCTCCTTCGCAGCCCAGCCAATTTCGTGGCTTCTTCCATTGTCTCCTGGCTTCCCCCGGCAAAGACAAATGACAGCACTGAGGAGGGTTTCCTACCGGGCATGTTTGTAAGGCCCTGCTAATTAGCAAATGCCAATCAGCTGCCTTGGGGAGCGTGGTTCTCCTACCTCGCTTTGCCTCTTTGAGTGCAGGATCTGGCCCCCCAGGTGAGGAGCATTTTGGGGGCACCGTTTGCAGCCCAGGACCAACTTTGACTCATTTTCCTGCTGTTTTATCAAGCATGGCAAGAACGCCCCAACCCGGAGCTCCTGCAGGCAGCAACACCTGCGTTAACAGGTCCCAGTTAAAAGACAAAACCCGATTTCTCCCCAGTTTTGTCCCGTGCTCCCACCCTGTGTGCAGTGGGGGTGCTGCCAGTGCTTGAAGAGGAAGGGGGAGCACGGTTCTGCTTTCTGCTGGTCCAAAGCAGCCCCTGGCTCTGCAGGTGGATGCAGGGAGCCTTGGCAGCCCGCAGCTCTCCAGCACGAGCGTGGGATCTATGCAAAGTGCCGGCTTACTGCCTGATCCTCCCGAGCACCGCGCCTGCCCTGCCCCGGACCTGCGGGGACCTGGATGCATTTTAATAGAGCTGATGCCTGAGAGCGCAGGGTTCCTGGGGAGCTCATTAATAAAGCACAGGCATGAAAATTTCATGAGGCAGGCAGGAGACGGGGGGCCAAGGAGCTTCGGGAGCACCGGGAGGCGCGGTGCCACCGGCTGTCCCTGCCCGATTGGAACAGGACAGGGCTGGGGGACGAGGAGGAGGAGGAGGGCAATGAGGAAGGCAGCATGGGCTGAGCCTGGTCACCCGATGCCCACCAATTCTTGGGTGCTGGCCCTGTGCTTCTCGAGCGAGGGGCTGAGCCTGGCGGGGAGCTGCTGCAAACCCTGGTGCTGGGCGAGCTCCTTGATCTCACCGCTCCAATTCCCCCCTCAATTTCCCCCAATTCCTTCTTGCCTGTGCCTGCTGCTTTCACCACGGCTGCTGTTCCTGCAGGGCACTGGGCAAGGCTCTCGTTTTGCACCATCCGTCCTCACCATGATGCTCTGCTCTGCCCCGTGCAGCTCAGGGGGCTCTGCCCCCAGCCCCCTGCTCCCCTCATGCTCCCAGCCGGGGCGCAAGCAACCAGAGCCCAGCCTGGAGCATGGAGCATCGCCTCCCTCCTTCCCTTCCTCCTCGCAAGGTAACGTAATCCCCCTGCTATCCCCACAGGCAATTAACAGCGCGCCGGCTCAGCCTTGTTATCCAGAAACAACAGCAACAGCTCATTTGCTTCAGCCGCTTGGGCTGCAGGTCAGGGCTGGGGGTCCTGGGGGGCTCCCCGCACCCCCAGCCCCGCATGAAGGGGGATGGAGAGGGGCTGGAAGCAGCAGCGAGGCCACCCCGGTGGCCACGGCACATCTGCGGAGCGTAGCACCCCGTTCCCCCTTCCCCCAAAGCCGGAGAGGCTTCCTTCCCCTCTTGCTTTGCATTTTGGAATAAATCAAGCCGTGAGCGTTTAATCCCCCGCTCCAGACACTCCGCTTTTCCGACTTTCCAGCGGCTGAAATATTTCCTTGACGATAATGCAATCCAAAAAGGCACGTGGGAGACGGGAGGGGGGTGGCATCGGCATCCTGAACCAGCGCTGATGTCCCTGTGGGGAGCCTCGGAGAAGGGCTCCAGGAGCCAAAACCCGGCGGGTGACGGCAGCGAGGGGCTCCCCGAGGTGCACCCATGATTTGGGGCAGGGCGCACGGCGAGGGGTGCCAGGGCTCCCCGAACCCCCCTGGCCGGCTCTCAGGGAAAGGGTTAAGAGGAGAAAGAAGCCAAGGCATGGCTGACCTAATTCGGAAGAGGGGTGGTGGCAGAGCTGAGGGTTGTCATGGAAATGGATGGCAAAAAAAAAGTTCCTAATGGACCATGGTGGTGGGGTTTGGGTTTGGAGAGGAGGGCAGAGGGTGGAGAGGTGCTCCCAGGGGCTCTGCTGCTCCTCCGAGCAGCATCCCAGGGCTCAGCTCCAGGCCAGCGGCCCCAGGGAGGGACAAACAGGGTCCTCCCCCCGGCTTTCCAGCCACGAGGCCACAGACAGGGCATCCCTCGGCTCCCCAGGACACAAAGGGCTTTTCATGCAGGACCCACAGGCAGCGGGAGGCTCTGCGCCCTCTCCAAGCCTCCCCCACCTCATGCCACGACCCCAGGGGACGTGGCCAGACAAACGAGTGACTTACAAGCCCCACAGGCCACCTTCTCTACTTATTTTTCACCCAAGGTTGGAGTCCAGAAGGTAAAAGCCTAAATCACAGCCTGGGGGGGGATTCAGAGCCCAGCAGGAGGATGCTGTCGGTGCTCCGGGCAGGGGCGGCACTGGACGATGCCCAAGCACCGGGTCTGGGGAAATGGAGGAGAAGTGGGCAGGGAGGTTTTGCACAGGAGGATTTTGGGCAGGGGGATTTTGGGCAGGCCAAAAGTGGGCTGGGGGTGCCATGGAGTGAACCACGGGGGAGGGAGCCGCAGGGTTTCACCGGCAGGGAGCTGGGTTGCAGTTTGGATTCGCGGGCAGGAGCAGCCAAGCCGGCGGATGCATGTTGCTTTTATTACCTGAGAAAATTGAAGCGAGTCTGAATATATCAGAGAGACGAGAGGTGACCGGCTCGTAGGGGGAAGCTTCATAAAATTCTTCTCCTGGAGTGGGAGGGAGGAAAGAGAAGGGGAAGAGGAAGCAAATTAAAAGAGCGCAGTGAGCGAGCGCGGCCGCGCCGGGCACGGCCACCTCCAGCTGGCGAAGGGCAAAGCAAGAAGCACCCCAAGCAGAGCCCTGCGGGGCAGGAGGAGCCCTTTGGGCCATGCTCTGGGTGATTTTTGCCGGCTGCCACGAGCTCGGCTCCTTGCCCCAGCCAGGTTTGGCCGGGGCTGAGCTCGGGCTGAGCCCCGCGGCTCAGTAAATTCACACGCACAAGGTCAACGTCCCGCGGCGCGGCCGCACAGCCCCGGCCAGCTGCACGCCAGAGCTTTAAGGGTCTGGACTCAAGGCCGGATTTATTTTTTGTTTGTTTGTTAATGAAAAAAAGCATTTCCTTAAAAAAAGAAGGCTGTAAAATGTCTTCCGCTCCCATCTGCCCCTGGTGCGCTTTGGAGAAATGGGAATATTTCAGCCACGGTTGCTGTGGGGTGGGGGGACGCGGAGCTGGCCGGAGAAGGAAATCATTTCAGCCCTGACCTACCCACCCTAAATTCCTCCTTCCTCACCTGCCAGGGGAATCCCCAGCCCCGATTCTCCCCCCTTGCCCTAAGCACAACCCCACGTGCTTTTGCTGGGTGCCCTTCTTGTAAGTCCAGAGAAATTTGATTTCAGGAGAACCGCAGCTCTCGGGGGAGGAAACGCTCTCCTCAAACCCCATCAGCCACAGGATTAAAAAAAAATATACAGGCTATATATTTAAAAATATATAAAAATAAATCAGTGGCCGGACCTGGAAAGCCCTGGTCAGAGGTTGAGCACCAGCCCAGAGCATCGATTTCCATTGTGCCTGGCAGCCCTCGGGGCCGGATTCTGCGCCCTGGTGCCCTCGCTGGGGGTAACCCCGCTGCGCCCCACGGCTGCAGCTCTCCCGGCCACCATTAGCCCGAGGCAGCAGCATTTATCCCATTAATTTTAAGGATATTTTAAGGATTATTAAGGAGCCACTTGACGTGCCGTAAAACAAGCTCGTGACAGGGTCGGGAGCGATGCGGGAGGGCACGAACCCAGCCCCGCAGCCCCTCGGTGCTGTCCCTGGGGAATTTTGGGGAGAGCAGAGCCGGGAGGGGAGATGGGGGGACCCCAGCTGAGGGCTGTGGCCGTGGGTTCCCAGCCCAGGGGGATGCTGCGGGATGCTACAGGGGGGCAAGAGCCCCCAGTAGGGGTGGCTGATGATGATGGCCGGGGAGGAACCGGGCTCCGGGCAGCGTGCCCTCCCGTTTTGCTGGGTTTCCTAATGCTCCAGTGACAAACAGCACCTTTATTAAAGTGCATTTAGGAAACACAGTAACCTCACGGTATATTGCTTTGCCAATGCAATAAATAATTAAATACTAGCCGAACCCTGCTGCTTGCTAGGAAAATTACCGAGCATTAAAAGGGCAGCGGACTTTTCTTGAGCTCGCTGAGATGCAATTAACCTCCAGGAACGAGGCTGGAGTGAAAGCAGCCCTCCTTAATGGCAGGGCTGCCTTGCGCCCGCAGCCCAGGGGCTGGATGGAGGCGGCTGGGGCACAGCATCCTTGCTAAAGGCACGAGGTCAGGGGCTACCCTGGGCTCCTCGTGGCTTTCCCACTCACTGGTTCTCCCCAGAGTCTCCAGACCTGGTAAAATCTCCTATTTTTCCCTCACAGATCAAAGCACAGGTCCTGGAGCACCCATCGAGCACTAAAGCTCCCTCCATTCACTTCTGCAAAGCCCCCTGAAACCGCTGAAGGAAGGCTGCTAATGAGGGGTAGAGAACAATTAAGCACTAATTCCTGCTCTGGGCGGGTTCGGGGGCTCGCTCATCCCTGAGCTGACCCAGATTTGAAGGCAACTCCAGCAGGGCTCGCCACGGGGGGCCGCATGCAAGCCCCCCACATCTTCATCCCTGCCACCGAAGGCTCCCAGCATCGCCAGCCTCTCCCCTGCCTTCAGCCCCAGCTCCAGGGGGTGGGCAGAGCCCCGTGCCCAGTGCCTCCGTGGGCTGTAAAATGTGCCCCCCATCCCCTGTGCTCCTCTCCAGAGGTGGATTTAAGCCAGGGCAATCAAAGAGCAGAGGACCGGGAGCTTTTACACGCCCAGATCCCCGTTGGAAATGGGGCCAAGCTGCCGTAACCGGCCGGGTGCGTGCCCTCACATGGGCTGTGCCGTGACCCGGCGGCTCTGGAGCAGGGTTTTGGCACAGGCTGAAGCTGGATTTAAGAGCTTCTGTGTGCAGAGCCGCCCCTAAGCCCCTTAGAGGGATCTGTGCTGTCAAACCGCTGCTGGCTCTGCCTGTCCCCAGCCTGCCAAAGCCACGTGGGGGTGGCCGGAGAGCAGAGCAAACCCCGTGAGCAGCAGCCCCAGCCCCAGGCGAGCCCCTCAGCACCAGTTTCTCCCTCTCCAACCAGTTCCCAGCCCCTCTGAGCCCTGCACCAGGAGCCAGCTGGGCGATGGGGCAGCCCCAGCCCCTGAGGAGCCCCCGCAGGCAGCAGATAACCCTGCCTTCGATGCGCAACCCAGCCCCGGCCTGGCCAAATCCAATTTCAATTACCTGCGCTGCTCCAGCCTCTGATTTACTCCTCCACCAGGCTGCAATTACGGCAGCCTCTGGAGCATCGCCTCTGCGTGGCGAGATCCCAGTGAGCCCGCCCTGCCGCCAGCCCTCCCGGTTTGCCTTTCAGAATGGAAGAGGAGACGCGGGGCTTGCCCAAAACCACGGGAAAAAGCCCCGGTTTCCTCCAGCGTTCGTGGCTGATGAGGGTCTGGGGCTTGCTTCCAAGGCTCCCCCACTCTTGCCGGGGGGAACGGGGTGGGTACAGCCTGCGAACCCTGCTCACAGGTGGGCAACAACCCCGCAGCCTTTGGGGGACACGACTCAGGGCCAGGAGGGGGGCAGGGGCTGGAGAGGAGCCCTGCGCCCATGCTCAGCTCCCTCCCCACCACCTCCTGCACGATACCACTTGGCTGTGGCTGCCAGCACAGCCCCCAGACCCATTTCCCCCTTGCCCCAAGCCCACCATGGGCACACCGCCCCCACCCCATCCCACCCCCCACCACCATCCTCCGAGCAACGCGGGCACCAACCCTTGCACAACCCCCAGCTCCATCCTGCTTCAAAAATCACCAACCCCCAGACCCCCAAAGACCCCAAATAAGTCCGGGACCCCCATCCACACACCTCACCACCCCCAACCCCCCACCACCACCCCGCACGGCCCGTACCTTCGGTCAGCCCGAGGTGTATACTCCAGTAGATCTGAAGGCACTGCAGCTCCTTCTTCATGCCCCGCTTGCAGCGGCAGTCGTAGAGGGGGCTCTCCTGCAGCACCTCCAGCGCCGCCTGGCACTCCTTGTTGGCCAGCATGGTGTTCCTGTCGCGCCCGGCCAGGCACTGCCGCAGCGTGCGGTACCGCGAGCTGCAGCTGGGCTCGGCGGCGCACAGCTCGTTGGCTCGCACGCAGTCCACGGGCGCCCGCCAGCCCTGCGGGTCCTGCCCTGGGGGGGACGGGGGGGCGGCCAGCGAGCGGAGGGTCTCATCTGGGCCAGGGGGCGGCGGGAGGAGAGAGGAGGGCAGAGAGAAGTGAGGGGGTGTCGGTGGGGGGGAGACGTCCTTGCCCCGTGCGCACCCGCCGCGAGACCCCGAACTTCAGCCCCCAGCCAGGTGCCCCGCAGAGGGGTGCAGATGGGGTGTGGGTGGGTGCAGGGAAATGGGTTGGGGTTGATACGGGGGGGAAAGTCAGCCCCGAAATCCATGGAGAGCTGGAAGCAGACTCTGCACTGCTCCCCTGCACCTCTGCACCACTCCCTTGCACCCCTCCACTGCTCCCCTGCACCTCTCCACCCCTTTCAGTACCCTCCAAAACCACACAGAACCCTGGAGACGGATCGCATCCTTCCTCCACTCCCAGCCCCTGCCCGGATGTGTCCTCAGCTGCTCCCTCCAAAACCACGCAGCACTCCGGAGAGGGATCGCATCCTTCCTCCGCTCCCAGCCCCTGCCCTCAGCCACAGCCTCACCAGGGGACTGCGAAACTGGGGAGGTGAATTCAGGGGGTGGCCTGGAAATGCAGGGGGGCACCAGACACCCAGAGGGGACGGTGGGGTTAGCGCATGCCTTGGCTCCCGGTGAGGACACCAGCCTCTCTGTTCCTCATGAAATCAAAGAGCAGACGGACACACACGGCGTGTTTCCAGCCCTGGTGCCCGCGGAGACGAGCCTCCGCACACGACCTCTCCAGAGCGAGCCAACCCAAACTCCCCATGCGCATTGCTGGCTTTATTTTTTTTTTTTAGGTTTGGGCTCAGCATTTTCAGCCCGGCCACAGGATTTTTAGGGCGTCTGACTCATGGGTTTTGAGCTCCCGGACTTGGCAGGGCTGAGGAGTGGCGTGGCTCGGCACGAGCTCTCCCCGAGCACAGCCTCCTGCCTGCCTCCGTGCTGCGCCCCTCCAGGAGGCCGTGCTCCAGCTCCTGCCCTCGCCGCGGGCCCTGCCTTGGCCGTCGGCCCCGAGCTCTCCCCTCCCTGCCAGGCACTCCCTGAGCTCTCCCATCGCTTGCTCAATTTTTGCTTTCCAAAAAAAATTCTGGCTGAGCAGAACCCCAGACAAGGCGGGGGTCCCTTTGTGGGCACGTGGGGAAGGGGGGACAGGCTGCAACGGTCCCCAGATGAGCGGTGGGGACAGGGAGGGGACAGCAGAGCCCCTGCCACTCCTGGACCCCATTGCAAGCCTGCAATCTTGGGCAGGAAAAACCCTGGAGCAAGCAAAGACAGACATGGAGGGACCTGTGGGGCATCCTCGGCCACCCCAGGGGGTGACGCACAGGGACACCCCGCTGCGTGCAATGCCCCCGCCACGAGCCATGGGTGCCACTGCCCGTGGTGCCATGGGGAGCAGCTCCTGGAGCAGCAAATGTCAGCCTCCAGCTCCAAGCCCCTTTCCCTCTCCGTGGCCACTCATCCGGGTACAGCGTGGGGACAGTGACACCTACAGGCATGTGACAAGGGCCACCCGTGTCCCCCCACCCACGGGGCCAAGCAGGGAGCTCCACGCAAGCAGGGCTCGTCCCCTGCCACCGCACCAGAGGGGACACCGGGGGCTCGGGTGGCTCTGCAGGAGGGACGGGGCGATGCAGGGCTGGGACCTCGTCCTCCCGGGCTTCAGCTGATGGCCCCAGAACGGCATCGGTGTGTTTGGAGAGGTCTGGAGGGCATCCAGGTGAGCAGAAGCAGCCACAGGGCCCCTCTGTCCATGTTAGATCCAAGGTGGGGTGGCAGGTGTCCCTGGCCATGGCTCTCCTCGGCCTCTCGGGTTTATATTCCACAGGGGAAGCAGGCAGGATCCGCGCACGGCGGGGGAGAAGCTGGCATCCCCAAACGCTCCCCAGGGCTGAAATGCAAGCTCTGCGCCACGAGACGGGTGAAGCTGTGGTGCTGCGAGAAGACAGGGGCCGGCTCTGCGTCCTTGCACGTCGGGAAACCACAGCCTTGAGCCTCCCAGCGAGCTGGGACAAGCTGCTCCTGCAGGGCGCTCGGCTGCCAGACAGGCAGAGCCATCCCCCCGCTCAGCACCACGCCGTTTCTCCTCGTTCATCCCGGCTGCACGTCCCTCTGGCTCCAGCCCCAAGCACAGAGCTCGGCTCCAATTCGTGCTTCTGCTGCCTCCACGAAGCCTCCTTGCAGGTCCCCTCTCCTCGCCGCCTCCATGCGCCTCCCGGCCAGGGTCCCCAGGCGCTGGGAGGGTGCAGGGAAGGGAGACAGCCGGCTTTGCTCTGATGCAAAACGCACTGGAGCTCGTGGAGCATCCTCCCGAGGGGCCCAGCACCCTGGGCGGCGCGGTGCCGGGGTGGGAAGCCCAGCAGCAAATCCCCCCAGCACCACCACGTCCGAGCTGTGGATGCCAGCAGCACCGCGGAGCACGGCGCACAGCTGTCCTGCTCCGGAGGAAGGGCAAAAGCAGCCCGGATCTTTGCCCCAAAGCCAGCCACACGCTCAGCCCCGGCTGGACAGGCTGGCACCGAGGTGTTATTCCTGAAGCCCCCCTCCCCTCCTGCCAGGCCGGGCAAAGCCCCCCCCAAAACCCCAGGGGCGCAAGGAGGGGGAGGCTGAGCCTTCATTCTACCCAAACCAAACCATCTCCCGGACAGACCCCTGGCTAAACTCCCATCGGAAAAACACCTGCAGGGAATTTCAACCTAATCCTCGGCCATCCCAGGGGGGTCAGGGCGCAGCACGGGTTTGCAGGCAGAGGCACAAACCTCCAGCAGCCAGGGACCGAGGCAGCATCAGGCTCCGTAGCCACCGTTCCCATCTCGCTGTAATGCTTTTTTCCTCTTACTGGTCATGCCAGAGACCTTTGGACGCAGGCAGAGGGAAATATTTATCCTCACAACTTGACTAAAAACAAACAACAACAACAAATAAAGAAAAGAATTGCTGAGGAGCACGCAGCCTCCCAGCCTCGCTGTCGTGGTAGCAATTGCGTTATCCCAGCTGAGAAGGATATTTTTTTTTCTGTCTCTCCGGAAAGAAAAGCCCAGATGTTAAGAGCTGAGCCAAGAGCTGGGCTTCCTCCCTGCCCGGCCCCGCCACGCACCCAGGAAGCCCCCAGGGGCATGGGGAAAGGGCTGAGGGTCTGGATTTTGGGCAGCCTGCCCCACAAGGAGGATGGACCATGGCTTGGATGCCTCAGGTGGTGCACCCCGGCGGTCCCTGCCCTCCTGAAGCCCCCTCGTGAGACCTCCACCAGCGACTCAGCCGTGCCAACAAATGGGGCTGCCCCCCCAGCAGCCCCCACCGTGCCCCCAGACCTCTCTCCCTCCGGCTCAGGTTTGTGCCCCGACCCCGACACTCCCCAGCAGGTCACGGGGAAGGACACCCCAAATTCTGGCTCAGCACCCCGCATCCACACCAGCGTGGGAGCAACATGCGGACCCCTCGCCGCCACGGCACAGCATCCCCTCCCCAGCCGGCAGGATTATTTCGGGGAGCAGCATGTGCCCCCCTTCACCCAGGGCACTCAGCATCCCCGGAAGGTGCTGAGCACCCTGCACAGGGTGGCTCGTCCGCCGTGGGTGCCCTTTCGGGCGGTCTGTGTGCCAGCCCTCTGCAGCTCCCCGTCCCTTCTCCTCGGCCTCGCAGCCGAGGCGAGCTTGGCGGAGTTTTTCCAGGCTGCTGCAGAGCTTTGGGGCTCGCTCGCACGCAGAGGCAGCGGGGTGCAGGCGCTGCCGTGGCTGGAACACGGCACACGAGCCCCAGCAGGGCGGCTCGCCGGCCTCCCGGGGGGGAAAACGGGACCCTGCTCATCCGCTTCTTTTGCACCACCACGTCCAACACAACCTCTGACTTCTCTCCCCTTCCCGTCCCTTCCCAGCTGCACCTTCCCCATCGCCGCAGGAGGCTGCCCTAGAAATGCGAAGCGTTCTTCCTGGCAGCCACAAGAGCTCTGAAATAACTCACACATGATGGAAAGGAAGGCGCACGGATTGCAACAGCGGGGACGGCGGGTCCCCGAGCACACGCACATGCGATCAGCTCAACTTTCCGAAACCACTGCTCCACGCTGAGCTCAAAGGCGCCCGCGGGAACCGGGGGGCACGAAGGGCGCTGGGGGGCTGTGGGGTGGGAAAATAATCCGAAATGCAAATCCTCACGGTGCTGCCAAGGCGAGAGGGGACCGGGATCGTGCGGGGGCTTTGCGCATCGTGCCGGCCGCGGATCCTGCGCGGTGCCTTGGCCAGAGCCACGTCCCCGCCGTCGGTGCCCCGGGGGGGGGGGCTTCCGAGGGGTTGGCCGGGGTTTACCCCCCGGTTTAAGGTTGGGTAGAGCATAGGCAGAAATTCCTGGCCCTAGAGGAAATCCTGCTGTGCGGTGTCTCGCCTCATCCCCCTCCTGATCCGGACGAGGAGCCAGCGGATGCGCAGCGCCCGCAGCCCGCGGGCAGGGCAGGGCAGGGCAGGGCTGGCTGCCACTCACCTACGAAGAGGACGATGCAGAAGGCGTTTGCCAAGATCATGTTAGTAAATCCACGAGCTCCTCTCCACGGGCGGTGGAAAAAAAAAGGAAAAAAAAAAAAAAAAAAGGAAAAAAAAAGGAAAAAAAAAAAAAAAAAGAGGAAAAAAAAAGGAGGAAAAAAAAGGGGGAAAAAAGGATCGGGGAAAGGAAGCAAAGCCCCCAGACGAGCAGGTAGATCCCAAATCCGCACGGCTCCGCGAAGAAAGGCGAGGTGGGGGGGTGTGGGGGCGCTCCGCCCGGCAGCGGGGCTCGGAGCTCGGAGCCCCCCCGCACCCCCGGCCCGCTCCGCGCACGGGGGGCACCGCGCACCGGGTACCGGGCACCGGGCACTGCGCACCGGGCACCGGGCACCGAGCACCGGGCACCGAGCACCGGGCACCGGGCACCGAGCACCGCCGGCTGCCGGCGGCTCTGAGCCGAGCGGGGGCTGCGCGCCCGCCTCTGGCTGCCGGCGGGGGGCGCGGCGAGGGGCGGCTGCGCTGCTCCGCCGAGCCCCGGCGGAGGAGAAGGGGCAGAGCCGCCGGGGCCGCCCCGCTCCTCCCCGCCCCTGCCCTCTCCGCCCCTCGGCGGGGCTCGGGAGAAGGACGGGAGGGGGGCAGAGGAGCTGCGGGCGCCCTTGTGCCGCCCTTCGGTGGGGTAGGGGCTGGGGGGTGCGGGCTGGGGGATGTGGCGGAGGGACGGCCTTTCACCCCTGGGTGCCGGCATCCCTGTGTCTTTCCATCCCTGGGTCCCTAAATCCCTGTCCTTTCATCCCTGTGTTCTTCCATCCTTGTGTCCCTATATCCCTGTGTCCCTCCGTGTGTCCCCATAACCACGTCCTTTCATCCCTGTGTCCTTCCGTCCCTGTGTCCCTCCACCCTTGTGTCCCTGTATCCCTGTGTCCTTCCATCCTTGTGCCCCTCCATCCCTGTGTCCCCATATCCCTGTATCATCTCATCCCTGTGACCCCCCATCCCTGTGTCCCTCCATCCCTGTGTCCCCCCATCCCCATGTCCCCAAATCCCTGTGTCCCTCCAACCCTCCATCCCCCTGTCCCCCTGTCCCCCCCCCCTTTATTTGACTCCCCCTCCAGCCCCCCGGGACCTGCTCACCCCCCAGCCCCGCTGTGACCCCAGGGATGGGGAGCGGGGACCCCGGGGAGCCACAGGGACACGAGGAGGTGGCCAGCCAGAGAAATGCCACCGGCTCCTTGGGAAGGGGGACAACGGGGGGGTATGGGGGGGACACCTGCCAGCTGATCTGCGCGTGGGAGGCATCGCACACCCCCGCACGTGTGTGTGCACACGCAGCACGCGCACGGAGCCGGCGGGGGAATTATTCATTCATTCACAGCTCAGGCTCCGCAGACAGCCCGCTTCCAGGCAGCCCCGAGCTCAGCCCTTCCCCGTGCCCCCCCCCCTGCATCATTGCTGTTGTGTTTGGGGACGGGGTCACCAACATCCCGACCCCTCTGCCTGCCCCTACAAATATCCAGGGCTGTGCAGAGGCGTGGGGCTCGCCTGCTTCTGGCTCCCCCGGCCACCAGCCCTTCTCCCAGTGCTGCCCTCCAAGCCTGGCGTCTTCCCCTGCCCAGGAAAAGGTTCGGAAAGGAGTGGGGGACACACAAACGGATCAGAGCAATGGGCATTAGCGAGGCTTCTCGTGTAACATCCTTCCCGTCCTGTTCTTTTCCTGCTCTTTGCCCTCCCTGGCTTGCCTTCCCTTTAAAAAAAATAAAATAAAAGAGAAAGGAAAAAAAAAAAAAAAAAAGCCGACACTGACTTAGCAGGATGTTCCCGTGCTTTCACAGAGCCTAAATGGAGACGGCAGGGAAAAGTGGTGTCCTTAGCTGCCCGGCATCACTTTAATTTTGTCAGCCCTCTCAGCGGCTCGCTGCTCTGGTAGGATTTACCCAAAAAGTGCCGATCCTCACGGAAAGAAGCTGCCGCGCCGCTCTGCGCTCCCCGCTTCGTGCCAGGGCGCAGAGATCTGAGCCCAGCAGCTCTGGCCCACACAGGACACCTCCGTCTCCCCCTTGGGATGGTGAAATTGCTTTGTCCCCCTGGGCAGGCCCCTGCCCTTGATTTATCCCGGGGGAATTTAGAGCTCCTTGAATCGAGGGGAGCCTCGAGCGGGAGAGGGATGAAGCAGAGTGGGGGGGGGGGGGGGGGGC
>CM021752.1:3775458-3790297 GCA_011075105.1 Heteronetta atricapilla | reverse complement strand
CT
This sequence comes from Heteronetta atricapilla, assembly GCA_011075105.1. Taxonomy (NCBI): domain Eukaryota; kingdom Metazoa; phylum Chordata; class Aves; order Anseriformes; family Anatidae; genus Heteronetta; species Heteronetta atricapilla. Next base: position 3,790,295 of record CM021752.1, on the reverse strand, counting down.
GTGCCAGGATGGGGCCTCTCGTGGGGCCGGGACAGCTCGCTTTGTATCTGCAGAGGGACCGATAAAGGCAGCGGGGGGATTCCTCCCCGCCTTCCCTCAAAGCCCCATCAATATGAGCTGGATTTGCCTACCCTCCTGACTCCAGACTTTAATTCTGCGGAGCATTATCATATTAGCGGGTGTCAGGGTTGTTAAAGTGATGGATTATACATTAGCAGTGTAATCCTGGGGGGCGAGGGGGGGACAGGACCAGCCTCGGAGCCCGCCCCGACGCTCACTGCCTTCTCCCGGTCCCGCTGGCCGTGAGGAGGGCACGGGGCTGCACGAGGGTGACCCCAGGTCCCTTTGTGCTGCATCCCTGCCCTCGGCCTCCTGAGCTGCCCCGCAGGGACAGGGAGCAGGGCAGGGGCTGGGGAGCAGCACGCCGAGCTCCGTGTCCTCCTGCCGTGGGGCTGTGAGCGGTGGCACCAAGCTCCGCACCCAGCTCCCCGTCACCCAGCCCTGCTGGGGGGCACTGAGCAGGGCGGCCGTGCTCCGTTTATTTCCTGCCTTTTAGCTCCAAAGTCCCGGGATTTTGCCCATTTGTTTGCTCCCCTCACAGCAGGAACTCTGTTTTGTATTATTTTTGATCAAGAGGGGAAGAAACTCATGCAGCTCCTCGCTGTGCCGGGTGCCCATCTGCACGCTTGCTGGGGGAGCCCTGCGTCTCCATCCTGCCCCAAAAACTGGGTCCCATCACGGGGTTCCCACCTCAGGGCGTCTGCAAGGAGCCGATCCCCAGGGGCTGAACCCACAGGGTGTCACCGGGCCTCATCCTGGCACTGTCACCCCTTGGGAATCTCCTCGGGGACCACGTTTGCAGGACTGCTGACAGCAGCCAGCTCATAGCCACCGGCTACGGGAGTCCTTAGAGCACCCCGATGCTGATGGGCCCCGACAGCTCCGTGCACACGCAGGCTATTTTTTCCCTCGCTGCTGTTTTCTGAGCTGATTCTCCCTCTTTAACGTCTGCCAGGGCAAACAATCCCCATCCCCTGCCCTCATCCCATCGGCTGAAGCCTTGAACAAAAGGGATCCCCAAAAGGAGCTCGGTGACAGCCGGCAGTGCCATCGACTCAGCTCCCAGCTCCGTCCTGCTGGAGAGGAAGCGATAATTCGGGGAGGACGAGATGCTCCCAGCTAATCGAATGGGTTTTCCCAAACCAGGCTGAAAACGCCCCAAAATGCTGCCTCCCCCCAGCTGGCAGCAACAGGAGGGATGGAGCTGGTGATGCTCGCGGTGACGGCCAGCTCCTGCAGGTACAATGTGCTGAGCGGAGATGGCAGCCTTGTCGTGCCCTCATCATCCTGCCCAGCCCCAGATCACACCCGACATTTACAGCCACCCCCACGGCACCTGGCTGAGCTGGAAGAGCAGCAGCTGGGGATTTTCTTCTGGACTTGGTTTTGTTCTGCTCTCTCCTTAGTGTCTGGGCTGGGGCTCCCTGCCCCACTTGCACCAAGGGACCCCATGGGGTGATTTTTCTGGGCACGCCAGGGTGACCCCGATTTTAGCTCCTGGGATGGAGCCCCAGCACCCTCCCTGTGCAAGCAGCTCCTTGTTCCCAGCAGACGAGGGCCGGAGGTGAGGGCACAGAGGAGAAGAGGCTTTGCAGCTGCCCTGGGAATGACGCGGGGAAGGGCAGGGTGATGAGGCCGCTTCCAGCACTGCGCATTCAGCCGCAATCAGGCAGCGAAGCAAATCGAGTTTCACTAAAAGCTCCGGAGCCCGGCCTGGGCTGCCCCCTCCCACCCCCAGGCTCCGGTCCCGGGGAATGAGATTTCCATCTCCTAACCGGCTGCTGGGGAAGAGTAATTGCCGTGGTCTGCGGTGGGGCAGGAGCCTTGAGTGGATCTGACATAATCGGATGAAGCTTCCCATGCCTGCGCTGTTGGAGTGGGTTAGCAGGATGGGGCCCGTGTCAGGAAACAGCCCCGAATTCCTACAGAGCAGCACGCTCACGGTGAGGGGTGAGCTCTGCAGGGGGGCTCCCAGCAGTGTGGGGGTCCCCGGGGAGGTCCCCAAACATCCCCAAGCCTCCTCAATGCCCGGTGCAAGGTGCTGCCAGGCCGGGCTCAGCACCAAGGGCGAGTGAAGCAGCAGGTGCCCAGGCAGTGGTGGTGATGCACAGCACACCCCGTGCATTATTTAGCATCATTTAACGGGGTATTCTTCAAGCTTTTCCCCCAAACACACCCTCTTTAAAGCAGCATCGCCTGCGCCCAAGCGATTTGGAGACGAATTTCTGCATTGTCCCTCCCCAACAGCCTTAGCAGGAGATGGCCAAAGCCACGTCCTGTTCCGCTGTCCCCTCGGGTCCCTGGCACCATCCCCAAGTCCCTTGATTATTTTTATTGTCTCCATCTTCCGCTGCGAGCCCTGCCTGCTGTGTCAGCAGGCGTATTTATAGCTCCGCTCTGCTCCCAGCCTGATGTCAGGAGCATCCTTCCCCTGGCTGCTCACTACCTGTCACTCCAGGCTTCTTTGTGCTGGCCCGGGCACTTCCACTGGCAGCTGCTTTTCCTGCTTCTGCTCCTCTTGGGCACCGAGTTTCCCGTGCCAACACCTTCCTGGTGCCTGCAGGCAGCTCCGGAGTGACACCGAGCCGTGGGGGCATTGCGTGATGGCTGTGCCAGCTGCAGTGGGCTCGGGGGGGTCTGTGCTCCTGTCCCCCCAGTGCAGCAGCCTTGTGCATGGCTTCTGTGATTTCACGAGCTTGGTTTTCCTCCGCATTGCGAGCTGAGCTTAATTACGGGTATTTTTATCTGCGTTAATAACATTTGCAGTGCTGCAAGCTGGGACAGGGGGGTGAGGGTGGGGAAGACCTCTGCTCCGGGTGGGAGCTGGGGGCTGCAGGGGAAAAGCAGCTGCTCGGCCCCACATGTGCTGGGCGTAGATGAAAAAGGAGCAGGCATCACGAGGTGCCCACCCCATCCCCACCTCCAGGCTCCCCGCAGCACCACCTTGGAGAGGCAGCTTGCCAAAATGCGCCCTCGGAGCTCGCGGGCACGGGCGGCGTTTGCAGAGCAGACCGAGTCCACATCTCCCTGTCATTTACTCCTTGGTTCCTCTGAGAGCTGTCAAGGAGGATAAGAGGGTGCAAAGAACAATGGTAACGCTCCAAAATAATCAAAACCCTCTCTGAGAAGCGGATCCTGCCGGCTCAAAGCCAGCCTCCCTTGGGAAAGGCACTTCAAGCACCATCAAAAAAAAATAAATAAATAAACCCTCTGTCTTCCAGGAACCCCCCTGCTCGGCGGCGCTCTGCGAAAGGAGAGCGTTCATTTTTTATTTATAAGCCCAAATAACAATAACAAAATACTAATAAGCCGGGAAGGCAGGGGAAGCATCACTGCCTGACACGGGGAGCGCTGGGGAAGGCAGGAGGAGCCCAGCGTGGTGTGGAAAGCGGCGCTGACTGCAGCGTGTCCAGCAGCGCTGGCACCTGAGCACGGAGGATGTGGCTGCCTCTGCTGAGCAGGCAGGATCGGCCCCTTTTTTTTCTGGGTTGCTTCGGTGGCAGCTTTCCAGGATAAATAAATAGGGCACGGCAGCCACCGGGCGCCGCAGGGGCTCGTCCCGTGGGCTGGAAGCAGGAGGAACCCTGCGGGTCCCAGCCACCAGGACAGGAGGACAGGGGGATGGAGGGACAAGGGGACAAGGGGAGGTGGCCACAAAGCAGCGCGGTGCTGGGGATGGGTGGAAAGGGTTTGAATTTGATGAGTGCCCGCAGAATAGCGAGCTCAGCTCCGCACCATCTGGGAGCTTCGCCTTCGGGCTGGGCGCAGCAGATGGGCACCGGTGTCGGGGCTGGGGAGGCTGGTGTCACCTCCTGGGCTCTGAGAGGGAGCTGGTGGCAAGCCCTGAAGTGCTGTCACGAGCCCTGAGGGGTGCTGGATGAGGCCACATGGCCCAGATCACCCCGAGGGTGTTGTAAGGCTTGGGCAGGGTGGATCAGCTCAGCAATGCCCGTGCACCTTGCTGCCATCCCCTGGCGCTGCCGGGCACGGACCAGAGGTTTGGAGCTGAGCAAATCCGAGGAAATCTGGAGGAAAGCATCCCAGGTGCATCCCGCATCCCGTCCTGCCTTGGGAAAGGATGGGGGGCATGTAGGAGGGCTGAAAGGCTCCAGAGCTGGGCATTTCGGGAGCCAGGCAAGTTGATAAGTGGAGTTTGCCAGGGAGAAAAATCGGCTTAACCAAGTGCCCCCTGCTCCCCGAGCTGCCACCACCCCGGTCCCCAGCCCAGCACCCCGGTCCCCAGCCTGGCAGGGATTTGATTAGAAAAGCCAGGGACGGGCTAATTGAGCTTCCCAGGGCTGCTGCAGGCACAAATTGGAGGTGGCCAGCTCCAAAACCAGGCCTCTCCCCAGCTCCTCCCGCGCATGCTGAATCTTCATTTAGGCAGCCGCTCCTGTCAATTAGCTCGGGGCCTCTCGTTAGCAGCCTGGCATTGCTCGGCCTGCCAGGGCTCCCACCAGGGCTGCGGTGTCTGAAATAAGCCTGGAAGCTGGGCTGGCTCCTCCAAAACCCATCGCAGTGGGCTGGTCAGGAGCATCTCTCTTCGTAGCTTCCCCTCTCTGCAGCCCAGCTCCTGCTCGGCTCCGGGGCTGCACCTCCCAAACCCTCCCAAGCTTTTGGGCTGGAATCGAGGCTTTTGCATCTTCCCGAGCAGCACTGGGGGCGTGCAGCAGAGCTGCAAACAGGTCATTACACAAACGAGCTGTGTGCTCGGGCTGATGCGCCCTCCGAAATGCCGTGGCCATGAGCGCCGAGCACTCCTCCAGGGCTGCACGTCTCCAGGCAGATGCAAGCGCAGAGGTGAGCGGCGAAGGGGAGCCAAAGCTGGGGCCAAAAAGCTCTTTTTTTTCCCAAAAAGCAGCCCTGCCTGCCTGCAGAGCCTGCCCTGCCAGCGGCAGTGTTGGGGACGTGTCCCCGTGGTGTCCCCGTGGTGTCCCCAGCACCCCCAGGCGAGGGCAGGATCCGATCTCCGCGGCCGGCTGGGGAGAGCAGCAGCTGGAGACGTGGATCCAGTTGACTTGCTCTGGGTAATATCTCTTGATTATTTCACTGCAGCATGCTGAGGCTGCAGAGTAATCGAATTAGGCAAATATTATGGGGAAGAAAATGGGCAGATAAGTAGCTTAAAGTGATCGAAATGACCTGGAGGTGGCCATGCAAATGGTCTGTATAATATCCTGTAATAACCCTGTCCAGGCAGCTTCTGGGAGGCTGGATTCCAGTAATAGGGTGTCTGATCAGCCTCACTCACGGCAGCAGGGCTGGGAGCAAGCCCAGGGGCTGCAGCCTCCCGGGGGGTTCAGCTCAGGACCCCCACAAATCCCCTGCACCTGGGCAGCCTCCCCCAGCACCGGGACGGGGGTGGGTTTTCCACCAGGGGAGGACGCAGAGAGATCCCAAAACAGCACCGGGGACACGCTGGGAGGGGAGAAGGGGGAGAAAGGATTCAAAGCGCATCCCCCCTGGGGCTAAAAGCTGCGTTTTGAACACCTCCCGTCCCCTCCTGTCCCTTCGCACAGGTAGGGGAGCGGGAGCAGTGAAAGGAGAGGATAAAAATAGGTTCCCCAGCAAAGAAAGCAGCCTGAGCCATCAATCCAGCTGCCTTCCCCGGGAGGCTGACACCGCCGGCGTGGGCTGGGGGAGGAAGGCAGAGCTGGCTGGGACACGGGGTGGCAGGCAGGCAGGCACAAAGGTGATTTTTTTCCCCAAAAAATCAAGAGAAAACGCCCTCCCTCGCTGAGATCAATTCAAAGGGCAGCATCGGCCGTGCCATTTCTGTGGGTCTCCAGAGCATCCAGAGCTTGGCCCCTGGGTCCCCAGCTCTGGAAATGCCCAGGAAAACCCCAGTCCCTCTGGAAATGCCCAGGACGACCCCAATCCCTTTGCTGCTTGTGTCTGTGCCTCACCAAGAGCGAGGCCGCCGCGGTTTTTGCTCCGGGTGCCCGCACACAGCAGGACGGGGAACTGACTGCAAATGGCCTCATGAGCTGGGGTCCGCTGGTGCAACTGGGCTGATTTCCCATCAGAGGAAGCAACGCAAGGTGTAAACCAACCCCCCAACAAACACAAAAGCGAAACCCCCCCGATCTGTGTGGCCTGAAACAAAAGACATCGATGATCCATCACGCTCTGCGCTTGGGGAAGAGGCTCTTGAAAGAGATTGCCTCTGACAGCCTCATAAACGTCAGTGCCTGACGTGCCCCGGCTCCGAGATGAATCCTCCCAACTTTAATTGGAGACAGGATGCTCCCATTACCCAGAACAGAAAATCCCACCGCCCTGCCTCCGATTTCTCCATCGATGGAATTAGCTCTGCAATGCTCTAATTGATGGCAACGCTGCCCTTCCCCTGGGGAACGTGCTCCGGGCAGGGCTGGGGCAAGCCCCAGGGCTGACTGCGTGGGGATGGGGGGCACCGGGGGGACCCCAGGACCCATAGCATCCTCTGAGAGCCCCTCTGCTTCCCTGGAGGAGGAGGAGGAAGAGGAGGAGGAAGAGGAGGAGAGCTGGGGAGGCATCAGGGACTGCCAGGGAGGGATGGCGGATGAGCTGGGATGGAGACGAAGGGAAGGGCATGGCAGAAAACTAGGCGATAGCCATCTCCCCACCCGATTTTAATTACCCTGTCGGTTTTAGCAGGCAGATCTGAGCCCCGCTGGCTGCAGCTGACAGCAGAGATTAGTGGTGCTGAGCCAGGACAGGGCTGGAGCCCTCCCTTACCCACATCTCCACCCGGGGTGCACGGGAGATGGGCTTTTGCTTCTAAATTCAAAGGGAAAAAGGAGTTTCTGCCCATCCTGGAGGCAAGCAGGGCCTGGGCACTGTGGTTAAGCACTGCCCCTCTTCTCCTGCCATCTCCTTTCCGAGCAGTAAATGAAAAACTCTAATCAGACCCCGATGAGCTCTACCAGGGATTAGGAGGGGAACACGGCTGGCCTTACTACAGGCTAATGGCCCGGGTTTTGTGGCCACTTTCCGCCTTCCCACCTGATAGCTGCTCCTGGGCTCGCTGTCATTGTCCTCACCTGGCTGCCCACATTTGCATTTAATGATGAGGCCAGGGCCGAGCAGGAGGGGCATGAGGGAGAGCAAAAGGGGGGGCAGGAGCAGGGATCAGCCCCCCCAGGGAATGCCCACGAAGCACACGGGGTGCACATGGAGGCAGTGACAGCAGTGCCACCACCCTCCCCACGGCAGCAGGGCAAGGGAGCATTTGGAGGAGCCCACCCGGAGCTCATCCCCTCTTTTATTTTGCCAGCAGGGCACGGCTCACCATTAACGATTTATTCTTAATTAGGCTGTGCCGTCCGTCGCAGCGATGCTCCGGCATCGGTGTCTGGGAACACCGGAGGTATTGGTAAGAGAATGAATTACCCACCTCTCGCTCGGGCAGCGTGGAAGTAATTACATAGCAACGAGGTGAGCTCGGATGGCGCCGAGCGGTTGTGTTTGCTGGGCTCCCGATCCCAAATATTCCCCGTAACGGATCCGGCAAACACGCAGCTGTGAGCAGACACCGCCTGCTCCAGGTGCTCGCACCCAGCACGGGCACAGCCTTGCCAGGGGGACCCTTGGTGCCCACCCGTCCCTGTCCCCTGTTTCCCTGCCCTTTGTGTGTTTGAAACACTTGAAAATGATGGGGAAAATAGCTGCTGGAGGAATCCAAGACGCCTCATTTTAATTGTCTGCCACTCTCGGCTCACCGGCGAGCGTCTGGCACGGGGAGCGTCAGAGGCGTTCTCCAGCTGACGAGCAGCGGTTCTCTTCATTTACAAATAGCTCCGCTGATTAATTGCGCGGGGGCGAAGTGTTTCTCCTGCCATCGCTGATGAGCCCTTCGGGGAGCAGGGTCACATTGTGAGCTCTCCTTCTGGAGAACATGGCTGGAGTGATGCTTCGGCTCCCTTGGCTGTGCCCTGGGTGCTGACCTGCTCCCTTCCTCCCCCCAAGGTGCCCGTTTGGTGTCACCAATCCCCGTCCCTGCCAGGACGAAGCCACCACATCCAAGCGTGGTCCCTGTGCCCATCACACCCACCGCGGGCAGGGGAAGCCAGCAGCAGGGATGCGTTGCCTGGAAAATCCTGGAAAACCCTGCAGGTGGGCAAGCTGCTGGCTTTGGGGACACATCCTGCGCCACAGGAGCACCCGGTGTGCCAGCGGATGCCCCTGGTCCTGCTCTTGGAGGCTGTGAGCCCGGCCACAACCCTCAGGATCCTGCATCTGCAAAGTGAGAACGAGCAGGAATGAGGGGATTTGGGACCCCCCCTCTCACCCAGCCTTCGCAGGGGGGGTCCCCAGCTCAAGCTGCAGGGACGGCGGTGCCACAGGTCCCCGAGGCGAGGCCATGCAGCAGCGCTTGGGAGCCACCATGCTGCTGCAGGCAGCAGCTCCCCGACGAGCCAGGAACACACACAAACACACCAAAAAAACCCACAGCAAACAGAGGGAGAGATCCTGGCTTTCGGAGGCCATTAACAAACCCGCAGCGCTTTCTGAAAGAGCTCCCGTGCTCGCTGCATAGCCCTGGCCCTGCTCCAGCCCCACTAATTCCGTTCTTTCTCCTAAAATCTCCCCTGCTTCTGCAGTTAGGTTGGGCAGGGGCATCAGAGCAGTGTGCAGGGGGATGCTCTCAGGACAGGTGGCAAACCACCTCCACCTGCAGCCAAACGCGGGCAGCATCCAGGATGCTGGGGGCTTTTCGGGATGCCAGATCCCAAAACTGCTCCGAGAGCCCTTGGAGACATCCCCGCCTTGCTTTCTGAGGCCAAATCCTTGCTTTCCCCTTATCCACCCTCCCTTCCCGGAGCACGCAGGGGGGAGAAAATCCTCCTGGCAAGGACAGGCAGGACCCGAGGCGGGGGGGCTGCAGCCTTCGTGTTCCCCCCCTTTGCACCGTCGGTGACGGGTCTGTGCGGGATGACTTCCACAAGGCGCGCGGAGCCGCCGCCAGCAGCGATGAGACGCCGGCGAAATCTCACCCCGATCTGTGTCAGCGCCCTAATCGCAGGCGACAGGCGGGCTCTGCGGCTGCTCGGAGATGATAATATTCGTGTCAGGAAGCATCAAGCGGAGGAGGCGCCTTTCAAAGGGGGGATTACGCTCCTCGCCGGAGAAAAGGAAGCAGCCCTAATCTTCGGCTGCTGGATCCCGAGGGCTCGGGGAATTGGCTTGGAGAGGCCGGGGCTGGTTTTGCTCCCGGTGTGCCGTGGAGGCAGGGAAAGGTGCAGGCGTGCAACCGTGCACAAGTCAAGGGTGTAAATAGGGGCTGTTGGTGGTGTGCACGGCGCTGCACATGCAGCACTCTGCACCCCAGCACCTGCTTCTCCTCCGTCCCGCTCCCTGCACCCCCCTGCTGCCTTCCCTCCCCATCCTGGGGAGGAAAAGTAGGGTCCTGGTGCAGAAGCGAAGCTTCTTTGCGACTCAAGCTGCTTTCCCCTGTCTCCGGGTGCCGAGCCAGAATTTATTAGCATGCAATCTGCTCTCATCTGGGACGTCGGAGAGGGGGGAAACAAACAAACGAAGGTAAAAGCAGAGGGCTGCTGCGGAGCCTGACGGGTGCGAGGCTCCGGTGGGAGGCAGCCCTTTAGGATCACATTTTGCATTCATTGCGAGCCTTTTTGGCCAGCTGAGCCTCCCTCCTGCCCCAAACTCCTTGCCCTCACAAAAGGATGACCACAAAAACCCGGAGCCATCAGCGTGCGGCTCCCTGCTGCTGGCCCATCGGGTCAGAGCCGCTTTGGGGCTGGGTGCGCACAGAACCAGCGGCCAAATCTCCACTCAGATTTGGGGGCACTATGAAAGGGAGGGGGCGAGGCAGGGCTGGTGGTTGCACTTTGTTTCATTTTATTTTTTTCCATGGGGGAGAGGAGAAGCCCTTCTCTCTCTTCTCTCAGGGCTGAGCTGAAGCAGAAGCTCGCGGCCCTGCGGGTGAAATGCAGCTCGCCCCCTGCCCAACTGTGCTCATTTCTAATCCGTCCCTCCTTGGTGACTTCACTTTTTGCTGTTTTTGCACCAAATCCTGGCTGTCCCAGGCCTGGCACTGTGTGTTCTGTGTGCTCCTGTGTTTAATGTAGCAGACACAGAGATGGAGATGGAGATGAGATGGAGACAGAGACAGAGACAGAGACGGAGATGGAGATGGAGATGGAGATGTGGGGGCACAGGGGGCTGCAGAAAGCTGCAGCACAGCAGCTGGGGAGAGGGCTGGAGCAACAGAAAGTTCCCCTTGGGGGCAAGTTAGGGATCAATAACCCAGAAAGCAGAGAGTGCAGCAGCCCTGGAACTTGCTGATGGGAGCAAAGCTGAGACAAAGCGAGCCCGAAGGAGCAAAGGGCACAAAGTGCGGGAGGATGGGCCGGGGCTGACAGCTAACGGGGCTTTGGGGGCCATAAATTGATGAGGGCTGCGATAATGTGTAGTAGGTTACAGGGGGGGGACAGGGGGAGCACTGTGCTTGATGGGGAGAAAAGCAATCGGGTCATAGGTAATGGGTCTGGAGGAGGAAGGGGGGGTGGGAAGGGCTTGATCCTGCACACGGACCGGGAGCTGCCCGCAGGAGTATCAGGGGAACGGGGTGAGGACATGCTCCCCACCAGAGGCAGCAGCTGAGAAAGCATCGGGCCATGGGAGCCGGGCTAATTCAAAGCAGAAGGGAGTCTGGGGTGCTTGCGAGCACAGAGCTCGTGGAGAAGTGGATCTGCGAGCCGGTGATGGGCCCTAACGCAATTACTGCTGAGGCTTTGCTCAGATTTTTATGGGGCCAAGACGAGGACGGGTTGCTCCCACTACATGCCCGGGTGGAGCCTTCTTCGCGGCCTCCTCCCTAAAGGCACCAGCCCCGCACGCTGCCTCCCCCCAGCCCTCTTTTCCCTTCCAATCCCATTCTGGGGAAAAAATCCCCAGGTTTTGGCCCTCTTCCTGCGGGCCGTACCCGCACGACCCCACCTTTGCCCCTGCGGAAAGCCGAGGCGGCCGCGGGTTTTAATTAAAATTAACCGCCGCCCGCGGCTCCTGGACGCAATTAGGCAGCCACCTGGCATTGGCCCCGCTGGCAGGGGATGTAATTAAGATGTGAGCCATGCTCGTGCCCTCCGAGGGGGCACAGAGCATCCCTGGGACCCCCATCACCCCCATGCCCTTCCCGTAGTGCTTTGCTTTAAACCTCTCCTCCACCCTGAGCATCGCGAGCTCACGGGGCCGGTGCCAGCCCCAGCCCTCATTAAGCAGCGTGCCCCCGCTGCAGTAATTACTCCTATTTATAACCACACAGCCTGCCCTCGACGAAGCCCCCGGCTGCTCCTCCTCCTCCTCCCGTGCTCGTGTCGCTGGCACGGCGCAGCAGCTATTTTTACCCTGAGATTCGTGGGGTTCGAGGCAGCGCTGCCGCCCCCGGGGACCGCTGGTGCCACCCTGCGTCCCCACGGCTAGGAGATGGGGAGCACCCTGGTGGCACCCCGTTAGCCCTCCTCCTGCAGGCCATGCACCACATTGCCTGATTCCATCCCAGTTAATTCAGTGGGGTCCCCAGGGGCTGCATTGTGTTGATTTGGGTGGGGAAAAGCGGGGTGCAGGAGGGTTTAGGGGACCCAAGGTTTAGGCGTGCCAAGGTGCCTACAGACGGCTCGGGCTTGCACCGACCCACTGCTGAAATCGGCCTGAAAAAGGGCAGGCTGGGCCTGGGATGGGAAGGGAAAGGAAAAGGGAAATCATTTGTCTGCTACCCGAACATAAATCCAGCGAGGGAGGCTGCTCATGGGGACCTTGAAAGCCGTTGGCATCCCTCGCTGCAGAGAGCTGAGCAGCAGGAGCTGCCTCCCGTCTGGCTGGTGGGGCAGCGAGCTCCTTAACAGCCTGGGAACTAAATCCTAAATCCTCCTGGATATGCTTCGTGTGTACCAAGGCTGGGGCAGCTTGCTGTGGGGCCGGTATACCCCTGGGACCACCAGCATGCCCCTGGGGTTGCCAGCATCCCCCTGAGGCCACCAGCATTCCCCCAGGGTTGCCAACATCCCCCTGGGGCCACCAGCATCCCCTTGGGGTCTCCAGCATCCCCGTGGGACCTCCAGCATCCCTGCCCTGCACGCAGGGACACGTGGAGGACGCTAGCACAAACTCTCAGGGCTTTTTTTGGTGGTGAGCAGGCGGCGGGGGCCACTTCTGTCCCCGGACCATGCCACTGCCACCAGCTCGCCCCGTGCACGTCCCCTGCCCCGCGTCCCCAGGCGCTCCCCGGCGAGGCGGCGCAGCGGCACATTACTCATTCCCGCGGCACGCCGGAGCCATCTGGATGGTGTTGGCCCTTCTGCCACGCCACCGAGGATCGTTAACACAAAGCATATGCTTTGTTTGAAATTAATAATAATTTGAGGCTCTCGCCAGCTGCTGGTAATTGGCTCCCCTTTCGCAGAGATAACCGAGAGCAGCAGGGTGGAAATTCAGCCACGTCCTGGCTCCTTTTCTAATGAGACGAGTGCGCATCCCCGGGAAAGGTGTCCCTTCTGCTGGGGACACTGTGACACAGGCCGGGCGATGGCCTTTAATTAGGGGCTACATGCTTCCCAGGTGCAGGGTCTCCAACCCATCCCATGCCGTGCTTGCCCCAAAACCCGGGGGTCCCACCAAAGCCGTGCAGCCCCCCCCCCGGAGCCCATCAGGGGCAGGTTTTGGGAGCTCGTTTGCTGCCTAATTGCTGCCGTCAGCAGCGGATGAGCGCACGGGGTGTATTTTTATCTATCCTTGCTTCGGCAGCAGTCTGGGCAGGTGGGTGTCGGGAGGTTGGCGGGGATATTTATACTGCAGCCCTGACAAAATCCGCGTGCGGGGGCTTTCTGTAAAATACACCGGGCATTATTTTGCTCAAACAGCGCGCGTTGAGGCGAAGGGAAGGTGCTGAGCGCCTCCGCCGCTCGGAGACGGGCAGGAGTTAGGGATTCGGATTCAATTCAGCTTTTAAATTCAGCCTGCCCCGTGCCTGCTGCTGTCTGCAGGGCGGGGAGCAAGTCAGGGATGTGGCTGTAATAAGGGGGATGTGCAGCAGGGGGGGATCTGCCCCTCAAAATCCCCTTGCTTTGCTTTGCAGAGTGATGGAGAGGGGCAAGGCGCACCCAGTGCCTGGGCACCCTTTCCTTGCCCACCCCACAGCACGAGCAGGCATTAATTGCACCCTCCTCTGCCATCATTAGGGTCCAGCCGGTTAATGGGACACACAAAACGAAGGTGTAGGAGTAGGGTGCGATATCCAAAGACCCTAAGGGCTCCGCTCTGATGCAGCTTACTGGGATTACTGGGCCCTGCACCACCTCGAGCCCATGCTGGATGCGATGCGCCGCTCCCAGCCACGGCTACGGGGCTTTTCCCCCAGCAGCTGTCAGTACAAATATCACCAGATGGGCAGGAGGCAAAGCAGCTCTGCCCAGGAATTCAGCCCCACTGATGTCAGGGGGTTGTAGGGTCGTGCCCTTGCCCTGTTTGCCCACATCTCCTCCAAAATCTCCCCGGATCGATGAGGGTCGGCTGAGTGCAGCGCCCCGGAGCTGCGCCGTGGCTGGCGGAGGCCACGGGATCAATGCAGAGTGAAGGAAATACGGCTGAGGACACGCGGCTTTTACGGCTTCCTCCCCAAGAAAGGCTAGTTTTTATAGACTTCTGGTAATTGGCAATTAATTTCGCTGAGGCCAAGGGCAGGAAAGCAGCCCAGCTCTTTCACAGCACCCGTGCCGTGGTGGGCGAGCGCAGAACAGCCTCTTTCCCTCTTATTTTTCCCCGCTGGACACGACGGAGCTTGGTTTGTGCACAGCTCCTGAGGCTTTCCCCACCAGCCCCTCTCCTTCCCGAGCTAATTCCCCCCAATTTCACGGCAGTGTCCAGCCACCAAAATCCAAATGGGATTGAGCTAGGGGCTGGCTGTGGCTCCACTTCCCTTACCCAGGACCAAAATCTGGCTTCTCCCCCTGCACCTTCCACCAGTTCCCCTCATCTCCCATCCCGAGGACGTGGCCAGGAGCCTCGGCGCTCCAGAACCGAGACAGGCGGAGAGAATCCAGAGCCTCCCAATTAGGCAATTTTTCTGAATGAAGGGCCCTGCTCCGCCCTGCCCGGGGAAGGTGATTGACATAAATCCCTGGGCTGATTAGGGGCTTGTCATTTAGCACCTATAATGCCTCCCCTCTAATAGTATTAGGGCCTCCTCGGCGAGACGCTAATGCAGTTAGCAGCTGCACCGTGGCGCCTGGGCTTCAGCCGGCGAGCGGCGAGCTCGCTGCAGGAGGAGCAGGTCCCTGATGTGAGCAGGCAGCGAGGGAAAAAGGAGCTTGGCGAGGCACCCCGGGCACCCCTGCAGCTCCCCGGGGGCTTGGGTGCTGGAGGTGGCAGCACCCACACGAGCCTCGCACCCACAGCACAGCCCCAGGAGCAGCAGCATCGCCTGGACATGGGCGATACCCCCAGCCTGCTCTTATTTCCTTATTTATTTCCTTATTTATTTCCTTATTTCCCCATGCCAAGTGCCCGCACCCTCCCTTCCATCCCTCTGCCCATCCGAGCCTTGCCCAGCTGTGCCCTGGCATCCTCCCTGCCTTGTCCCCACGGGGCCGTGTCCCCGGTCTGTGCCATGGGACACAGCTCCACCTCTTCTCTCCGGCCTGTGGAGGGGCTGCAGGGTGGGTCTGGGTTTGGGTTTGGGTATGGGTTTGGGTTTGGTTTTGGGTATGGGTTTGGGTTTGGTTTTGGGTATGGGTTTGGGTATGGGTTTGGGTTTGGGTATGGGTTTGGGTTTGGAT